>WHYT01017695.1:0-15056 GCA_009806455.1 Tetrax tetrax
TGGTAGGGACTGGGATTTGCTCAGGTAGATGTTCGTTAGCTCCATGGTATTCCCTCTGTGTAACAACGCAGTGCACCAGCTCACAAGTGCTGCCTAATAAAGACATCACAACAGTAGCAAACATCACGGCTAAACCAAATCCTAATGTAAACTACTGTTCGAGGGGTATTACATTGTTTTCCTTTGCTCTGTGAGTTGCAGACTTTAGGATAATAATATTGCTCGCTAATAGCAATAGCTTAATTTCATGTTGTAACACCCTAATGACTTTATTGTTTCACTCTCATTCCAGTTCCAATAGCTATTACCATTTAAACACCTGTATTATCAAAGTGCTGCGCTCGAGTGCCTTCTGGATAATTTACTTATGTTACAAAAGACTAATTCAAAGGAAAACTATACATTTCTCTAACTGTTGCAGCATTTATCTTTTCAGTGTAAGCAGAATCCATCAGAAAAGCATGTGTTGATTAAAACAGCCTACAGTCATACTTCAGTTCACGTACATGATATATTTGCTTCAACATGATGGGGAGAGGGAGGGAAAAGGTAATTTTTTACTTTTGCAAGTATTTCTAAAACATTTCCAGAGCAGCAAGTTCTTATTAGACATAATTAAGAAACTAAAGCTTCTCAGACAGAGATAGAATCATAGAATGGTTAGGGTTGGAAGGGACCTTCAAAGGTCATCTAGTCCAACCCCCCTGCAAGGAGCAAGGACATCCCTGACTAGATCAGGTTGCTCAGAGCCTCATCCAGCCTGGCCTTGAACGTTTCCAGGGATGTCCAAGTATTATGTTTAGGTCAGTGGTTTACTAACATAAGAATTAACTGCCTCCCCCGCGGAGGCAGGCAGCAGTATGCAGATCTTCATTTCATGGGTGACTTACCAGAAGTCAAATTCTCATACACCCAGTGAGCTGGACACCAAAAGAACAGGATAAGCTATGAGAGTAATATACAACTTATCTGATAAAATACACCCTTACCAGTCTTCAATTACACTAGATGACCGGATCTGCTCAAAAAATACTACTCTGCTTGCCACTGACAAATATATAGAGTTAAAATGTCTTATCTTCAACTTTTTTTTCCAAAAAGAGGTTCAACAATTTATTTTTTTAACTTCATCTTAATCAACAAATAAAGTACCTCAAAGAAATTGTAAATCACTACTAAAAAACCACCAATGCTCAAAAAGCATTTTCAAAATAAATTATTTTCCAAACAATTAATTCATTGAAATATCTTTCATTGCAATTTATTTAATATGAAACCTCTCGTGGGAGCGATATCAAAGTTTGAAATACTCACACAAAAGTGACTTCTGAAAAAAGCTGAACTGGGGACTCTTAGGATTGGTGACCCCAATACATGTAAACCACTATATGGCCATATATACTATTTAGCCTTGTTATGAAACTCTGAAATTTTTGTTGTACTAAATATGCTATCTTTCATCCTTTTTAAAATTTTGGTGTTAAGATTTTAATCAGCAAAGTAAAGCTGTGTTAAGAAGCTTCCCTGTAGTGGTTATGTCTGGGGGAAAAAAGCTTATCTTAACCCTTTCCACTCCATTTTATACTCTTTGGCCTTGCTTCAGGACTCAAATGAATCTGATTTTTACAGACTGTTATCCACATAAATGAACAACCTGTAATTGCTTTAATTGTGTCTGTCATGTAAAAATACCATTCAATATCTACAAGGTACCACAAGAAAGCTGTACACTGAGATTTACCAGCAAAAGAAAAAATAATTAAAAAAAAAAAAAAAAAATCTTTTCTGCTCCAGAATATTTCAAGCAAGTCTGACAAAATACTGCTTGCTACGCTGATTTTCAGAAAAATGTTCATATTGATACTTACCAACACATACACACTAACGCTCTGTGAACTTCTACAGTTAGTATGTCACGCAGAGAATCATTTTTAAATTAGAAGTTCTCCCTGATGAAACTTCTATTAAGGATATTTACACACCTTCTGTATAGCATTTATTTTTTTCAGATAGGTATGAGTTTTTAAAAAAGTATAAACAGAAAATGTATTTATGCTGCACCATCTTGAAATGTAAAGGTTATCTCTCTGTGGTTAAGAGGTGTCTGAACTATGTCTATGTGTCTCCAAATATTTGGATAAGCATGTAAATAAAGATCTCAACTGCCAACATTCAAGTTTATGTTCTCTTTTTGCCAATTCCAGCAGGATCCAGCAAGACTTTGCCAACTCACCCAACTAAAACTGGTTCTGAGTACATCCAGCAAACCACCTCGGAGTAAAAGACTAAGCGTTTGAAAAGTGTACGTATTACTGACATACTCATCCCACTACTTGGATGCCTATCCTCATTCAACCAATATGGCAAAATTTTAAAAAGTTTGTGCAATTGTCATTTAATATTTTTCATGTAGTTAAAGAAAACACAGCTTTAAAAGATAAAGTACCTTTCGAGGTGTGTCAGAAAAAAAGCTGATCCCAGTGAGAGCTTTGTTTTAGAACACAGGATAACTCAGAGCATTAACTTATTTATTTATTGTTATATATTATTATTATTTATTAAGGACTCTTGAGATCAATACCTGTTTGTGGCACTGACTCACAACATGTCCTAAGTCATCTAATTATTCCGTACCTTAATTTTGTTGTGGGTGAAGTCTTTTCTATTAGAAATGTTGGAAAGAACTTTTTGAGATTGTTGGACCAAAATCCCTTCTCAAAGCATTTAACAACAGGCTTGCAGTATCTGAACAGAGAAGTGGAGAGCAACTTAGCAATTAGCTACAATTAAATTCTTCCTGACACAAAAGGGAAGAGATTTATATTTTACTGAACTATGTGCTTAAGAGTTTCATTTTTTGTTTTTGATCTCTTTGACAAGTGCTTTCATTCAAGTAATTTTCTTTGCTATCATCCACAAAGTATGTTGCGAAAGGATATAGAGAGGTCAGAAAGATGAACAGAGGGAAAAGTAAAAAAAAAAACCAAAACACATAAGAAATTCTTATTTCTATGCAGTACTCAAACCTTGACATTGATTAGTAAGTCAGAATCAATAGTAATTTCTCTCAAATATATTATTATTGCCATAGTAAAAAGTATAATAATTATTTCCATAGTCCAATACTCAGACTTATTCTCAAAATAGAAAGATGTTTACATAACATTTCTAAAAGGGAAAAAAGCCTCTTCTAATTAACAGTATTGACCAAATTATGGTGGTTCATTTGTTCTCCTGCACAGAAAACAACTGCCCTCTAGTTAAAAAAATAAATTTATATTACCTTTTAATTTCTGTTTTCAAAGGTATGTTCATAGAATATTTGAATTCATAACAATTTTTCCTAGCACACATAATGACTAGGGTGTGTTTTCTTTTGTTCTCTCTGTGTGTTTTCTCCCCATCTGCTTGCCCATTACATCCACCTTCCACCCTGAACCTAAATTATAATTACAAATTTACAGTACAATTTAGGTGACTGTGTGAGTTTCCATATATAATACACGGAATCACTAACTTAACACAGAGAAAAAAAAGCTAACGCTGAATTTCTTTGCTTGTCCTAAGAAATGCATGAACTTGGATTGGACCATGTGAAAGGACCAGGATGTGGGATGCAGCCCAAAGCTCTAATTGCAGAAATGACTTTTTAAAATACTATTTCTACTCTGACAGTAGAAAAAAAAAAAATATTGCGTTTCCTAGGAAGAGAGTTTGTTCTAGAAGGATTTTGCATTTCACTGAAACATTACAAAGGTTCTTGGAGAAACTTATATGCACTGAATTAATTACTTGAAGTGACCAACACTTAAGCAAGAGGTTTTCTAAAGATAAAAGAGCAAAACACACTACTGTGTTCAGTGTGACACAGAGTTAGGCACAAGCTCAGGGACTATATTAGTGCCTCCATGTGCTGGAGTAATTCACATCTTGATGACAAATTTGCAAAGGGAGAGAGGAAAAAGGGGGAGGGGGAAGAAGAGAACTTTGCTTAGGCTACAACACTTACTTCTGTAACACATGGATATCAGCTAACAGCCTCAACATGAAATTCAAAATTTCTACTGAAAATACTGTTTCAGTGGAGAGGAAATCTACACAACTCTGCATTAGCTGACTGGTAAACAAGTCTTGTTCTTTCTCTGTCTCAAACTTCTAACTTGTACTACATAGCAAACCCCCTCCAACTCAGCATCCAAAAGTTTCCAACAGTTGTGACTCCCAACCCAGAAGTAAAATGTTTAACATTCAGCTCAGCCAACAACTGCCAAGGAGATAGCTCCCTTAAAAGAAAAAAAAAGGGAAAAAAACCCCAAAAACTATTTTAGTTCACTATTGCTTTTCTGACATCAGTTATAATTATTTTCCAGTATGGCAACTTTAAGGAAACCAACACACGCTGAACAGCCTCCTACAAAGGAAAAACAGAATCAAATTTCAAGGAAGGTATCACATCCAATTTTGCAGCTTTCTAGTTCTCTCTCGTGCCAACTCTAACTCTGGATATCAAAGTACATTTGCTAGTTGGTTGGCACCATGGCCACTGGGGACAATCCAGGGCTCAGCAGGATTCCCTGCGGCAGGACGGCGGCACAACAGGCACCAGTACAGTCCCATCACCTGCATCTCTCACACCTCAGAGGAAGCTCTTGGACACACCACCTAAGTGTGTGCAGGTATTTTTGGCATCTGGAACACAGTTGTGATTCAAAACTTGCAAGTGCATATAGATCTAATAGTGAGATTAAAATGAAGGTAAAAAACTAACCCTAATTCACATAAAAACTTGATGAAAGTGCACGCAGTATTTTCCATTTCTCACTCTGGAATAAACAGCAACACTACAGCACGCGCCTCCAGAGGAATGAAGCCAGACAAAAAGTTTGATTTTTGTTACTCTCACAAACATCCTCACAGCACACTTAAGCTCTCACACGGCTTTCTTCCCAGCTAGAGCCAGTTATTGCTGGAAGGGAGATGGCAACTTCTCTTGCTTCTCAAAGCAAAGCAAGCTACCTGAGCTCTCCCTCGTAGCCAGCCTGTGACAAAAGCACTACTGAGGAAAATGATGCTCCTATTTAAAGCAACAAGATAGAAAATTTACCACATGTATAGCGACCAGAGAAGACTTTGGTATACAAATTAGCAAAGAACAGTTTAGCATTAAGATGCAGTGAAGTCCGGCCAGAGATGAGAGACACTTAACCTTGCAGGAGATTACCATGATTACTAACATAGTTCAGCGTAACTAACAGATAGGTTATTAACCACATGGCGGCTTACCACAATGCAGAACAGTGCTGCCAGTTAGCCCAGTAACCTCTCCGGCTACCAGCACGGCTGTGTCCAAGGTGAGCCAGCCCCTGGCACGGCCCTGCCGGCCTGGGCCCCATCGCGCCAAGCAGCTCGGGCACAGAAGCCCTAACCTATCTCCAACTAACAGAAACCTTGTTTGGGGGCCACCAGGCATAACAGAGCTCAAATCTCCCTCATGAAGTATTCCAGAGTTTCTCACCGAGAAAAAAAACAGTATTTAGGAGATTCATTTCCCCCTTGGTGTGCCCAGACTGTCACACAGATTAGCACCTTCAGTGCAAAGTTGCAGTTAAACACTTCCCAGTCCAGCTCAGTTTGGTCCAACCTGATTCTCTGAAAAACACATGGAGAGTTTTCAGCTGTAAGCACCATTTCTTGCCCTGTATTATTCAATTACTGTAAAGGAGCTGGTCAGAGACCTGATAAAGCATTGCAGTCTCTAATTCTCTTGCCTCAGATCTGACCTTCCAAGTGAAAAGACAAATGAAGGAATCATTCTCAGTGGTAATTTCCATGATGTTAACAGTATTCCACAACTTGAGGAATAAAAACGTGATTTTGCATAACTGCACAACAATATGCAGCCAGCAACAGCATTCATTCATTATTATTTATCCTCAGTCTGATTTACCAAGTGCATCATGTAACAATGAAAACGTTTAGGACCTCCATTTGGCTAAGACTTAAATTAAGATCTGATAGCTTACCTAACTGAATTATATGATAACTTTTTGGTGTTAGTTGTTGACCAGGAATAACAAAGCTAAACCAAAAAGCATTAAATTTCTCAAATACTCCAAGTTTTCACTTAATCTTGGGCAGCAAAGTAATGTAATTTCTCAGTGCCTGATGGTTTTTCTGCAGGATATCCAATCTTAACTTTACACACAGCTCAAATCCTTTATTAATATTGCCAAAAATCAGGGCAGTGGAGGGGATTGACTTTTTCTTGCTCATTTCTCATTCCCAAAGAAAAAGAGGTAGAGATAAATTGCATACCTGTTAGAACAACATGATTTAAAACTTTACAACAGAATGAAACTCCTGTTGTACCATCTGGTTAATAAGCTGTCAGTTCATTTATTAAGAACTATAGAGATCTGATGGAATTTGGGGAAGCGGCTGACAGCCCATCATATTTCTAATTCTAAGGTACATCCTGTCTTTCAGTAAAGTTTGAATAAAACAATTCCACATGCCAGGTTTGCAAGTGAACTATACAAAGAACAAAGGCACTTAGGAGGAAGCTTGTAAAAATCTAAAGCTTTGTAGAGTATCTAGAGAAATGTATCTACAACCAGACACTGAATGGGTCTCATTTCCCCCGCTACCCTCCCCTCCCCACTGCATTTTCTCCCATCCCTCCTCCATCCTATACTGCATTCTTCAGCACAAGAAGGTTTTGAAGCAGGTTTACAGAAAGTAATCACTGTTGGAGAGAGGGAGGAAGAGTAGGAGTTTTTAATCTCCAAGCTAAATGGATGAAGCTGATCCTAACAGATAGCATCTGCAACTTTCTCATGCTGAGGAGGGGGTTTGGACTTGCTGAGGAACGAAAACAAGTCTCAACTTAATCCTAAGAAAAAATTGAAGGGACAGAGGGAAAAAAAAAAAAACCTTAAGAATTGTGACTCTCAGCTATTCAAAGCATCCTTTGACAAAAGAAGTTCTTACCCTGCAGAAGCTGAAAGAGACAAAACTGTAACTTTTAGTACCCTTGTTGGATGTTTTACTACATCCTCTCCAGGCTTTTCATTAAAATTCTACTTAAGATTAAGTTAGTGGCTGGTTGCAATGGCAAGGTGGTACTCCTGTGATGTTGTCCAACATGATTAACAAGCAAAGAGAAGAGTGTCATGAATTGCAGCTTTTCCAACTTGGATATCCCTGTGTTTTTGTTCTCATTTTTAAGGAGACTGCAATAAACCTTTTGATTTAAAATATACCAACTGTTAGGAAATATCTTCTGTTAGAAGAGAAAAAGTGTGGGACCAGCATTAACAGAAGCAGCTCTTCCATTTTGTCAAAACAGCATCATTACCAATTAACGTGATAGCTGGGATCAGGTGAACCAGTTCTATTTGTGAATGTTTCGAGTGCAAGTGTAACCTTTTTTGGAACGCAAAAAAAAAAAAGCATAACAGAGTCTTCCTTGTATTACAGCGATGCTGGAAGACCACATTTGAATAATGTTCAAACATATTTAAAACATCCAAGTCCATCTGCTGCTGAAGTCTTTACAGGCCTCAGCTTTATTTTCAAGATTGTCAACTGGCAGGAGAGAAATGGCTTCACCTCTGTTGGTAGGACAAACACTAAGTCACAGAAAGATCCAGCAATTTCCCAAAAATCACACAGGAGAGTCTGACAGAGCCAAAACTGAACCTACATATCCTGGTCAGAATAGGCCAATCAATCCTAAAAATATCCACTTCTAACTGTTGTCACAAAAGAGAGTTTTGCCAAGATCCTTTGACTTACAGGTCTCCAACACGTGGAGTCCCTGGAGGTGGCTTCATCTCCATGGCATGACTAGGTCATTTCAGTTATTTGACAGACATCGCAGCTCTGAGTCAGGACGGCACTACCGTATGTAATAATGTTCATACTAAGTGCTCTACAAAACATCAAGACTAAAGCTAAACGTGTGTTCAAGCGCTTTTCTAAACTCTAAGCCTTAACAGTGACATATGAGTTAATATTTTTTTAGCTCAAAAATCTCAAAACCTTTACCCGCTCTTTTAATCCCTACTGTTTTAGGCACCGTTATTTAAATACATAAAATGTAGTTATTTCATATAAAAACATAGCATACTGATTTCTTTGTTATCGTAAGAACATGAGCGTGTTTCCCTTTTCATAACTGCAGACAATGCACAAGGGACCAGAACTTGCAGACATTTTATCCCTGAGCATTTTACAACAGTACTTTCCGAAATTGCAGTTTATTCTCTGCCTTAAAACCAAACAAATGCTAACAGAACAAAAGTGCAGATACGCTTGCTCTCCTTGAGCTGTAGTGTTTTGGTGGTTTGTTTGTTTTCAAATGCAAGCTCCACAGAAGAACAAGATAATTTGCAGAAACATACCACCTCTCAATGGTTTGAGCTTAAAAATAAACAAATAAACAAAAAGTGATTGTAAACACGCTGTAACAGTTGGAACATTTCTTTTGGTAACTTACGAGTAAAACTTTTCTTGAAAATTGCTCACCAAAGCAAACAAGCTTGCCAAAGAGGCTTTAAAGCCCAGGAGAGGAAAAGGAAAAGCGTGGTAAGGGATGACTTTCCTGGGAGCTCCTGTTTCCCTCCCGCTCGGAACAGCGGGACCCCCGGCACCAGGAGCCCTTCCACTGCAAGGTCAGGTCACACCAAGCTGGCATTTCCAGAACAGTTTGAAAGAGTCCTATGGGAACCTAAGTTGGATGGCTTTAGCTCCAAACTTCTGAAGACACTTTTTAGAAACTCCGAGGAGGCACTGAACCTTTAAGAAAGTTCCACACAGGCAGGTTTCCGCTTGTATGGGGCTCCTTGTTGGATCAGGACCCAGGATTACAGATTTGTACAGGCTTTCCTTACGAAATAAAGTTCCCTCAGAAAACACCGGCTGAATACGAAATATTTTTAAATACTAAGGCTCCCTGCCTTAAATACTGACAGCTTCACAGGTCCAGTAATTATCAGCATCAAGCCTTGCTCTTGAGTCAATGACTAAGAGAAAGAAGGGTCTTGGCCAGGGCTGCCCTACCAGCGCAGCTCCTCGGAGCAGGTACACTGACATTTTTGTTACAGGATGGTGCTGTAGACAAAGCTACTGAGAAACCGGAGGATGACAGCATTCTGTTTCATTTAAGAGACATCAGTTTCAAAGCAATTTTTTTCGAAACCCTTTCTTGTTCATAGAAAATTTCAAAGACTGCATTTCCAGTTCATTTGAGATGGAAACTCAGACTGCCTGAAAAATCCTATTTCTCATATATTTCTCAATTACAAAGTAAGGAATTTTCAAGGTTTTAAACACATGGTGTGTTCTGTTATAAACACAGGATGAGAATAATCAAAACATACAGAATATTTTAACCGTGTTACCACCATGATGCTGAGGTGCTAATGGGGTTAAATGTTAAAAGAAACACTTCTTGAAATAAGGGAGCAGAATTCTTTTCAGAGTCTTATGCTTAATATGTCTGCCATTCACATGGAAGCATTTCCCCCGTCTTCTCTTCTTAAATCACTTCCATAACTTCAGTGTTGCAGATTTATTTGGAATAGAAATAGGGCGGGGCGGAAGACAGGACAGAAGAAACCAAAATCATTCTTCAGTTCTCAAAATGCGTTAAAATATGTTATGTTTTCTATATTACAGCAAGTTTTCCTTTTTCAAAACCCAAAATGCGCATCTTTTTTCAGGCATCATTAATTGCCACTAGCACTGTGGAAACCTGCTACCTCTCGATGGTTTAGACTGGCTTCCAAAAGCTGACATACTTACCAGCACCTCTTTGGTCTAGAAATCCTGGGAGAGTTTCACTTCTTCCTGGGTCTCAAAAATTTGAAGAACAGCCTTTGCTATGGTATTTCCCTTTCCTCTTCCAAACCAATCCAGCAGTTCAGAGGCATGTGAAAAACGCTATAAAATGCCTCCTGTACCTTCCCCAACCACCTAAAAATGATCAAAGTTTTGGATAAAGGTTTGCTTTTTGAAGCAGGATACACAACGGTAACCCACAGCAAGTGTTACAAACACTCTCTGCAAGTTCTCCTCCCATCATAGTCCAAATGGGAGCATCTCAATCTCCTCTTCTTGGATTTGAAAAATTTTCTTGCACTTGTACTTCTTACAGCAAAGGTCAGAATCTAGCAGAGTCACCCATTATGCTACCTCATTTACAAAAAAAAGGTATCTTTTTTCATATTTCCCTCACAGGAGTTATTGGAGCCCATAGCTGATTTGTACCTTTAACCTTCCTTCTGATAACCCTGCAACAATACCACAGCCCTGAAAGCAATTGGGCCTTTCTGTTCATTGATTTCAGCAAGAAGCAGGTTTTGCACAAGGATGCATTTCTTCCTAAGACTCAAAAAGACACATATAATGAAACTTTGATAAAAATCAGCTCTTGAGAGTTGTACAGGATAAACTCAAAGGTCTGAAAAACTCCAAGTGAGGCAACAAATAGGTTTAAAATCATATTTGACATAATACCTACTGAGGCCAAACAATTTCACTGTATCACTATTAATTGAACGAGATGTACATTCCAATGCTTGGCCTTAACTATAGATCCCTTCTATTTGAGAAATTAGGGGATAACCTAAACTCTTTCTGACCTCATAACACAACAGCAATAATGCAGGAACTTTATTTCATAAAGAGAGGAAATTTCAACAAAAACAGATTGCTTTAAAAAAAAAAAAAGGTAAAGACTTTTGCTGACAATTACTCATAATATTTTTTTTTTTCTAAGCTGTCCACAAGCACTTCACGGCAGACTGTAATGATTTTGGCCTTTGCTCAAACGCGTTCCCTCTGCAAACCATCACCGCATCATCACCCCTCTGCAGCAGTCCCAGCTCAAGGCTTGATGTATAAGGCACCTTAGACAAAGCACTACTATTCTGTCAGCAGCACTGCTTTTCGGTTTACCTTCATATGTCAGCCTGTCATTCACAGCGGGTCAGCAGCTGCTTGGTGAGCAGCTCTGCCAACCCTGCAGCAGTGGAGAAAGCTTCTGAGAAAAGGACCAGACAGCTTGAGGTGAACCCAGCTCCGCCGCCCAAGACAAGCCATGCTTCTCATGAATCACAGCCATTAGTCACGCTGATACAACACAAACACCGCGTATCTGAACGGCAGAGCCTTGCTGGGGGGGACCAGCTGCACGCTAACTTTTACAAAGGTGCTCATTAAGGCCCCCGTTTCCCTTTGTCTCATGGATCTCGTACTGCTCCCATGCCAGCTTGCTTTTGAAAATTACACTTACTGCTTCCATGAAAGCTTTGGCTTTTGGGAGACGAAGGTGGGTTGTCTAAGCAACACTTGGGGCCTTTCCAGACAGCTCATCAGAGCTGAAATACAGCATATCCCCGCTAATACAGACAACCCACCATGTTTTTGTTGCGTTATGGCAAACACATTATTAAAACTGTCTCTATGACAGCAATGTTGTAAGCCACCCACCAGCTTCTTTTTACAAATACACAAACTGACCATACTTATAATCTAAAAACCCAAGAAACAAAAGGTAGTGTTTGTTACTCCTCTTCTGGACAGTGGGACCGAGTGACTTCCCCAGGGTCCCACAGCTATGGAAGCAGGATCTTGCCAGTGCCTTAGGCACAAAACCCCCTGTCCTCACCACGACCCCACAGGACCCCTGTTTGCCAGCTTTGGCAATCTGATGGCAGTGGAGACTGCCGAACGACTGCCGCACCAAGTGCTCTGATCTAGTGGTTCTGGAAAAGTCAAAAAAATCCCAAGTTTGTTAGTAAGCCAATTAGAATCTTGCTAGCACCACCTTTATATTTAATTATATTTAAGAAGTAATTATCAGCAAAGACCTTCGTCAATACCCTCACCACTATTAGCAAAGTCATGCCCAAGGAGCATAGGAATACTATTCAAAGGTATTTAAACCACGTGAACATTACATTGTATTCATGTCATATACGGTCTCTTGCTACTGTCTTAATTTTTTACTTTTTAAATTACTGCATCACATGACATCTTTTAAAAGCTTCAACAAATTAAACAGCTTGACAGAAATATTGTGGGAAAGGAGACTCTTGGCTCTACACAGGACTAAAATTAGACTGACATATTTACCCTTTCTTACATTATAAAACAATTAGAAATTGAGGTGTTATTTTGCAATTAAAAAGACAAGTCCTAGAACTAAATAACTATCACTTGGAAAGCTTACTTGATAAGTAAACTTTCCCTTTTAAAAATTCGGTAGTTGTTAGTAGTAAAAACCTTCAAAAATATAATTCCAATGTCCTCAATGCCATAAAAGGGGAAAAAATAAAACCCAGCGAACACCAAAATCTAAAAACCATTCTTCTAAAAAAAACAAAAAAAAACCCCAAAAACAAACAAACAAAAAAAAAAACCAAAAAAACCCCAAACAAACCAAACCCCCAAAATCCCAACTCAAAATTCTCCTTAAATGGAAAAGAAAAATAAATTTGCTCCTCCTCAAGTACAACAGTTGTGATCAGAAGCAAGTAAGGTTTTCCTCCCAATGACATACAAATCCCTGAAATTTCTACTATTAAACCCTGCAAAAGGCAGAGCTGAATTCCCACAAACCAACCGCACTGCCAACCAAGCTCGGTGTAGAGGAAGAGCTCAGTCTGCAGCCAGCCGTACTGGCAAAGCCCTTGTGCCACGCTGCGTCACACAACGCGCTGTCCTTCCACGCGGACCAGCAGCTCCTCCGCACAGCGGCCTCAGCAAGTGCCCTGGACACAAGTCACTGAACTGCAAAGGAGAGTCTCCCATGTGAAGTTCCTTTCCAGCCTCAACGCAAGCATGAAGGGTATCAGTTCAAAACGAGAGGTGAACTGGAACAAGAGTTTCATCACATGGAATAAGCCAGCTACTCCCCCGAAGCGGCAGGAGCTGTGCCGGTTAGCGCGTACGTGGGTAACAGTTATCCCATTGATCGGCTACTTCCGAACGACAAGCCTTCCCCAAGGAAGCATATATTGTGACTGCCACTTAAATTCACAATTTATACACCAATGCCACAGAAAAAGCTCTAGTTTAATCTAGGAGAAAATATTGCAAATAACTATATATTGGTTTTTGTATTTTAGAATGCTTTTGCAAAACTTTTCAAGGGCTACACAGTCAGTCACACCACTTATTCATCTGAATGAACAGCAAATTTCAGTGAGGGGGTTCTTTGCTGGCAAGACTCAGACCAGGAATGTGACAGAGTAAAGGAACCTTTTTGCAGCCGAGTTGGGCACCGGAGAGGAGAGCAAGGTTAAAAAGAAATCCCCATCTCCATCAAAGGCTAGTGCTCCAGAAAAGACCCCGCTACCTTATTTCTATTATTTGTGTTAGAGTAATATCTACAATACCCGTTGCCAGATACAATAGCAAACTGCAACAAGCATTCTCCCAGCAGAGATTTATAATCTAATAACAGGATATGGCATAGGTGAAGAGACGTGTCCAAGGTCACACAGCAGATACACGGCACAAATAAGGATGTCAATACTTCTTGACACTCTGGTCCCTTGCCATCTAATTCACATTGCCTCCCTACACCTTTGATGACAAACAAGCAAAGAACCTATTTAGGGCGGCAGGAGAGGGGGGTGATTCTATAGAGAACTACGAGCCTGTTTTGCTGATGAAAGAAAAGGTTTCTATTTATCTTTAAAGGGAATGGTTGCAGGTATAGTCTTCATTTGCTATTACCACAAAATCAGAACAAATTATATTAATCCATTTAATTTTACATCGTAAATTTAATTTCACAAAGATACGTAAAAATCCTTTTACTTGAAGATTGATACTACAAAATAGCAAAATCTACACTGATCTTCCTTTTGTGAAATTTGTGGCTGCTAACTTTCAACAGACACATTTTAAGGAGATCTAAAGCATTAAGAAACATAAGCTTAACTATCTTCCTTCCCTGCTTGCCTTTGTTTACCATGTAAATTGCCACCCACACACTTTCCCATATAGAGCACAGTGGGGTACTATTCACCAAGACAGAGCTTCAGCAAATGCAGCTCCTGTCCCCAGCAGGAATAAGGTTATGCCTGGAGTTCACTCTTTAAGTTGCATAAATTTATCTGGGGATAACAGAAAAAAAATAGGTCTGATAAGAGTCACTGAGCTAATCCGACTTGCGCCTAATGGACTCGGGGGTGGGGGAATGGAGGGAGATGCAGAAGAGAAAATGCACAGGAAATAAAATTACTTCCCCTGGAATTATCTAACTCCATGAATTTGTATTTTACTGGGGTTCCTTAACGACACATATAACTTACATGCTATACTGTAATCCAAAAATGCGTTAAATCAAGAAGTTGAAAATTTACCCAAAAATCCAGAACTACAGAGGTTTAAACTCCTCAATGCAACAGGAATCGTTGACAAATATTTGAGGGGTCTTGTCTTCTAGAGTATTATTTTCTTCCTTTCAAAAGCCTTAACAAATGCTATGCAACCTCAATATCCGCTTGTGAAGCGCTGTCGTACCGACACCGACGCTCAGCAAAGGCACACGGTGCTGCTGCCTTTCCCAGACAGATGCCACCACTGATGGTTTTACGCGCTCACATCCATCCGCGTGCCACAAGCCGGGGGTTCATCACACAGAAAAGGAGCTCCAGCAGCCGCTCGCTGCTCTCCGCTTCCTGCGGGAGGGAGAGGGGAAAGGGAAACCTTCACATACCTCAGTTCTCCTTTGGGTAAAGTATTACCAGCCTTGAGAGAACAAAAACTAAGACCTCTACATTGCTGTATACCCACGGAGGAAAAAGGAAACACACAACCCAAGACTTGCACAGGGTAAGATATTTTATTCCAAGACCTCAATGCAAGGAGAAGACAGGCACTAAATATCACAAGCACAGAGCAGAGAAAAAACAGAACCAAAATGTTCTAGCATCCCCATCTGTGATTTATTTCCTTTCAGAGGTCCACATGGGCACACACACACACAACCAAACCCTCTACTTTCCATCAGAAGGAAAAAAAAAAAAAAAAAAAAT
>WHYT01017695.1:27294-43041 GCA_009806455.1 Tetrax tetrax
AAAAAAAAAAAAAAAAAAAAAAAAAGCATGTTGTACAAGCATAGACATGTATCTCTGTGTGTGCATATTTACTAAAGCTATGCTCTTATGTTCACGGAGTAAGAAAAAAAAAATACTGAATTAAACCATCCAAAAACTTAACCCAAAGCATATGTCTGAGCATTTTCAGGTATCAATTCTCCAGTTATTTCAGCAATAACTTTTGTAATTTTAATTTCCATGATGGGGGTGTCCCTTGCACGTTTCAATTAGTAGCCTTTACTGTCTGAAAGTCTTTACTTTAATCTAATTTTTTTTCCTCCAGTGAAATGTTTTGCTATTAAACAAAACAGAGGATTAGGAATAATCACAATTAATGGAGCAAATGTTTATATAATGAAATCATGCTTGTATCAGCAGGCAAAGCAAGAGACTCAGGATAGCCTTCTCCGCTCCTGATTTTATACTGTGTAGCCTCAGCCACCACAGGAAAACAATTTAGAGTGAAAGATTATCCTCTGGCTCCTGATCTGGCGTTGTGTTTACTAAGGACACACAGAAGTGATGTTATCCCAAGCGACACATTAGGCAAGCTTAGAACTTTTTTTTTTTTTTCCTGCTTCTTTCTCCCTCCCTTGAAAAGGTTTGGGGGAATACAGATTTTTACACAGTCTGACTACCAAGGAGTTTATCGCTGAGGAATTAAGAAATAAGTTCCCCACTGCTTAGATACCATAGCCTTTCAGGGAGACTGCAGTGTGCTTTTAAGTCCCTGTTCTGAAACATCATCTTTTAATATAAATTTCCTATTATTCTTGTCTCAAAATGTTTTATTCTAAGCATCAGAACTGAACTGCAAATTAGACTGTGGGCTTGCTGTTCATAGCCAAAGTTTCACAGACAGGACACAACGGTAGGGCCCACCTTCTAACTTTGATGCAAAGAGTTGTACCGGAGATAAACAGCTGCCGGGAAGTTTCAGAATATTCCCTCAAAACGACTCCTTCAATTATTCCCAGGTCAGCTTTGCCCCCCCAGTGGCATCCCCTACGTGCAGCATCTAAGCAGGAAGCTGCAGAGGCTGATCAAATCCCTACAGGGGAAGCAATGAGAAAAGGCTCTCATTGAGAATTTAATGCTGTTCTTTCCATTAAAAAAAAAAAATAATAATAAAAAATCAGTCCTTGCAGAATGGATGGAAAACAGTCAGTGCTGTAAGTACCAGTTTCTAGTAAGGGTCCTGTTTGTAGTGCCAAGATAACCATCTCTGTATGGAAGAAGCTGTGTTTGGGAGTTTGGCTGGTCAAATGTTAACATCAAGATAATAATTCTGAAGGGAAGGGAAAAAAAAAATAAATCAAGAGAAAGCTAATTAAATAATCTTCAAAAAAACCTGAGCGCATAGCTCAGAAAACACTAGCAGAAGGCAGATGCCTCTACTGCAGTAGGAAGACAAATGAAAATACATATTGGAAATGGGAGCTTGTTTTCTCAGCAGCTTTACCGCGAGTCCTAGAGCCTTTGTTGCCACCTAGTCAGAAGTTAGCAAGCTTCAATTCAGTGTGCTGCCACTGAAGTTTTAAAACATACTCTAGCAGTCTTTAAGGTCTAAAGCTCAAATTGTCTCCAATTATTAATTTCTGATACTTTGAGAGACCAATAATGTGCAGTATTGTGAAGTCTGGCTAAAGTAGTATTTCCAAGAATTCTGCTGGTTTACTTGTGAGCACTCTGTCACTTTAATTTCTCTCTTCTCCCTGTGAGCAGGGAGGTGCCATACCCAAAATACTGGATTCAAACTACACAAAATGTCTGCACTTTACTAAATTTGACTTCTCTGCCCAATTAAGTGAGACCACTGAACACTGCTTTTATATAAATATTTGAACATACCAAGTTTATTTAAAAAAAATAACCAGGAAGGACTGCAGGGCAAAACACTCCTCTTTCTTTCTCTTGCCTCCCAGGTGCTGGAATAATGGGTCACTATATAATTTCTTCTTACTGTATCTTCCCTGGAGCTGGAAGCATGGTGTACACTCCGGGTCGTATTTTTCACATGTTAAAGAAACTCCAACAAATTTAAGATAATACATGCACACACATGCACGCAGTATGCTTTGTTGAATCTTTAAACTATTTTAAATTATTTTTCTTTGGAGTCCCAAAGACACATCTAGATCTAGTTTAATTCTGCCAGCATGTCATATAATGTATTTATTGGAAGTAGTATGTCTTGTGAGATTAGGGTTTGCTTATGCTTTCACTTCAGATTGCTGACAGTAGTATCACTTAAGATGTACAGAAATGGGGACTATTGATTCTGGGGATGGGTACTGGATTACACTGTGCCTTTATTGGTACGGCTAGCTTTCTCCATACGCTAAAGGTCTACATCTGCTCTCTCCCACATCCAAACTGGCACCTAAAGTTTTGGTTTGGATCCAGTGTATTCTAATTAGCAGCCAAAATGTACAACTTGCACAGCAGTATACTCACAGATGTTCAGCAGAAGAGTTAAAACATAGACATAGTCAAAATGAGATCTGTGATTGCCCTGCATTCGGGTTTACTGCGGCACATGCTGGAGGGCAGCAGTCCGCAACTAACGCCATCACGAATGTCCCTCATGCACAACCCCTAGCAGGCATGCCAATATGGCAGCTGGCTTCTCCCAGTCCCTTGCTCCAGATGAAACCAACTGAGGAAAGCAGACAGCTAGATGCTCTTCCACCAGCAAGGAAGCCCGGATGCAGACCACATGATGGTCCCCAAAATGACTTGCTGTACCAAGGTTTCTGTGGTAGCCCTCAAGCACTATGCTTCCCATGGAACTTCCATGACAAAAGAACTTCAGAGCATTTAAAGAAAAACAAAGAGGGCAACAGGGTGTCTAGGGACATCAGCTGCAAAACTGACTTGTGATAAAATTATTTCTCTCAACTATACACACAACAGTCTTTGGCCAACAGTGTGTGCCACAATCACGTGAATTATTTTTATCGATGAATAGTGTTTTACAGTTCAAGTCTTCTGAACTACCCACTTGAGTCAAACTACTCAGTGCAAACAAGTTCTTTCACAAATACCAGCCATGTTTTGGCTGGTTCTTGAATGGTCCAACAAAAAGATTCATCATTCGTAAATACACACTGAGGAGGTTACATTACAGATCCACTTCTAATAGCATTTTAGGGATTGCTTGCCTTTTGTAGGTGCTATTTCCTTCCTCGAGGTGTATGACTGGACACAAACCAAGTAGTACTGTTGCTACTCTAACTTCATAGCCAGCAGAGAAAGAACAGTAACTATGCTGCCTATTCTCCTTCATCGTCCCTTTTCTCTCCCTCCAAATAAGCCTCAAAACCAAAAATATGTTTCAATATACATTTTCAGGAAAACTCCCTCATTCACTGACACTGTAACAAAGAAGCCCCACTGGTCCGTGTACTTCAGAAAGTATTATGACCCTAAGCATAATTTCATACTCTAACGCAGTTGAATATTTTTGTGTTACTCAACAGCTTTTATCTAGGGCATATTCTCAAGCATCCATACACAACATTGTATTGTCAATCACGCCGTCAGTGTGAAAGGCTGTCATGATTCTTACCTTTTATTTTTAGCCACTTCCAAGTACTTTTTGTCCAAGTCTGAACCAGGGAGCATAAATTTCTATTAATCAATCAATGATGGCAGTGCTGGTGTGCTCTAGTTTTTCATTCTGACTGCAAAGCAAAATTAAAAGCTATATTTTGCAAATTTACACATTATAGATTGCAGCGGCAGCTGGTGGACTGCTGCTGAGACAGACCGTCTTTTCCCTTCCAGTCCCCTGTGACCGAGATGGAAGAATTACAGGACAGCACGAGCAGCTGCTGCTGCTGCCCCAGAAGCAGCAAGCCAAGGGCTCTGGAAAAATAATTGGGGAGGTGGGGGAAGGGAAGAAGGGGGACAAAGAAGTTGTGGAGGGAAAGGCATTGCCAAGGCAGGCTGCACAAACAACACACTGCACCTTGCCCTCAAAAGAAACAATGGAGCTGGTTTGGGCTTCCTTCAGTAGCACAAGACTCTTAAACCATTATGAGGCGTTGAAACACTAACAGGTTTTGATAAGGACTTTTAGAGATTGAAAAAAAAAGTGAGCAAAGGCAATATTCCTTCCAGTCCGGTGACTGCAGCAGTTTGCTCTTGAATCTTCTAAAAATAAAGCGTAGCATAATGAGGAACACCCTTCCTTGCAGCTTTTGAAAAGCTTTAAGACAGAGCCATTCTACGGAGCACTCTAGGATAGCACAGCCTCAGCCTGCAAGTCAATTCGTGCCCCGTCTGGCTCCTGTAAAACAGGGATAGCCAAGGCCCTTCTCACACACACGCAGTCATGAAAATAAGTAATTAATGACTCCAAGACTTCACGTGCAAACACTAAGACCACTCACTTTATTAGGCAGATATGAAAGTGGAACTAGCAGGAATTATGCCAGTTTGTGAAAAAACTGCTCAGTGCAAAAATCAACTCACTTACGTATTTACCTAACAGTGGCTCGACGCAGGCAAGCAATGCCCATTTACACTGCTCACCACACGAAATACAATGAGCGCCCCAACAGGGCTGAAAAACACAAATACGCTGGCTGACCAAACATCTACCCACATCTCAAAACATGAACTTCGCCCCAAAGCCTTCACGTTTCACAGTGGATACCCTGGATTCGGCAGGCCTGTGCCCACAGCTGACCTGGAGCTCTAGTGCCCCCCCAAACGGGAAAGCACTGGGCCTCCCTCCGCAAACATTCCTGTGAATGAAGGGCACCCTTTGTTTACAACAGTAACGTTTACTTTAACAGGAGTAAACTACGAGTGCTCATTTTCAAGAGATACAATCTACTATACACAAACCATAAACGGGTCATGCACACCTTGGTGTTCCTTCTACCAACAGACTTAAATGCAAAATAAAATACCAGTTGGTCCAATAGACACTGCTGCTTTTCCATAGCAGTGGAAAAGACTCCCAGGTTAGCCACAAAACAAACTAATTGAAGAAAACATTCAGCTATTCTAAAAGAAAAGAACTCTGCCCTGCACAGAAAGATTTAGTAGAAAGACATACATTCATAGTTTTATTTCTGTATGGGAGAATATGCTTCAGTTTAAATACATATCTTATCTTTTAATTGCAGGACCTGTTTTCATCCAGTATGTTTGGTCATTTAACAAAAAAAAAAGAAAGAAAGAAAACATCAAATAGTTTTTGAATTAATCTCATACACATAAACCAAGAAACGCTTAAGGTCAAAAGAAAGTACTGCTGGCTGACAGAGTTTTCATGGGTTTTGTTGTGTGTCAGAATCCCTTTCAAGATAAGCCCAGAACTCTGTATACAAAACCAGCACCACCATAAGCAGACACAGTCTTCTCTCAGCGTTTGAATTTCACATTCATTTTGGGAAGCTCAGCCAGTGATTGCTATCTGAAGAAAGAGCTTTTGATATATCTTCAATTTCCTGAAGAACATACCAGTTTATTGAGCAGGAGTTTTCAGACTCTTGTATCTCATTTGATAGTATTATGCCTTTTTTTAAAAAAAAAAAAAAAAAAACAACACCAAAAACAAACAAACCAACCCTATAGCTAAAATACTGAGATGCCTGTAGAAGACACTTCCTCAAAATCTAACTGCAGGTATCTGCTGCTAAGATTATCAGACACTCAACTGGCTAATTTATTTTTTTTTTAATTAAACAAACTCTTCCTCCCTAGCATATTAGAGCCTACCTTGTTTGTAAACCCAGAGTATCTAGTCAAAACACTTGTATGTGTGTTCAAGATTAAGCCCACCACCACTTTTACCTTTAAGGCATATAGAAAACAGTTCTCAGCAACATTAAACCATTTTTGCTGCTACAGATGCTTCACAATTTACCACTCAATCCCCACCCTTCAGGTCACACTACCTACAAGGCCTCATGATGCTCGCTACGCAATTTCCCTCAGATTTCATTCTGTGGTAGTCTTTGAAATTACCAAGTCCAAGTTCATTAAAAGACATAACCAGCTCACACAAAAATCAGTTGTTTACCTCAATCTAGGTCCTGGTACATGAGAAATCCCCTCACTGAAAACATAGCCAGAGTTAGACTTGCAGGCCTGTTGCGTTTTGTGCCCATTGCCTCTTGTCTTGTCAGTGGACACCACTGAATGGAGCCTGGCTCTGCCTTCTTTGCACCCTCCCTCGAGTTATTCATAAATACGGATGAGATCCCACCTGAGCCTTCTCTTCTCCAGGCCAACAGCTCCAGCTCTCCCAGCCTTTCCTCATAAGCGAAACCTTCTGGTCCCCTAACTACCTTCCTGACCCTTTGTTGGACTCTCTCCAGTACATCCACGTCTCACTTGTACTGAGGAGACCAGCACTGGACACAGCACTCCAGGTGTGACCTCATCTGTGCTGAGCAGAGAAGAAAATTATCTAAATTTACTCATCTCAGTGACTATACCATCTCCCTCCTCTCCCTCCTTTTTTGACTCAGAGCTATTTTTTTTACTCAACCTTTCAGGTTCCAGTAAGAATGAAGCCTTTGATTCTTCTAGGGGTTTGGGACCATGATGGAGAGGTAGGCACCATCCACTGTTCTTCATGTATGAGTGCTTTTTGCTCTGCCTCTACTATCTCTTAGTCACTCATGTTTATTTACCCTCAATTCACTTTTCATTTATTTAACAGATCACTTCACCCATATGTTTCCTCCTCTCTTGGATGGGAGGCCACCATTTCACAACACAGAAATATAAGAGAACCATCTACTTCATGAAAATTAAATCAGCAGATGTTTCTCCTTTGCAGTAAGTTAGCTCAGTTTAAGTGGTTTTACACCTACTAAATATAAACACATACGGAGGTATTTAAGGTATTCTGTCATTCACTCCTCTTTTAAAGATTGAGAAGTCTAAAGTTCAAGAACATGAAAAGTTTGTTTTGAAGACAGTGTGGCCTTACCACATGCACATTTGCATAAGACACTCGAAATCACAGACTGTGCTTGCACTTCACGTTTCATAAACATACATACAGTCTCTACACTTGAGCAATTATTTCGCATATCACACAAAGAGCATTAGATATACGACACCTAGGCTCACGCACTTAGCCTGAAGCTTCAGGCTGATAACGCACTTTGTGTGTGCATGCCAAAAAAAAAAAAAAAAAAAGATCAACTGCAAGCTTACAAAAGTAAAAAAGCAGACATACTGCAAAGTACAGCATCTCCATCACAGAATATTACATCTATAAATATTAAATTCTAGTAGCTTGCATAGTACATTTATGTCACAAGTAAGTAACTGTGTATTTATTTCCAACGAAATAAATTTACCAGCTACAGAAAACAAAGGCAAAACCTTCCCAAAAACGCTGGATGCTATCACAGGTCTATTCTTGATCAACATCAAAACTGAATCCAATCCTCTGAACCGCGTGCACAAGTTCAGCTACTTTTATGCAACAAAATGAGCAAATTTGGTCAATTCCTTGGTGTTGTGTATGAACCTATAATGTCATCAGGTTATGAGCCAGAGTAGTTACTGGTTACTCAGAATCTTTAATAAGGCAAAATTTGAGACTAATATCTACAATCCTGCACCACACTGTGGAGGAAAGGAATGAACACTGAAATGAAACTCCACAGCAGACCCCTATTTCTAATACACCTTCAATCCATCGTTAAGGTTCATTCCACGCAAAGAATGTTCATTCTACAAAGAACTGGAAAGTGAACTTGATATCAGTTCAACTTCAGATAAACACTTTTACTACTTAAAGTCCTTTGACAATGGCTATTAAAAGAAAAGTTCTATTTATGCCAGACCTATTATTAAGGTTCCCTACTGAGGAACACAATAATTTATTGTATGATTACTTTATTGTGCAATTATTCATATCTTATTACATACACCTCATCTCAGAAGATAATGTGGATTGTCCTACAATCTTTGTATCTCCCTGACCAGTCCTTGTATGAAGCTAGAGACACAAGTTGGTTTGACGAGTTTCTGGAACAAAACCATAACTGGCAATGGTTCAAGCTGATTGCATCCAAAAACTCACAATGGCTGCAGTGGCCAAGGATAGTGAAGCCTGTACTCCAGATGTTTGTCTTCAATGACCTGGGAGGAAAGCAGGCTTTAGCTGTGTACCACCAGTGAGAGCAGCACGGTTATTTCAGCTGAGAAGAGCAGATGCTGAATTACGTAAACCTTAGTGCAAAAAAGTGTTGTAGCCTCAAATACTTTGAAAAGGCAGAACAAGTGGCATCGTAACACTAAGTGCCAGGCCACTGTTTATTTCTGTTGTGTATAAACTACAGTAAATACCTGGTATACAGTATGCACTTGATAAATAACAAAGATCTCTCCCACCCTGAACTTCATGGTATTGCTCACTGCTGCACCACAGTAAGAAGCACATGTCCCTTATTTAGGAAAAGTCCCAGAAGATTTCCAGTGTTACTTTGTTTAACAACATAGCTGGAATAAAGCGCTCTCTGCAAGCTCAGAGCCTTACCTGTTCATACATACTTCCTCATGAGCAAAACTATTACTTGTTGTCCCACATTATAAGGAAAAATGTGATTTAAATCTTTTTTTATCTACAAGCTTCTAGAGAGCTAGTATACAGATGTACATTTCGTGTACTTGCATATGTAATCAATATTTTACATCTTCTGTTTTTATTTTAAAATGACAGCTCACTGGAGTAGTTGCTAACTGCACAGATCAGTAGAGACTACTCTGAAGAGTTCTTTGTCTACAAATATTTTTTAGGAAAGTCTATTGCCTTTAACTTGAAAAAACACCCACCAGAAATGGTGGGGCAGAACTGGTTTCCTGCTGTACATTTTAAAACAAAAGCTAACAACAACCAAAGCAACATCAAGATCAAGAGAGCACGGTCCCCAAAATCAAAACTGAAACTTTATCCTCTGTCAAGGTAGGCTATATAAAACCCAGGAAAATATTAACATAGAAGTTTAGCCTTTACTCACATAAAAAAGTGGAAGAGCAAAGAACACCCTATGCCTTTACTGTTCTTGATGTAACTCAAGATACAGCGTTAAGTCTTGTTAGATACCTGAACACAGTAGGAACAGAGGACATGCAATTCTGGACTAATCCAGTCATCCATCTCGCTCAGCGCTCTGTCTCCAAAGGTGACAGCAGAAGATCCTATGCAGGCAGGGTACATGAGCCCAGCCATTATCTACAGTTTATTGCCTTTTTACTCCCCAGCACCCACAGTCAGATGTCAGTGAGAACATATTCTCCCTTTGGTGTCTGTTCCTAGACCTGTTGTCCGCAGCTGCTGATCTGCCTCCATAACCTCCTGCAGCAGCAGGCCTGCCAAGTAAGGCCATTCTCCCACTTGCATCGCCAATGCTTCTCTACAAACATGAGTCTTGCACCATTCCCTAGTAAGATGTTAAAGCTATTTTTGGAAATAAGACATTTAAAAATAATTTCCAGTACCCACAGCACTCCTTTCAAGCACTGGCATGCAGCAGCCAAACACATCTCTTGCCCCCAAGACTTTTCTAAGAACTTCCTGTCACATGGAAGGCAGCAAGAAAACAGGAATTAATGGGAATGTGGCTCATATTCTAGGCTAGAGGAAAACAAACTCTTTAAATAAGCAAATTATTTTTGCAGCTCCGTCCTCAACAGCTTTGAGCCCAGAAGGGGCACAGCCATGTGTCCTATTCACAAGATGGTCACCCCGTTGACTGAAAAGATTATCAACCCCTGACCAGCAGCAATGTCACCACTACCATTCTCACCATGAGAAGTGGACATCACTTCAACTTCACTTGCCTTAACGGATCCTTTTTTATTATTGTGTTTATTTTTTCCAAGTGTTCACACCACCACAAAAGCTGTAGTTAAAACTCAGTGAAGGAAAGAGAAGGGAAGACTCACATGGTGAAATTTAGTGCCTATTAGTCAGGCTACTTCTATGGCGATTTTCTTTTTCTTGCAGAAAGAATGATCCAAAGCTGCTATATACGTGTTTAAACCAACCCAGCTCAGTTTGTCTCCAATGGCTCACGGAATAATCCTGTGAACTACCTAGCTAGTAGATCTGAACAGCAGTAACTTCTGCCAGAGGCAGCAATAAGCTGCTGAGAACACATGCTTTTCACAAGCTAATATCTCTCTCTAAATTCAACCAGAGCTGTCTGAAGAACAAGTTCATTTGAAAAGAGGTATCAAAATCATTATGATGGGCCGCACACATGAATTTAGAAGGAATTTCTAAGGCATGAAGGGGAGAGACACGTCCATCTCCCTTGGTACATTCAATTGCAGAGTGCCCCTGCCCTTCAGGAGGTTAGCGTTCGGGATCTGCTCTGGAAAGCACTCATCTTGGGGCTCGGCATTGTCCATCATTCTGGACACCTGCAGCAAAAGCCAAATACTTGAGTTTATGCTTATCTAGCAATCGTTTTGATTCATACAGAAACAACCCACACCAGCCAACCCTCAGTACACTGCATTCTCCACTTACATCAGCCACCACGTGAGCCACCTGTATCTGTTGCTCCCTTTCCTTCGGTTACACTCGCAGCATCTGTTGACAGTGCAAGCGGTGCACAGGTGACACAGTGGGCTGAGACAGAGAACAAACACTGCTGACTTCGGTGTAATTTTTTTTAAACCCCTAATCTACATATTTGGAGAGGCAAAGAAACAGAGATTATACGATCCACCTCTGACATCCTTCCAGATAACTTCGATCCTGTAAAATGCCCCCTAATGACCTGACTATAATACCATGGTGCTACTGTGTCATTTAAATACTGCAGGGTTCTCCCGCTGGCAGTACAGTCTGCAGACTTAATATGTAATGTACAGGATTATCCTGCCACTAAAACATTACTTAGTGCTGCTGAAATTTCAAATTAATTCTGGGAGCTAAATCATTATTCAACTCTGCCTTTGCAGAGATACATTCCCCTGGTTGTTCTAATAACAGCGATTTTAGAACTAAAAGGTCGGTACTTTCTCGTTGAGGTTTGTCCAAACAGAGAAGTGGCCTCTAAACTGTCAAGCAAATTAATGCAGCAATGCATGGATGCTTGTGATCAAGAAAATAATTTGAGAAAAATGGGCTCAAATTAAGAGAGCTCATAGTGACGTGGCTGATGAATCATTTTATTATTTCACAATAAAATAAGAGACTAGTCTGGTATTCTCTATATTTATACACACTCATATGTTCCCATCCACCACCACACTCCTCCACAGACAAGATTTCTTGATATTTGAGAAGACAAATTCTTGTTGAAGTAAATAACACAACTGCTGGTAACTGATGAAACCAGACTGTGCCAGCTGAGGATGTGGCTTTCAAGCCATTCTAAGCTCTAGTTTTACAAACCTAAATAAACAAATGTCAGCTTTTTACAGCTCTAGGTTTCCTCTTCCTATATAATTTCTGTTACCAGTGAGTATTTTGTACCTTTAGGTAACTATAGCACTTCAACACTAAGATGGGCAAATCCTTAACACTGTATTACAACCAATACACAAACGGATTTGCTAACATATGAAGTAAGGGAAGACAAACATAGAGGACGGGCTAATCGTAAAGGCAAATTTCTCCCCTCTGAAGTTTTGCCCATTTTTAACCTTGTGTTTAGATTGGTTTCTGCTTCCCTGTTAAAATACCAAGCTGTGCACCTCTACAATAAAGTTTCTTAAATCTGGGAAACCTTCCCAAGAAATATTGTAAAAAAGTAACAAAAACAGTTGTAAACGAGGAACAAGATGGGGCCAAGTATAGGGGCCGAGAATGATTTGTGGTAGTTAGTCTACATTTGGAATAATCCACCCCTCCTCTTATTAAAACTGTTACCTACTTCCTCGTTCATTAATATTGTCCTTGTTTACGCTTGCAGCCAGGCCAAAGATTTTTCCCCTCCCTCTGAATATAATTTCCTGCTATTGACAGACACATTCAAGTGCTGGATGTGTATATGTCTACATGGCACACTGCAGGCAGAGGCGAGCCTTCCTGGCCCCCATCCAAGCCAGCTGTAAATGAGCCAGCTCCAAACTGGAAGCTGTGTAAGCACAATTAGCACAGCAGTAAGCCTGATCTAACACATCCTGCCAAGAGACCAAGCTTATTAGCTTAAGCTCAACACAATGCTAACGAAGGATACGGGGCTTCTGGTTTGGCTCCACACAGAATGTGGCCGGCTGAAGATGAGCAGATCAAGCTCATGTCTGCCCACGAGACCCAGTGTAGGTGCATGTTGTCTTGGGGTATACTCCTCTGTTGCAGGGAATATTTGTTTCCCTCTACACAAACTACCAAAATACTGTAACTGCAAACCAACAGGAACTGCACAGATGGAGGGAATGTGGGTCTCCAGGCAAGAACATCAGTATGAGAAAAAAGGCACCAGGCAGCTGTTAGGTACCAGACAGGAGACAGGCACCAGAAACGTCAAAGGTGAGGGAAGGGCAGGGCAAAGTACTGCAAGACTATCAACTGATAAAGAACACTCCACCTCTAGCTTCTCAGCTTCTATGAGGTGCAGGGCAATAATGACCAAAAAAACCCACACTACCATAAAGCAGATGTTAAATGGACTCCCTGCACAGGCAGGCATCCGTCCCACCAACTAATGAAGAATCCACTCCATTTGGTGAACATTGGAACAGAGTCTGTAAGAGGAATGCGGCCAGAAAAGGAAAGATATGTTATCAAACTGGGACCTGAGAAAACAGTGACCGCCTGATGTCATAGTTTATATTAAAGGAGCAGTGATAATCTCGTGGTTGGCACTAGTTTGTAAGATAAACCTATGGATTCACAGGAAAACGAGATGGAAATTAAAAGGTAGCAACAAAAATCATCAGGAAAAAAAAAAGTATCATGTTGTAAGAAGAGCACCTGAAGAGACTAGGAATGCTTACATTTAAAAGGATAGTAATAAAATGGTCATTGCTAAACTATATTAAAGCAGAACCTAGCCTACAAAAGTTAGTGACCTCCTGCCCACCTCGTAAGAGAGCACATGAGCCAGAGAGGATTCCACTGAAGTAGTGCCCCATTTGAGGGTAACAAAAGGAAACACCTTACTCAACTTGTAATCATATCGCTGAACTCTGCCGCCAGACTGTTGCACTGGCAAACACTTAATATCTTTGGAAAGTGGTGCTCATGCCCATTTTCTTCTTCCTCCCACTGTATTTTCAAAGCAGTATTTTTAGTTTTCAGTTGTTTGAGCTTTCTGGTGTGTGAGACAGGTATAAGCAAGTGAGTGAGGGGAGCCCACGCAGTTTTGCAGACACGCTCCTCCATAAATTCACATTACGCAGCTGAATCAGGTTTATTTTCACTTGTGAGATTTTTTTTATTATATTGTATATATAGAGGTTTTCCACAATTTGTTAGCACAAAATCTGTTCTTTGAAAAGCCTCAGTTGGATCTGTGGTGCAGACCATAAATTCTCAGCAGAGTTCAACCAGTTTAAGTACTGGGCCCTGACAACCAGCTGAGGCCATACACCTGCTGGCATTTCACACGGTATTTCACACTCTGATAACACAGATCTCGGTCATATAGATCTTTATGACACAAGGCAGCGTTTGAATCACTGACAGGTGCTTCAAAGGAATCTTTTTTCCTTCTTTTTCTCTGTCCTTTCATAAACTTCTAAAAACATGAACAAATCAAACTGGATTAATCATACCAGGTTAAGAGATGGACTTAGCCATAAACAAAAAATGAGAGCTGAGAATACACTTGCATTGTTCTTTTGTCTTGAGAAGGAAATAAATTTCTCTCTCTTTTCCCACTTGAAGGCCTGAAAAAGAAAGCTATGCTATCAGAAATATCAAGGCCTAATAAAACGTGTGGAAAAGTAGTTGTACCTTGAATTTTTTTTAACTTCAATAAGATTAAACAGAGGAATTTAGTTAAATACTTTTCAATATTAAACATTTAAAAATCCACAACACTATTATTGTTGCAGGTTAATTCAGTATTATCTAAAATTTGTCAATCATTTTAAAAGACATATATAATACATATATAATCATTGACCGTTAACAGACTCAGTTCCAAAACAAGATCTCTACTTACACCCATACATCTAATATATCTAAAATAGGTCTAATATATACAGCATACAGGAGTTTCATACGCATAAGCTATACAAGTCAAATTAACCATTCAGTCCCTTTCCTTAAATATGTTTTCAGGGAGAAGATAAGATAAAAGTTCTTGGCTTCTAAAGCAGCTGATCTAAATTACTCTCGAAGAACACATTTCTAATAGCCGGAAGAAAACACTGAGGAGATAAATAAGATGAAGGGGAAAAGGGATGGTAGGGAAGTAAAATATTTGCCAGTTAGCTACAAATACTACTGTATTGAAGAAAAATAAATATTCAATCAGTCTATTATTTCTTTTGGAAATACTTCTTTGCACAGAGGAACATAAACTAGCATCCTTTATAAGGCCGAAAGACACTCGTTCATATCACCATAAAATAGGTTTAGTACAGGATACAGCAATCTCCCATGCAGTCGTATGATAAACAGAATACTTGAATACTGATTCTATTTGGTCTCTCTTCAAAGTAGTACTTACTTTTGAACAAAAAAAATAATCAGAAGCCATCTGTCACAGGAAGTACCTCAGACTAAAAGGCCTGTCTACACTTGGTGTGTGTACATTGCTTTTTGTTTAGACAAAATAAAACCAGGATAAACAGCAACGTGTCTACAGAAGGCTCTTCTATTTTTAACTAATACTGTCCTGCCAGTATCAATTCATCCAGATGGAGAATCCTGCATAAAAAAATATAATTTATTTTGGTTGCTTTTCACTATGCTGAAGTGACATCTTTCCCAACCACTGTCAAAGGCAATTAAGAACACGGAGCTTTTGAGAACAACTTTGCACCATGACTCCTGTTGGCCTGCCTAAACAAAGTTTCCTTATAAAGATCTGGGAAGTCTTAGATGGAACAAAGCCAAATGGCATGAAAAGTACTCTTCAGATACACGGATTAACATTGCAAAATTGACTGCTAAGAAGACTTTGCACATTCTCATAAAGGCACAGAACACACCTTGCCACCAAGACACAACATATCCCTGACATTACAGACTAATGCAGAGGTCCTCACAATCCCAGCCTGCGCTGGTGTTTGCAAAGTCTCAGAAGGAGCATGTGCTACTCCTACAGTGAGGAACAAGAGGTTTGCATAATCTTAACCCTCATTCCCCAGGAGCCAGAACTAATTCCGTGCTTTTCTGATTTGGCTTGAGGACTCTACGCTGCCGCAGCAGGACTTAGGAAATGGCTCTTCACCGTAACCGTCTTTGAGCGCTCATCGTTTCTTCGCCTTACTCTAGCTTTCAAGATGACAGCTATCAAGTCAGATTACTGAATTACTCGCAGTGACACATGCCAAAAGTAAACCATTAAGACCATCTAAATAGCAGAGTTAGGGTTAATATGTAGGTTGCCAGGTATTGCATTAAGAAAAAAATAATTCCAGACAAATTCAGCAATTTTGAAAGTGCCAAATATCTTTTAACTTTTTTCTTTAAAAAATAGATAAAATCATAAAATTCTTGGGTTGAGCAGATAAAAACTCTTCTGAATTCCTAAAAAAAAGAAAAAAAAAAGCCACCCACACACCTAAAGTGTAATAAATTTAGGCTGCCAAAAAAAAAAAAAAAAAAAA
>WHYT01017695.1:52761-79885 GCA_009806455.1 Tetrax tetrax
TGGTCAGCCCTGTACTCTCAGGCTTTAAATTCTCTTGAAAAAAATATCATTGCTTCAAAGGAAATTAAACCTAAGCATTAAAAGCAATGCAAAATCATCACTTAACCAAAGCAAGCATCTCTCTGCCAGCATATCAAGAGAGCATCAAACACGTTCAGAGCCCATAGAAATCTAGCAGGTTGGGGGTTCACAGACGCTTGTTTTAAAAACAAACAAAAAAACCCCAAACAAACGATCCTGTATGTCGTTTAAAAAAGAACTACCGCATACAGGTATGCCATTAAAGACTGAGCCATTCTAGTTCAGGCAATTAGAAAAAAAAAAAATCATCTTTATACCTGCCAGCCTAACACAAAGCTCAGAGCCCAAGATTTCTGCAGCCCTGGCTGAGGGAAGAGTTTATATCCCACACGAAGAGATCCCATCGTCTGATTCAGGCTGGGGGCAGTGCCATGCACCTGGGCAGAGAGGTCAGGTGAGGGTGGAGAAAGGCAAGTTTGATGGAAACCCTCAACATCTGTGCAAATTAATGAGTTCAATTTAATTACTTCCCAACAGAAAGATTAAATAGGGTGCAACCGGTGGTATGAAATTGTCCTAATGGGTTCCACTGCTTGAATCCACCACTCATCAAGCTGAATTGATTTTTAAACAGTGGAAATTCATACAGCTCCCATGAGAAACTAACACAATTCCCATCTCAATCAAATGCTTTGTAATAGTTACATATAAAATGTGATTTTTGAGGAGGGAGAGTCGATTATTTCTTCCCTTTTCGTTCTTACAGGACACCGGGCAAATTGATGGTATTATCAGAACACTGGAACACTAGCACAAACTGAGGATGAGCAGTGTACAAGCATACTATGAACAGTATTTTACAAATAACTCAAAACTGCATTTTTTAGTAAAATGAACAGCTAAGTATCTCGAGTACCTAAAATAGCAGGACAGGTAGGTTATTGTTGAGTTCTTTATAATCCCAACCTTTCAGAAATAAATTTGCAAGTATGCAAACACCCTGAAAGTAATTTAAGATAGCAATACATTTATATTTTATAGTATTTTCCCAAAGCAAAGACGTAGAATTTTGCTGCTAGTTTTGAGTATCCAGCTGAGCTCCTTCAAGCGTACCTGAATTCAGAATGTGCCACAAATCCTTTACAGTTCCTACTTGGGCGTGAACAATTTTTGAGCAAGAATCAATACTGACTTCAAGGAAATCCCGATTTCAGAAAAAAAAAAAAAAAAAAAAAAAAGTTACTTGTGATTTAACTATGGCACTAAAGCATCAGAAACCAGCTAAATACAACAAAATACACACCACTTCTTTATTAACCAATAGGAATGAAGCTAAAACAGAGAAGTATCTACCTGTCTTGTTAGCCTAAGACATTTTTAGTGAAGTACAGGGCTATTCTGGGTTTGTCACTCGCCAGATGGACTCAGAAGCGCTCACAGTGCATGCGTCAGTGACCAGACATTCAGGGCAATCAGACACTGGCGAGCACACCGGGCACCGCTGCACCTTCTGAAATATCTAGACAGCCAACAGAAAGCACCTTCTCATAACCAGTATCATTTTGGGTGTAGCCAGGACTCCTGTTCTCCTGCAGGCTTTTGTAGACTTAAAAAAAAAAAATAAAGAGAGAGAGAGAGAGAGAGAGAGAGAGAGAGAGAGAGAGAGATGGTCAGCCCTGTACTCTCAGGCTTTAAATTCTCTTGAAAAAAAATATCATTGCTTCAAAGGAAATTAAACCTAAGCATTAAAAGCAATGCAGAATCATCACCTAACCAAAGCAAGCATCTCTCTGCCAGCATATCAAGAGAGCATCAAACACGTTCAGAGCCCATAGAAATCTAGCAGGTTGGGGGTTTACAGACACTTGTTTTAAAAACAAACAAAAAACCCCAAAACAAACGATCCTGTATGTGGTTTAAAAAAGAACTACCGCATATAGGTATGCCATTAAAGACTGAGCCATTCTAGTTCAGGCAATTAGGAAAAAAAAAAAAAAAAAAAAAAAAAAAAAACCCAAACAGAACCTACATTAAGTGAAAAATACTGGGGTGAAAGAAACTTAAAACACTACACTTGTGATGGTGGTGGTGTATCTTTTCCACTTTGTTTCATTACACTAAACATCCTTTGTTTATAAACAAAAATGTTTGTTTCATCTTGGTCAGAAAAGGCTCTTCCCTCATACACTATGAAAGAAACAGAGTTGCATATACAGCAATGCACATACACAGAAAGGGAGCTCAAAAGTGAGGAAAGATGTTTTTTAAAGAAAACTTTAAAAACAAACAAAAACTCACAAGCCTTAAACAGTTTCAGAGTTTGTGCTCAGGTTTTATAAGGAAAAAACTCTTCATTTCTTGCTAGCCAAGAAGTCCTCTTTAAACAGGTTTTTCATGTGAAAGTACCCCAACTTCTGTCCTGTAGTTTTGAGCTGGATCCCCCATTTACTAAACCCTTTTCGTAGACCTTAGCTGAAATCCCATAAATTTTCCTTTTTCCACTTGTCTCAAATAATGATGACAAAAGAGGGCTCCAACCTCCGGAACAGAAAGCAAAACCTCCTCCAGTTTCACTTCTTAAAACAGAGGAAGTTAAAAATTAGGTGCGCTCATTTTCAAAACCAAAGAACAGTATCTAAGAGATCATACTAAAGTATCTAAAGCATACATACATAAACCCATCTCCTCCCACATTCTCCTGTCTGAAATAAAGTTTAAAGGTCAGCAATGTGAAATCAGGGGCAGATTTTCTTACCATCCCTGCCTAATAACCTTTTCAACTTGATCAATATACAAGCTTCCATTCCTACCATTATCTTCCACTCATGGGGGTGGAAGCAAGAAGGGTATTTCACCCCTTTTAGTTAAAATCAGAATGGGAACTCACCAGTAGACAGCTATTTGAACAGAAAGCAGTTCAAGTGATGTGCTGAAGACCCACACTAAGGGAAACAAGTTTGCATGTGTGGAAGGAGAAAACAACAAAAAAAGTAATTTTAACATTCTATATTGCTGTCAGTCAACCGATTCATTAAAAATTACAAACACTAATTTCATTGCTTTTAGCCACTGTCCCTAGCAGCTGTGCCACAACCTATGGATAAGGATGTGATCTCTCTAAATGTGAAGGTATGCATTTCACAAAAGTTCATCTCTATCCACTGCCAAGTCCTTTTTCTTGACCGCCTTCGCATCAGCTCACTGAATACTACCACAGTCTAACCACCTTCTCTTGTAAGATTACACACTGTGTACGTGCACACACACGCAAACCCACGTCCACACACGGTGCAGCGTGGGGGCTACCGCCTGCTTTGCCTGTGTGAGCCGCGCCGTCGTGCCAGGGAAGCGAACCGCGAGAAAGCCGCAACACCACGACCCAAGCAAGATGCAAGCAAACACAATTTTGGAGATCTAAGCCTTTTATGCAAATTCATGTCATGGAAATAAAAGCACTGAACGGAGTAATTGCACAGATGCCTCAGAGGAAGAGTCCTATCTTAGGATTTAATAGCCAGAAGCAATCTTCCCTCTCTCATCGTCCCTTTAAGTCATTTGGTCACAGCAGATCAGTGCTCCGTGCTGTCTATCACACAAGCCCTTACGCAAGGACTCCCAAACTGGGAGTCCTGTATCCTGGTTTTTCGGTCCCCTGGAGGGCTGCAGGGCAGGGTGCAGGCCTCCCCTCATGCCAAGCCCTGCCAGGCTGCCCACGCTGAAACTCAGGGTCACTGGCAGCTCGAGAGGCAGCCAAGAGCAGGACACGTTGCACAATCTGTGTTCTGTGTGGACATCTGAGCTGGAAAGACAGTTATTTCAAAACAAGCTGAAGTTTGCCTCGGGATCCTCTAAGTTTTACTGCAGGCTGTTCTTAAACTCTTCCACGGATAGCATTTATAAAACTCAGATTAATTTTCTGTGACACTGAAAGAGGAAGGGAGGGAGAGACCCTAAACAAAACCCCAGCCCTGCCTCACCGACTCCACTCCTTATATCCACATAACCATCCACTCCCTTCTCTCCTGTCCTCAAAAGCCCTTTCCCTCCAGCTCACCAAAAGCTTTTAGTCCATATTAAAGCCGCCAGCACCCATCCCCAGCTCCAAACAGGCACTGCTGCGACAAAGCCACCGTACTGTAAGAGGTGAGCCCTGGAAAATCTTGCTCAGACACGGAAATGTGGCTGCCACCGACCATCTGCCGTGTCCCTCCGATGGGAGTGGGCCGGGGGGCTCATACCCACATCTCCGCTTGACAGGCGCGCGGGGTGGTTTGGTCAGGGAAAGTGCATTTTCGTGAAGAAAGTGGACGGAGAGTTTCACTAACTGAGGCACAGGCAAACACTGCCTTCTGGCAGCTCCTCTCCGGGGGTGGGACGGACATCTGAGGAGGGGTGAATTAGAGGGAGAACAGCTGTTTGCTCACTGAATGAGTCACAGGACTCCGCTATTAATTCTTCCTCCCAAGAGGATATGCCCCCATGCCAGCCCACCCACCATCCCATAAAACAAACAAACATATAATGGAGGTCAGGGAGGGGGAGCTCAGTAAGAGAAAAGGAAAAAAAAGGGGAAAAAAATACCCAAGCATTTAATATTTACATAAGAATGAAATGTTTCATTAATTACATACAGAATCAATTTGCAGCTATTTTCCTTAAATTTCTCAGTCAAACCCACAGATTTGAAGCACTTTGAACTGTGCTGCGCCAGTAATTGTGGATGAATATTTTAGATCAGCCTTGAATCACTGTACTGCACACACCAAATGAACTAATAAGCCGCTCATGTGTGGACTACTAATGTATTTTCTTTCTTTCCTAGACAGATGGAGTGCAGTCTAAAATCAGTTGAATTGGCTCCTGGAAATCTTCAGAAAGGCTTAGAAAAATCTTTAGTTCTACTGTCTTATTAAAAATACCACTCACTAGCCCGCATGCATTAAAAAGGAGCCAAGATGATGCAGAAAAACCCAAACAAGTTTACAAAGATACGAAGGAAGAGTTGGACGTTTCACATGACTACAGCAACCTCCAGAGAGTGACAATGAATAGTGCGTTGTGCAATGTTATTACAGGACTATTGAAAAGATGGACATCTTTGCCATCTATGATATTTATCACAATATATCCATTTACGGGCAGTAATTTTAAATCACATATAGGGGCACATCAGTTCTGTAATCTGACAGCTGTGTTCTAGTTTACAGAAGCATCTGTTGAGTCATCAGGACATCAGAATAGTTAATTGCACGTTGGGGATGCTTTCAGAGATTAAAAGTTCCCTTATTTCAAGCAAATTTTAAGTGTCCTCATAGATTAAATTCCTTTTTCATATACAAAATTAACATATGGACCCACACTCCAGAGAAATTAATGTATGAAATGCAAAGAATAACTTCCCTGAGGGATTATCTGTTTTCTTTCGCCTCCTGTACTCTCTGCCTCACACTGTGCTCCACAATGTGGAACAGAAAACAAAGATACAATTTGAATCATGCATAATTCGGAAATATAAACTAAGATGTGGCGTACACTGTTTAGACAAAGAATACAGAAAAAGCTACGTTCAGTCAAGAACTTTTAAAAAATATGTAACAGCTGAAAACTACTAGATTATGTCTGCTATCTCGTTTTGGAAAAATGCTTATAATTATATTTCAGAAGCTTTTGTTATTGTTTATTCTAAAAGAAATGCTGTACAAGCTGTATCTTTCACCACCACAAGAGCACGAGACAAGCCAGGAGAACCACCCACAAGATTAAACATGGACTGAACGACCCTAAGCCATCCTCCCATCTGAAGCTGTACCAGTTGCTTCTTACATGCAGCTAGGGACTGCAAGCAAGCAATCTCCATTCATACACCTAATTATGCAAATATTTGAATTTAAAAGATCAAAAAACCTTGTGGAAGACTTCAACATGTGTGAGCAGATTACATCTTACTAACGCTTCCAACCTGAATTTCCCTGCAACATTCTGGCCTCCCTAGCAATAAGAGGATCAAGAAAACTTCTTTCTTAGGAAGAAGGATCCATCATATAAAATTGATTGCAACAATTCAATCATGTATTTCTTGTTTGGTAGATGTTTTACCAAAAAGACACCACAACAAAATTAACCAACCAAAAAGGTATAACTGACTATTTCTCAGACGTGACTCAATCCATCTGGTCTGTAGCTCACCAACCACAGGGTTCCTGTGATTAATTCAATGAATTATTTGATTTCACTCAAGAAGTGATCATAAAGCTGAAGTGCGAGTGCACAACCAGGAGCACTGTACAAGACTACAGACAGCAACACCGCATCTGGGTTTCGATTCCTATAAATCCTAAAGCAGCAGCACACCTCAAACTAACGAGGCTGTTACTCTCCAGTGTAGGAAACCAAACATGAAGCAGGAGTGTAAAAGTTTAGACAAGCACTGCAATCATGACCATGCTTTAAGAATGTCCCATACTTTTGAAGTTACAGCATATTCCCTTGCTGCTAAACCTAACCGAGACTGCTGTCTCAGTTGCATTAAATTATTAGCTAATTAGCCCTGAGTGAGGACAACAGTGTGTTGATGCTGGCAAGCTGTGAAAAGAACACTTCAGCAAAGAAGATCAATGGCATTTTTGTCTGGCTTACAATAAGAAAACTGCTGGCCCAGGTTATGAGTTTAAGCCATTTTTCATGTGGCAGACAAGACAGCACTAGTGACAGATCAATACAGGAACTTTACGGCCGGCTGCTGCCCCTGCAGATGGCGGGACCATAAACAGGCATCATTTTTAAAGCCTGGAGCAATCCGTTACTTAGACAGAAACCACCTGACCCTTTATAATATTTAGACATTCCTACACAAAAAGGAAAATCAGAAAGCAAAATAGAGGGACAATCAGGAGGATTAGCTGTCCTGCAAGACAGAATGTTAGCTGTTTGAAAGTCAGTCTTTAAAGCAGCAAGCTTCTGTGCCATTTGGGAGATCACACTAATGCCACGAGCTTGGCACCAGGTAACTACTTACCCCTTCAAAGAGAAAATGTTACTGAGGATCAGTTCTTATTTGATGTAATTTTCTTGTCTCTAAGTTACCTGGGATAACAAAAGAGCCTATTCATTAACCTTTTCAAAAAAAAAAAAAAAATCCACCACAAACAAACCACTTTAACGTGTCCTTAAAACAGGAGCTGAGTCACTGACACCTGCACTTAGTAAGCATTTGAGAGAGTACAGTTACAAATGGGGGGTTATTTTTCCCATATTGCGATACACACACTGTACCATTTACACCTATGGTTTGTTATTCTGCATCAGCATTTGGATTGACTACAGTGTGCCACTGTTTTAACAAAGGCAAGGAAAGCAAGAGGAAGGTTTTGTAATTCTAATGATTTTATGGTAGGACCTCTAGTTGAAGAGAATGTAAAGAATAGCACCCTAATAAATTATTCAGGCCAGATCTTCAGCTGAGGACATAGGTGGAGCACCTGGCCTTATATTTACAGTCGTCTTTTTACTATAAACATGAAATAACCACAGAACATGGTGAATTAATCATACAACCAACTTCCCTCTGCCTCCTTGGCTGAGGCTGGTTTGTGTCAATTACGAGAGAAATATCTGCTTAAGCAGGAAACTAATTTCACAGAGGCATATTGGTTTCACAGGCTTTCATCAATACTTTTTGGTTGCTGCAAGTAACTAATTAACATTAATGTCAACAAAGGATAGAAGGAGGAGGAAAATATTAACAAGCGCAATATAAAAACTGAGCTGGCCACTTCTTCCCCATGCAGTACTGCCGTACAACTGGCTTCCAGTCCATGCTTGGAAAATGAGTTGTTATTAATTTGGTCACTAGTTTTACCTTACATGATGTAGGCAAACAGCACTACATTTTCCCCTTAACTTATGCCAATTATGCACAGCATTAGTTTAAAATACAGCAGAACAGCACACAAACTAGTAGTCTTTTGACTGGGCTCCACTTGTGCTGAGAATAACTTGGCGCACATGTACACGATGCTAAATCTGCCGGTGACCTGCCTTGCTCCAAAACTACCGCCCTGCGCCTTCCATGAGATCCTGCAATACATCAAGCTGTGTTAAAACAGGAAAACTAGGTATTGAATCTATTTTTAAAACAAATTTGATTTCTTTAAACTTAAAGGCGGAGGATGGTTTCAACAGTTTCACATTTCTAATCTCGCCTCTTCTCAGCACGCACAAGGGCTCTTTATACCCAACCGCACTTAGCCATGCTGGCCGCCGTGCTGGCCAGCCACCAACGCCTGGTTTCCACCCAGAGACTCTGCTAGCCCACCGCAGCATCACTGGCACAAACACACAGACCAGCAGCCCAGAATTCCCATTCGCAGGACACAAAATATCCTTAGAGATGATCCCCTTGTGATCAGGCTAAACAAGACACTAAAAGTCAATTTGCTTGGGTTTGGGTTTTTTTTTTTTTTTTAATAAGGTTACCAGGTTTTTGATTGCAAACTTCCCCCACATTTGCAAAAAAAATTAAAAATTGCAGCACTTAGAAGTAATTACTGATGCTTCTTTTACACTGCCTCCATGACATGGTTTCAATTTTAGGGAAGGGGACTGAGTCTGCCGGAGCTCGGCTGGATGGACACTGGCTAAACGCAGTGCTGGGAGGAAGAACCACACCGCCTGGCACAGCACTACCCGAGGAGCGTGTTCACATGGAGGTGAGAGCATCTGCCCAGAGTAAAAGGGAACAGAGCTCCTCACCCTCAAGGAGGGGGTGCCATGCTCCTCCTGCACCCGCAGTGATTATTACTTGCTTTCTGGTGCAATGACTCGCTAGTATGTATATTCTTCGGCACTTCAGCCACTTTTTTCCCACTCCTCCACTGAGCATATTCCTGTATTTCCATTTCTCATGCTTTTTTCTTCTTTTCCCTACATCCTACTGCATCTAAGTTCCAACACACTATTTCCTTCTCAGCAAGGCCCTCACCATGTCTTAGACTTTTTCTTATTTTTCCTCTGTCTCTGGTATGATCTAAACTACATCCTTCATCCCAGACCAGTCTCTGCAGATTGCTGTTCTGTCTCTTCTTCTATCTAATTCCCTGGACTTTCTGTACTAAGAGAGTTTTAGTCAACAGGGACATTAACTCTCCTTACTGTTACTGTACTATTAAAATGACATGATCTTTCTCTGAAGATAGCACCATGTGAACAGCTTTATAGACTTTAACATTACCACCAACGAAGTGAGACTCCCATTGAGGACCTGCACAATTTCTTGTTGAAGAAACTGGACCTAAGTGACAAATCCACAAACACAAATGACCACGAAGCAACTTTGCTACTGTTCAAGACATTAAGTTGAAAGGAAAGAAAACCAAAGACAAGCTTCCAACAGCACACCAAACTTCCTTGTTGTTACAGTTCCAGACTCCAGATTAGCTACAAAAACCATTCAAAATACCTTATTATCTATTTTGCTTCCCTAGCAAAATGCTGCTTGAAAAGCCACGTCTCAACACTTGCTTCAAAGCCATCAAGAAGGAAAATGAGCTCTTTACTTTGTATTTTGGATACTGCATTCATGCAGGATACACCTATTAAACTTACACTTTGCCACTGTAATAAAACTATAAACTATTAGTTGGGCAGTGAAGCATTTGTGAAAGGCACCATCTCTTCATTCTGTGTAGTGCCGCAACCATATTTAACTCCACAACGATGACCAGAAGGCAAGATCTCAACGCACACATTAATAACCCAAATAAGGAGACTAAAATAGTGCCTTCACATTACACATTGCTCATACCAGCATCCACCAAAGCCAACCCTTTTGAGTGTAATAAAGTGAAGGTATTATAATTAGAGAGTTCATAATGCCATTTAATCAAGTGTGGAGCTGGGGCCCAGTGGGTTGTACACCAAAGACAAAACCACATGAAGCAATACGGTGCCGAGTGCAAGAAAGGGCACACGTATTCTTCAGGGAAAATAACAAGTTACTACAAAGCCATGTTTGTTTTCAGGTACTCAATCAAGAGAGTTTGCATACTAGGTAATTTTACATAATGAAAATAAGTTATTTCATAAACTGCAAATGAAATATGACCACAAAAATGTCTTTTGATTCTTCCAGACAGAAAACCCCAGATTTGAGTTCTCAATTTGCGAATTAATTCTTCATCATTTTATTGGAATAATTAATTATACTTCAACAATATTGTAATTATTTTTCTACTACTGCTTATTATTTACAAAGTGCTTTACAATAACTAAGCAGTTTCCATGACACATCTAGCAGGCTTCATGTAGTGAGGCTGAGAGAGGAGCTATCGGCAGGAGAACAGCAAGGGCCAAGTGAAATCACGAGTAAAACCAAGAACTTCTCCATAATCAGACTGTTCTCCTGGGGATCATGGTATCCTTGGCACACCCAGCATGAGATACTTCTCACCATCAAGATCAATACAACAGCTCCTTCCCATGTCTCAAAATCAGACTGGGAACTACCCCGATCCTCTCCGATAAACCAGAAACATCTATGCTAAAAAAAAGAAAAAAAAAAAAGAAAAAAAAAGAAAAAAAAGAAAAATAGTCAGAAATTACCGTTGCAGATGAGAGGGATCAGACACTCATTTGTGTGTTTTAGATTAGCCTCCTGAACAGCCTGAAGGATCCTGCACATTTCCCTGCCCAGGACCCATGCTGCTGGCTGGCAGGAGTGGACTCGCTACACAAGGACCCACCCTGATGGCAACGGTTACAGCTACTACTCATTCCCCTTCTGGTATCCCCAAAGATGTCCAGTGTCCCCCAAACATGTCCAGCGTTATCCTCTACAGAAACATACTACTCCTGTCCTACGTAGCCCTTGCTTTAAGCATACCATAACATTTTTAGGAAAACATGAAAAATATGTGCCATTTTATGTATGGAGAAACTTGCTTGACAGACACAGTAAGTGAGGAGCACAATCACTGAATTTTCCCAGAAAAACACATGGGATTTGAGGCACAAAGTGCTACGGTACAGTTGTTACTCATTTCACAGATGCAGCTAAAAAATCCTACAGACCTTAGCTTGACCTTGATTTTGGGGCCTTCAGAGCCCAAACATGATTTTTCATTATAATACATAAATAACAATAAATACACCTAATGTATGTATCCAAGTTATCAGGTAAGCATGACAATACACAAGTAACATCAGGAAAATTAAAGCAGAAAAATCATGCAACAGCACAGAGCTTAAAAATTACTCTCGGGCAAGCAAGTGTCTTCAGACTGAAGAGTTATTTAAAGATTTGTTACATGCATAACAGCACATTCTCAAATGACTGCAGATCAAGAAATAAAAAGGTCTGAATTAAAACAGAATCTGATTTAACACCCACTGAGGTTGCAAAGAAGATTCCCACTGGCTTTCCACAGCATTGGGTCATACCCCAGTCAGGCTACCACACAAGTTTCCTGTGCCTTTCAGCTTATTTGTATGATGGTTACACAGCTAGTTCCCAAAATAGCAAGATATGACCTTCCGTCTGCCTCGATATTCTTTATGGACAACAGCTCAACACTCCCAGTAGCTAAAAAACAACTCTGCAAACTAGGAGTCAATTTTGCCACAACCTGTAGAGTCCCCCTCAACTTTTGCCATCCCCAGGGCAGCACTGTGGTCAGGAGCCATTTATCTTACCTTATTTTCAAAGTTTTACAGACTAGTTTCTTCCTTCCCTGCCCAATATACTCAAGTCCTTTTTCATAATTGCATGTCAAAAAAAGAAAGTCGCAGAGATCACATGCTTGTATCACTTTTTTTCCAGAACAGCTCATTAGTTTAAGAACTTGTATTGATTTTGTTGAGTCATTTACACATTTAGAATACTCACGTGCTTAAGTTCCGTAGGAATGAGCATCCCAAAACTTACACTACTATCATGGAGTGGAAATGAGACGTTTGCTTTAAAGCATTAATTTACGTAAGATTTAGGAAAACTTTCCCCTCGTCTGTACTCTAAAAATATTTCTTGAAATGTGGGAGAAGGCGCAATACGCGTAAGTCAAATACAAATTGAAGTACACCAAACAAATGGCAGAACAAATAGTTTAAGCCTCACTCAACAGATAAACACCACAATTCACAGCATCATTTGAAATGGATGAAATACAAGTCTGTTCTTTATTAGTGAGGATAAGTGTTTGTCACCTTAATCTCCAATATGCTATTCTTCTACAACTCTGGGATACATTCCCAGATCAATTTGTGGGAGAGTTAGGCAGACAATGTTAATCCTAACGCAAAACTTCAGGCACATGAATCAAGCCGAGGTGTTGCAGAACATTTTAGCCACAAGCAGTAGCTCCCATCAAACAGGACACAGTCAAGATGAAAATCATGCAGTTCTAATATCCTTGGGGCTTTATCCTGCCAGCGGTAACTGATAGCGTTGCTTATGAGACATACCAGCAGAACAGAACGACAGTGAGGAGAGGAAGGAAAAAAAAGGTATCTCAAGTTCTTTCCTGAAGTGGGTGATTTTAATGAACACCTCATCTCTACTCTTGTGACTGCACCACGATACAAACTGTTCAGTTTCCCATCCGTTTCACTCTGCTTACACACGCAGTGTTGATTCCATACACGTCCCGCAGGACCATTTACACCAACGAGTACATTTGCTGCACTGATTACGGACTTCAAATGCCATTAATGTCTGTCTGTCAGAAACACTGCAGCACCTTTGTTGTGCAAAATCAAGCTAAGATATGGAAACTGTCAAACTCAAAAATCAGCACTCACCCAAATCTAAATCTGAAGCTCCTATTTCCTTTTAATAGAAAAAAAAAAAAACAAACTAGTTTCTATTGCTCTATTAATTTCCATTTAAAATATTAGCCCTTTATTTGCACCACAGTTCCTTGTTAATGCTTCAAAGTGAAAACCAGACACAACTGTTCAACATGAACTAGAACTGTTTAGCATCCATTTCAAATAAATTGTTACACACCTAAACACCTTGCATCACACCTTTTTTTTCCCCCCAGTCATTCTAATTTTCCCTAAGGTAAGCCACTAGAATAATCACTTTACTGTTACATTCACTGACAATGACTCTCAGAAGGTGATAACATTTTGATCCCATTTGATTACATGAGTCTTAATAGATCCTAATGGAAACGTAGGTAAATCCTTTGTTATCACTCATTTATTTCAGCAGTCACTATAACTTAACCGCTCAAAGGGCTTTAAAACGCACACTGAGTACAAATGAAAGAGCTTGCACTGCCTTTCACTTATACCTTTAATCTTGTTCACCAAATGAATTTAGGGTAACTAAAACTGGCGTCCCAAGACAGAGCTGTGACAGTGCCAGCAGGGGTTAACGCTGCTACCTTGCTGACAACCCAGCAGCAGCCCACCCACAGGAGACAAGACCAGGAAGCTATCCATCCACGAGCTCACAGTCTAAGCAAAATCAAATAGACGGGGTGTACCTGGAAGCCCACAGAAAAAAATAAACATGATTATTACTATTGACTTACTTCTTGACGACACTGCAGAAGTACTGAGTCGCTAGGCGGGATGAGAGCAGAGCAAGCAGGGAAAGAGACATCTTATACGGAAGCATGTCCCATGTGCAGAAGGTGACGCCAGCAAAGGCATGAAGACTGTCATGGGAGAAGCAGGTGGCCAGAGCATCAGTACTCACACTGCTGGAAGAACAGCCTTCTGGCAAGGACGGTCACCCACAGGTGCTCACATCCATGAAGCCCAAGATTGCTCCGGCAAGCGAAAGAGAAGCGCACAGCTCTGGTGGGCAGCTGTCACCTGTATTTCCCTGCCTGATGCCACCTTTAGAAAACAGAGGTCCTGACGTGAGAAATCAGAGTAGCCCACAAATGAGCCAACTGTGCTGAAATCTGGTTTGACTGCAGAGGTCAGGACAGCTCATCAGCCAGCTGCTCTGCTATGTAAGTGTAACGAGACACCCGCAGCTCGCTGCCCCTCCAGTGTAATTGCACATCTTGTTCTTTGTAATCATGCTTACCACTTATATGCTGCTGTAGAGACATAACTAATCCTCACAGATCCCACTGAGAGGCAGGCAGAAAAGTATTACCATCCCCATTTTACAGATGGAGAAAAATATGTATTACCTCCAGGAGTCAGTTAATGACTAGAATAACCTGATGCACTTCCACAGGCCTGGGAGGATTCAGGCTCACGCATGCCAGCGGCCAACTTGGCCACCAGAGGTCAAGTCATTTGTCGAAAGCCATAGGGTGTTACTGTGAGGTACAGGATGAAAAGCCTCACGGCACTGAAGCCAGCTTTGTTCTCAGGTCACTATACAAACCATACCTGGTTAATAGCTCTGGTGGGTTGGTTTAGGGTTTTTTGTTTGTTGTTTTTAAATCAACCCATAAGGGCATCTAATTAAAAAGAAGCCCAAGTAAAACTAAAACTTCTGCTACAGTTCCCCAAGTGGAAGGAAAGAAGCTCCCTACAATTCAATTAATTTTGAAAATAATTACAATTACTATTTGTTTCCTGCAGCATCCAGAAAATACCATGGTAGCTGCTGCCCGAAGAGAGACAGTTACTGATAAATGAAACAAACAATATGTGAAAAACAGGACAGCAACATGCAAATGATGTGATGCATGTACAGTAAGTAACAAACAGGCAGCACAATACATTTCTCTCTCTTTTGTTACTTGGCTGCGTATGTTATTCTCAAATGCCATGGTAGATGGGAAGAAAGTTTTAAGAGTAATTTTCTATTTTTTAGGGCCTCAAAGTTAAAATCAAGCAAATGCAACCAGCTATTTCTGTGTTTAAAACCACAAATGATCAATAATAATCAACCAACCATCCAAACATCCAAAACAATAATGAAATTATGTTATTTGTTCTTTAAACTGTTCTGATATACTTAAATTACATTTTCCATCTTTCCTATGCATTTAGCATTGCTAGGAACTTTAGGAATAGAAAATTATCTTATCAGTTTGGTTTAAACAATTATCTGACTCCAGAAGGCAAGATTTTAAACAAAATTACCGTCGCAAGGCCAAGAGGGAGGCTGGGGAGCTGACCCCACTACCATTTTCAGATCCATTGCTCTTGCTCAGTCCCTTTTCAACATACATTGCCCATCAAAACAGGAGTTATAGAGCTTCCAATCCCATTGCTTCTCATTAGGAAACATTCCCCAAGCCATTTTAAATCACAGACTGATGTTTTAGCCAGGTCCACAGATAGAAACATCAATAGAGTGGCTAACTAGATAAACTTTCACCCCACATCACCTTTATGCTGCTGCGAACTTTCCCATCCTTTGGTAATGTTCACTTTTTAAACTCCCTGCTTTAACAAGAGGCAGCAATGTTACTGCTCTTCATCCTAAAAGGAATCCTCTCTACCATTTTAGACTGGGGTCTAAAGGCACCACAGAAGGCACCTCACTTTGGCTTATTTTCTGCTTGAAGATGCTAGCAGGATTTATTACTGTTAACTAAGGTTGCTCTACCTATATTTCAAGAAAATATGGTTTTCTTCTGCTTTGGAAGTGGATACAGGATTAAATATACCTTACAGAACTGAACTTGGGAAGACATGAAGGTGAATTATGTGACATTATATATCCCAAATCCAACATTAACATAAAAAATAACTGGTTTAGATAATCAATCCAGCTTGTTTACTGAACTACCTGGCTAACAGCCAAAAGATAGCAATTTCAAGTGGTTTTATAGATTCACTCAGAGAAACAAAAATTATTTTCTCAAAGAGGACTCACAATTCACCAACTTAAGTCAAAAGAGACGCAGAGAAATTCTACCTTTTTCCAATCTTCTGTTACACAGCTTTACAGTCAAAACACACATCCCAGGATAAATCAACTTGCCTGTTTACACTACCTTTCATGTTTCCACATGTGCATTTTGCCTATCAGTTTTTAGGGATTACGTAAATAGTTATTAACACCATATGGTTTCAACCAGTAGGAGAAAATCCGAGATAAAACTGCTCACTAAATGACCTTTATAGCTTTCCTTTAGCACGCAAAATTAAGCAAGAAAGTCTTGTAATGATCATATGTGCTTTTAGGTAACATTATTTCAAAAGGAAGAATGACCTATGAAAATTTTATTTTTAAAGAAATCAAGCTGAAGTTACACAAACCACGAAGACATCTGACAGACAAATCGGAGGACAATCTCCAAACAATCTACTATCAAAGTTCATAAACATAAAATACTTCAACACATTCTAAGGCCCCAAAAGATTACAGCATCAGTCCTCTAAAGTAACCTCTCCACTTCCACTAACAATCATTGAGTACCGCAGGGATCTCTGAGCCAAAGTGCAGTAGGGTCACTGTTGGATTATACTGCACATAACAGATTTGATAAGCTTGTTACAGATTTAGGTATAAATATACTAGAGGTAATTAGAAGCCTACTAAGATAAGGTAAGAAAAATAGTCAGAAAAGAGAGTATTTTCATTCTCTTTTACAACATGAAAGTATTTGCTTTTTCTAGTGAAAAAAAATGCTGATATCTCGTTGGAGGACGGTAAACCAAATCCATCAGTTATTTTTTTTCAGCACGCAGAACTATTTTGGGCCAAAAATCAGAGAGGGGAAAAAAAAAAAAAAAAGCCAAAAACCCCAACCCAAACCTGCACGGGTAACTCGAGACAGCCGATATGCAGGTAACATTTTCCAGCCACAGGCACCATGTAACACCACTGCAAGTTCAATGCTAACAGGATCTCAGATCCAGCAGCACAGCAGCAAAAGGGGCAGACCTGTCCTGCACCAGGTAACTTTGCAGCTGTGCTGTGAGCCCAAGCAGGGTGGCAAGGCAGAGCAAAGCCTTCGCGTCAGTACCCAGCCGCAGCCATGCAGGACAGCAGGACACACAAGCCTCCTGCCTCAGTTTCCCCACCTGAAGCAACAACATTTACCCACCTCACACCAGAGCACTGAAAAGGTTAACTCATGTGTGCAAAGTGCTTTTAAAATGAAAGCACGCTTTATTTCTCTCCTTTCAGCAATGGCAGTCATCCTCGCAGAAATCCGAGTAGCCGGGAGCTTCCTATTCAGCCAGTTATAAAAGTCACGGTTCTCTTGATAGCTCTGCGTGACCCACTTCTCCACCTCCAGCCGGCTGCGGCAGTATTTAAATGTCGAGGAGTTTATCAGTATATAACTGAAATGTTAAGGGGGAAGCATATCACCGGGAACAGGAAAAGGTAAAATTTATGACACATAAAAGGCACTGCTTATTCAGATGAAATTTATTATAGTCCATTTGAGTTAAAATATCACATACGTATGAGACCTTAATGAAACCGTAATCCAGACGGGAGCAGGGAGAAGACGGAGCGAGCTGTGCGCTTGTGCAGAAAGAATTTTCTCCTGACGCCTGGAAGGCAGAGACTAACCCGCTGCAGAGACTAACGGGTCTCCCGCTGCGTGTTTGCGTGTGTGTTTGGGGCCGGCATCAGCAGCGCAAAAACAAAGATCCCTCCAGCCCTGCAAATTAATGGGAGGAAGTGAGTTGTGGAAACAAACACACAAAGAAAGACATATCAAAGGTTTTAAATCTATTCGGTACTAGACATTGTGGGGTAAACACACAAGGAATCACAGCTGATTAGTCCTAAGACTAGCTCCTATTGCCTGCCTGCACCGCAAGTAGTGAGACAGAAACCCAAACCCTGCAGGAAGCTTCAGGCGGTTGCAAGACAAAAACGTGAAAACAACCATTTCCATCGAAAGGGCTCTTCCACAAATAGCTTAAACAAAGTGGCAGCACTCCATTCCACCCCTCACACAGAGCGGCTGTGGAGGTTTCCACTTATCCTTTCTGTAACCGAGGCACAGCTACCCCACCGCTTGTTTGCGGATGGAGGAGGAGGACGACAGCAACTGGATTCCTGTTTAGTCCCATTGAACGTGTCGCTGTACGAGCGGAGCGTGAGCAGCCTGGCCACCGGCCCCTTCCACTGAGGCTGCCGGTGATGCAGCCAACACGCACGCATACGCACACGCTCCTGCAAAAGGCGCACTAAAAGCAGACTTTTGTGTCTCCTTTTCAGAGACTTCTTCCCACACTGCTGCCTCCATGGCCCCTCACCCGTCTCTGACCAGCACAGGACTGTACAAGGGAAGTTTGCATTTACAGCCTGCTGCCGGCATCGCTGTTTCAGAAGTAAATGCAGCAACATCAAAAGACACCAGTCTAGCTCATTTCACAAATTTTTAATTCCTTCAAAACCATCTTTCCCCTGTAGCTCACTTGGCAGATAAAACACGTGCCGTACACAGCTTTTGTTCAGTTCACCAATACTGCTACCATGGGAAAAATTTCAAACCCTGAACTAAGGAGGTCATGGTTCAAAGCATCTCTTTTCAGTTGACTATGTCATCAATAAATATCATTACTAAATATTTATTTCCTAGATTAAATAATGATCACATATTTCTGGACAGCAAAATAGATGCCTGCAGCATCAGTTAACTAGGAAGCCCAAAGGCAGCGTGACGACAGATGTAGGAGGCTGCTACACGTCAACAATTCATGCACGATGCTACAGACAGCTGAAGCTCAGAGACCAGCAACGGCAATCGTCTCTGTGATGACCACATCAACTGCTCTCCTGGTAAAGCTTCTCCCAGAACTCATCAGCATGCTCTTACCTCATCTCATCCAAAGCAATCAGCCAACCAACCCACCAAAACAAACAAACAAAAAAAAAACCAAGAAAAAAATACCCCAAACCTTCCTCTATTTCTTGTCTTTATTAAGAAAATAATTAAACCACAAAAAGTTATACCAACGCTAAAAGCTTGGACGTAAATAAAAGCAGGACATACAGTCCTGCAGAACACAGACAGATGGTCAGGGACAGACAAACTTCAGTCCAATATCCTTCATTTTGGACAAAGTCAAAGATTTTTCTGAAAAATCTATATGAGGAGAAATACTAAATCAATACACTGAGTATGTTTGGCTTATGTCCTTTTATGAGCTTCATACTTGGTTAAAATTTTAAGATGTTATTAACAGTGTTACTTTTGAAATAAGCAAATATATGCATGATTCTTCAAACAGTAAACAAGTAGCAAATTCATAAACCAAGGAATATATCTGTAACTAGCATAAAAAATTCTTGGGGGCATATTTCTGGGCATCCAACATGACCTGTCACTTCAGACAGACTCATTTTTCCATACGTACACACACACACGATCGCAGGCACAGCTAGAGCTGTGTCTAACATGCAGGATGGCATCAGCAACAATGGGCAAAATTTACCAAGTCTTGAAATGAACATCCTGTACAAAGAACGGAGCGTTGGCAGCTGAGCGCAAGTTAACAACAGCTGAACTGTATTTATACTTTCACATTACTATTTTATGAAATATAGCATAGCTTATGCCTCCCTCATACTGTAAACACAAACTTTTTGGAAAATGATGAAAAGTCAGCTCTGTATCAGTGAATATAGTCAAATTACAAGAAACTAGATGGGTTAGCATTGGCAAATATTAAAAAGAAAAACAAACCAAAAAAACCAATAAACAAAAAATAAAACCACACAAAAGCCCAGCATTATCCTGTTTTTATCCTCCTTGAAGTTCCTTAATTCAGCACAATACTGGTTACAGTTTGAATTATCATACCAAACATATAATTTCACCACTAGTTTCATTGTAAGCAATGTTCACATCTCCTGGAGTTTGGTGGTTATCTGAAAACTACTCCTTACTCTCTTCTTCAGTTTTGAGGCACATTCTTAGCCTTTCAATTTGCAGACAGTATCTAGAATATGTGCCCACTGGAGCTGCAGCAGGCATTAGACAGAAGATTTCCTCTAGGCATCTCTTCTTGAAAAATTTCAAGAGCTTGGCTTGTATATACAAACATCTTGGATTGGTAACACTAGTGGTAAGCAACGCCACCTCTCAAGAGTTCAGCCAAGCACTACGGTACCGTCTCAAGATGTCTACAAAGGGACAAGGTGTCCAATTCCTGGCCAGCTGTGGGCTTGGTGGCACTGCCTTGAGCTCTGCACTGAAATGAACAGCTCACAATTGGACTTGGAATTTTTAGCACCCTTTTTTAAACACTCACTCAAATAAGGAAGCACCTCTAGATAAGCCAAGGAGCACACACACAAAAGTAGATGCTACGATTTGTGCTAACGAGACAGAAATAGCAGCATGACCGAGCCCCGAGTACACGATATGACACGTGCAGCTGTCTAAATAGCTCTGCCGTCGGTGTCACTGCGTGCTAATGGCATTCCCTTCTGCTTGGCCTCCTCTCTCCACTTTACACAAGAGCTTAAAAATTCATGCACTTCCAGCTCCACCTAGACTCAACTACTCACTTGAACAAATAGGAAAAATAGCCACACAACCAGTTAAGATTTCACTCACTTTGGAAAGGATTCAAGAAAGCTTGGATCATACGGCATGAATCCAAGCATCTCTTATTTCTGGAGTATTAAAAAAAATGGTGGCAAATTTTAATTTTCTTTCCATCCTTATGAAGGTCTTTTTCAAAAGAAAAGAAGTAGGTAAGGAAAAGCATTTACATCTCCAGTACTGCAACAATTATTGTAATATTGCAAAAATACTAACAGAAAAATTTTACCTGTCGTCTCCACAAGATCATGTTTTACTGGAGAAACTAATTTCTGGTGACATACCATATGCATTTTGTGCACTACTTTTATGCATGAAATGCCCTAGAACAATTTCAAGCACACGAACATGAACTAGAAATATTCCCAGTGATTTACCAGTCCAGCAGAGGTACATCATGGTGCTGCAATGTCTCTTAATTTTACCAACCCTGTCTTAATTTCAAGGGAAGAAAAACAAGCACAGTGTGGTGGATCCAGCAGCCCTGCCACTTCAGTTCCTTTCTCATAGCACCTATGCACCCAGTAAAATACTAACTGAAAGAGCTTAATAAAAATAAGAGCTAAAAATACCAGCCAAAGGATGCAATCAGGTGTCCCTGCAACAGAATCTATGCAATGCCAGCAAAATCCAGATCAAACAATTATAGGAGGTTGCACGTGTATTTTGTAAATTCTGGATGTCATCAAATGAACTTGGGCCTACACTCCGGTTTCACATTCTAAACTGGAACAAGATTTTGGATAGATTAAAAAAAAAAAAAAAAAAAAAAAGACTGTGTATTTCAAGTTTAAAAAATAAACACTGTTGTACAAAAACAGTCCCCATCTTTTCACATGTACCTAAGAAGATTTCTACATAAATATACAAAATATCATACAACTGTTTGGAGAAGGCTTTTTGCCATGACCTCTAAAGACAGACTCAACTTCAACTATTTTCACTTCATTTCATCAGAAAAAGATTTGAAAAATACCTATCTAAAGCTGAAAATATCTTTTTAGAGCTGAGATGCTGCCTGACAAGTCCTATCTCACAAGTCCTTAATGTGCTGACAATTTGCCAAAAAAGGGTCTGTTTATCCGCTCAGTGGGCAAGCAAACATTTGTGAGGACAATCGGTATCTACGCAAGGCTGCCACAGTGGTCATCAGGTGTTAAATAGCAACTGACATTTTAAATGAAATCCAAGGGCTGTCAGCATCAAAGGTTCACTGAACTGGAGCAACTAAGGTTGAAAGGAAAACACAAACAAAATAGCTGGATGTCTTCTCAGTGGCAGTTCTGTCTGTTTAATTTTATTTTTGCTAATCGATACCATAACAATAAAGCATTTCCAATATTGGTTTTGTGTAATTCTTCTTCATTAAATCATAGTTGCATGAAAGGAAATCAAACTTGCCCAGCTTTAGAGCGAGGCTCTATTCCAGGTGACATCAAAGACTAAAAGGGGGGCGGGGGGAGTGGAGAAAGAAAGAAGAAAAGAACACCCTGTGCAATATTAAATACCTAACAGGAGATGACAAATCAAATGGGAATTACTGTGGTAAAAACATAATTAAAAACTTGATTGAAGTTAAACAGAATTTACATAACACTGCAAATTAACTTTACGCTGAAAGGATTCACTGGGAAAGCAATAAAAAGGCATTTCATTAGTAATCTATATTTAAACAATACATACAATAGAGTTGTTCTAATGAGAAACGTAGGGGTTTTAATAACAGCAGTTTCCAATGGCTGCCAAGAGACACCACTATCACTGGTATTTCTGCAGAGAAACAAACCATCTTTGGCAAAACCATGCGAGGATTGTAGCCGTGAGACCCAGCACAGGTTGGTGCTCTGCAGCTCCTCATCATAAATTAACTGCATCGAAAACACCAGTGCACAGCCCTGGGCTCCCCAGTTAGCACTGGCCGTTGAACCTTGTGTGAAGAAATAGCCCAATTTCAGCAGAACCAGGATTTTTGTTTTTCTTGAAGTTTTCTTTCTTAAAGAATGTATTACCACTAAAGTTTTCAGGAACACACATCTGTCGCTATGACATTTCATTCCCGTCTCTTTAGGGACACAAACTACTTGTGACAGTGATGAAGAATCACACTGCAATCATTAACTAAGTCACATAACACAGTCATACTGGTAGAACAGTAATAATGAAAATAGTAATAAAAGCACATTAAACATAAACTACCCAAATGCGTACCATTCATCCCCAAATGTTAAACACACACATAAGAGATGTGCTATTACAATCCCAGGCTGGAAACTTCCTACAGTACATGGAGAACATAAATTCAGTTCATCCCAGACTGCAGAGGGAATCAAGAAAGATTCCACTCACTTCACAATTTCTCACGTCTTCCTTATATTGGACAAATTATGCTTTGGTCTTTTTCAGGCCAGAGATTCTGTACAAATTTTGTTCAAAGCTCAACAGGCTTGTGGAAACAATCCTGCTTGGCCACCTTTTATAAAAAAATCCAGTTGTCTCCTCAGGTCACCCAACCACAACCCTAAAGCCATGTCATTAAACCAATGGGGTAGTTTACATTAGTATTGTTTCCATATTTTTACTTTTCAAATCAAGTGACTAAGTCCATGATTTCAATCAAGGATTCAGCTGCCTTCACATGCAGGTAGCCTCTCATTGCACTTTCTCACTAGAATGGGGTTTTCAACACTTAGATGGCAGCTTGGAGCCTTCTCTACCTCTCTTTAATTACATCCAACAAATAAAACACAGAAGTTTCTTGTGATGGACTTCTTGGCCTAACACAATTACTTTTACACCTTTCCCTAAGTACCCGCTGTGTGTTTTGGGTACTATAAAGCGATATCTAATAAAAAAAGTCAAACCAATAAAAGCAAGATTGTTTGTATCTTGGAACGATAAACATCAGACTTTCACAGGAAAAGGGCACTGGATGCTACGAAACTATGATGTTGAAATTGATGCTACCCTAGTTAACACACTCTAGGATATTCAGAGCAAAAGACTTGATTTCTCTGGTTGACATGTTCCCAGCTTATACGAAAGGACTCACGTGAAATGGCTACAAGCCACGTGATTTATTTCCCTAAGTGCCCCAAACATAAGCCTTGAGTGGGAATCGAGGGATGCTCTGCAGACTATCCGGGAGCCTGTTGAATAAGGAGTTCTTCCAAGACATGGGAAACAAGGATTGCAGGCTTTCTGCTTACCATAGGAACACAGCATTCACTGAGTGATAGGCTACACTCACGCTCCCCAGTTTTGTGGATCCATATTTTAGGAATCAATATTTTTATTTTTCTATGCCATGAAAAAGAAAAATCTTTGAACAACATAAGTGTCCAAGACACGTTCTCTCATCAAATTGAGTTTGTTTAGATTTTTATGTCCGTAGAAAGAAAATACGCAAATGGTGTTTCATCTTGTTTTGACTGCTGAACTGCATTAAAAAAAAAACAAAGATTAATTTCCTTGTGTTTGTTGAAAATTTGGTAGATAACATTTGTTGAATACTTGTAAGTCATGTCAGTTTTACTTTTTCTGTCCAAAAACCCACAAATCCTAGAATTATTTTTTTTCTCTAAAACTTGGTTTTTGTTTTTTTCTTTGTTTTTATTTTAAAAGAAGAAAAAAAAAACCAAAACAAAGCAGAATGCTCTATCTTGCCTAAGCACATGAATACCAATGTAATCTCCACACACGGGTTTTTTGGAGTAGAAAGGAGATGGCCAGCTTACAGAAATGATGAGACTTCCTAACCAATGCTAACTCTGATGAAGGGCAACCTCAAATAAAATGCCATAAAAAAAGGGAACTAGCTGCAGGAGAACCCCATCACATTTACTGTAGCAGCCACTGGGAAAAAGTATGCACGACATTGTTCCAACAACTGCGCTAGTGACCTAAATTGTCATGTTATACATTGCTCCTCTGCTAAAGGTTGCATGCAACTTCCAGATTTAAAATATTTCATCCAAACTGTCACATCAAAAAAAAAAATCTGACATTATACATGTGAGATGGGCATATCCCACAGGTTTTCCATGGCACTGAACAAATTAAGGTCATCTGCCTTCCCATCTCCTGAGACTTCCACCCATTCTGCTGTTAGATAAAACTGCAGAAGTTATCACAAATGAAGTTCCTTCAGAAGAAAGAGGGAGGGGGCCCTAAATTTCCCAAAATAGATGGTAAGTCAGGTAAAACGTACAGTGGGCAGTATGATAAACCTCACCAGAATCTCTTTCCTGGCGGAGCAGATCCTCCCATGGGGTCAGCTTGTTGTGCCAAGGCCAGATTTCTCCAACTGGCAGAGAGGGTGGGAGGAGGCATTTTGTTCTTGGGCTCACCCAGGAGCAGTGAGCTCAGGAGAAAGGAATTGCCCCATCAGTTCCGAGAAGAGCATCAACACACCAGAAAGCAAGCTGCACTCAATGCTTTTCCTTTTTTAACACAGTGTATTTATACTCAAGAGAACGCAGCTCACATGCAGTGTCCACCCAGGTTGGAAAGATTACGCTTGCACCACACAGCGCACAGAGAAGGCACGTGCTTCTAAAAGTCTTTCTATGCTAGCCTTATTCTGTATCCTGAGGACAATACATAGTGCTAGATTTTGGTGCAAAAGGACATCACTAGAGCTCACGGTGAGGAGGGGGGGCTGTGTTGCAGTGAAAACTACAGGCCCAGTAAAGACTGCAAGTCCATTGTACTATGCATTGTACAAACACACAAGCATGAAATGAGCTTTATTTCAAAAATTCTGGAATTCAATTAATAGAGAAAGAGAGAAGACTCATAGCATTTTAGCATTTTTGAAGGCTACTTATAAAAATAGGAATGCCCAGAATATACCAAGAGATGAGTCTTGGCAAAGTTGTTGCAAGCTTTATATTTTTCTTTGGATAACAGCTATCAAAATAATTATACTTAGCCTATTTGAAGTAAACCATGACTTTACGTACCTATGTTTGGAAAAGTGATACTGTGGGAAAACAGAGCCAATGGTAAGTAGGAAACGGAATATTCAATGTAGGAATTCAATTCAGGATTACTGAATGTAAGTCACTGACATGGTAGGAGAAGCTTCCCCAAAACCTCTAACATCTGTGCCACCCCAGGGAGCACAACGAAGGTCCCCCGTCTTCTCCCCGCTCTAAAGGTGTGCCAACACTGACCAGAGGCACCTGCAGTGAAGCCATTAGCTTAGATCTGAAAACAGGACAGCTGTGCTGTACCATGATACTGACCACTGGCACGAGCTCGTACAGGGCCAGGACAGCTGGCTCTGTACCATGGTGCATTTTATTTCTAAAGTTGGGTCAGACCACATCAAACCAGCTCAGCTGTGTATGCGAAGATACCCTAAAAAATCAGAAGCAAGCACCACTTTCCCACATATCAAATGCTAAAGACAGTCCTGTTGCATAAACTCTGTCTCCAAATTCGAGTCAACCAACACAAAGTACTCAGTATCTAAATTTATTCCCAGATAAATTGTTTCAAGAAGAGACAAGAAACATAAGATTGCTTCCTTAAGCAAATGAACAAGAGGACGTGACAGGCTAGGTCCTACAACTGTCACCTCCCTCAAGGTGATCTTATTCAAGGTAACTCTATTTCTCCGTGAGGACAATGGAAATTCAGTTCCAAACTCCACTGGAAATTCTGTTTTCCAAATCAGACCAGTAAACCCAAACAACTAACAGCAACCCAAAAAGCCAAGTGTGCCCCAAACTTACTCTTGGCACAAGCGTTGCCAAGCACTCCAGCTTTCTATCTTCTTTCGATTATACTGGGAGGAAGTGAAAAGTCATGTAAAAATCTTCTGCCATGAACATCTACCCATGCACTTGACAATCTGAAACTATTTGCAACTCTCATTATACCTGCAATAGTCACTACTGCAAATCCCTAAATAGAGAAGATAACAGAAATATGAAGAAGGTTACGGGAATAAAGGTCTCATCCAGTGAACTGGGGAGAACCCAGGATATAAAGCATGTCATACAAGTCCTCTGCTCTTATCAAGTCTGACCATTGCTGCTGTCCTCTTACTCAGTTCAGCTCAAAATAGTAAGCGTCTCCAGCAATGCGCCAAGTCCTTTCCGCACCCGTTGATTTCCAGAGGAACTGCCCAGGACTTGGCAGTGCTCACACTCCAGATCAGTGTCGGTGCCTATCCATTCCCCCTTTACCTTGCCTATGGCTCAGCTCACGCAACCACTTCTCGTCACTGCATACAGCACTTCATGCAGCCAAAGTTCTCTGCAGACGGCTGCTTGCAACCAGCTCCACACGTGCACAAGGTACAAGGTCAGGAGCAGCCCTCACCTAGATACAGCTGTCTTTACAAACCCCCAGTCTGAAGGCAAAGGTAAGCTTTCAAAAAATGCAGACAGTAGCAGAAATGAAAGTCTAGACTAAAGATGCTCTTGAACTCGATCCTGACTCAAAGGGACTCTGCCCGGAAACACAGCCAGGCTCTGCACCGCATCCCAGAACAGAGCAAATGCTTCCCTCTTCCTGGTAATCCAAGAGCTCAGCAATACTACAGCAACCCAGCAGCCACAGACGTGATTTAGGTGGAAAACTAGAGCATACATCGAAGTGCAAACCAAGTGTTTTTGTCTTTTTTTTTTTTTTTTTTTTTTTTTTTTTTTTTT
>WHYT01017695.1:90998-152294 GCA_009806455.1 Tetrax tetrax
AAAACTAACAATTAAAAAAAAAAAAAAAAAAAAAAAGTTTTTCATTAAAAACATGGGTTAAAAGTAGTGACAAAAACCAAAACCTATTCCTTCAGAAGACACAGATTTGTCTCTATTTTTCTGTGTTGATAATCAGTATTTTAATTTAGTAATGTGTTGCACAGCTCAGAATTTTTCATAAACTCAGAAAAACTGACTTAACTCACTTGCCAGATTTTACTCAAGAAAAACAAAAAGTAATCTGTCATCTTTGAAGCTGCTAGTCACTCTAAGAGGGAGAGACCAATATTTTTAGCTAAGCATACAAAGCTTTTGCTGTCTCTCTCCCTAAGCCAGCCTCAGAGTCATCTCACACAACAGCCACCTCCAAAACTGTACTCTGACCTGCCATTAAGTTCTTTACTCATTATGAATTAGCTCTGAGACTTTTTACTGGCACTCTATGTACATCTATGCACATGAGAGCATACACAACTACATGCATATTCTGTGGATTTATTTTAGACAACACAAATAAAACAATATGTTCATGACACGGCAGAAACCTCTTGTAAACGCTCCCTGCCCACTTCCAGCAAGGTTACTGGAAATAACATCAACTTAGCAGTCCTTGAGAAGTGAGAGTATGAGTTAGTACCTGTTAGCTAACTCAAAAGGTCCTCTACAAATCTAATAATTATACTTCATTTCATACACAAAGGTCAGCATTAAATGCTTTAGTTTTGTATTTCAACAGATGAATACTTCATCAGCAATTTATTAATATAAGGAATAATACCACAACATTCACTACCTGCACAGATTTTAACAGGGTGCATCGGAAGTCATATAATATTTTAGCCAGTGTGCACAAACATTGGTCATTTTTAGATCATGTTATATATTTAAAAAGAAAAAAAAAATCCCAAATCTAACAGTCTCTTTTAGTACTCTAAGTCAAAATAAATGGGATCTAGTTGAAAAGCTGAATAATTTCCAGTTGTGAGAGAAGAGGGAGAGAGAACTGTAACTGAGGTTGCAAAACAGTGATGGAGCTAGCTACAGCAACGATACAACAGGGCAGTTTGCCTAAAAACTGAGCCAAAAAACTCTCAAAGAGGCATTACTACACAGTCATAACATCACAACAGAGCACAGTCATGACCTAGTAAGAGGGCCTCAAGTTTTAGTACAGCTGCAACAGAAGGGGCTATTTATCCCATAAAGCCCCTGGTTTCCCCACCTCTAATCTGCAGGCCAGGCTGACAAACCAGAACTGACAGAAATGTCACAGGAGATGAAGCAGATTGGGCGACTGCTACGCGATAGACCACAAAAGGCTGGCTTGCTTATGAAAAGGGGAAGAAGAATAAGAATAAGAATAAAAAAGTTGGCATCATTGCTTAGAGTTAAAAAAGCCCTGTGCCATTTAGAGACAAGGCATAAGGGAACACCTGGAGACTCGAGGATGCAAGATTACTTTTAAAGCAAAAAAGGGAAAACCTGTTGCCTCCCAATGTCAAGTGTGAGTGTTTCAAACTTTGACCCTCAGAGCTTACAAAGTCACATCCAGATCCATTCACTTCCGTGTTTGCACTGCCAGGCTGAAAAAAAAATGTCTCTCTCCTCTCTCATTGGGCCTAGCACTGAAATATTTAGAAGGTCTGAAAAATGCATCCAACGTCCACAAAATCATGCAACATTGATTGCGACCTTCTGGAAGGGGAGGAGAAAGCCTCCTAGCTGGTATACAAAAAGCAAACCCAAATGACATCCCAGCAGCACTACCCTGCCATATTTGCCTTGTTCCTTACGAAGCAGCCATGGAATTGAATTTAAAAATAAATGCGATACACCGAGCAACTGCTGGCAATGGTTTAATTTTCATGCAGGATAACAACAACAACAAAATATTCTGATTTCATTTTTTCCAGTTGCACAACAGTTGGACGGAAACAAGCCTTGGCCCCTGCAGAAGACACATTTTCCTGCAACCTCCCCAGAGCGATGGAAGGTACAGAAGGTGCACAGGGGCTGCGGCTGAGGGGATGGACATTCGGGAGCAGGGAGAGGAACTTGGCTTTCCTGGGCCAGATGGGTTTACCACGCTGAGTTCAGGCCTGGATGGCACAGCTGCAAGTTATAAATGTCGAGGCGGGCCAAGGCAAGTGGCATCCCCTCCGGGCTGCCAAATTCCAGGCAATTAGAGCCAGCAGCGCCCAGGCTCCCTGGTGGGTGCCTGGACAGGGGCGCAGGAGCGGGGAAGAGCCAGCCAGAGAGGGGAGCGAGCAGGGAGGGGAGGAGCGCTGCTTGATGGCAGTATGGTAAATCAATTGCTTTTTTTATTTCCACTGCTGAATATTATTACGCTCTCTCCATGGCTTTGACGAATGTTTGTCTTACACCGTAATGTATTTGCCAGAAATCAATAGTCTCTTATCCTTGCAAACTAGTAGCCAATGTCACCACCTTCCCAGCCTGCAGATCAACTAGCACTGCCCACTGCATCCAGAACAGGAAAACTGGTTTCTTACTTGTCGCATTTCATACAGATCTTCAGCTAGGAGAGCGCAGATAAATACACCTATATTTAAGGCAGCTGCCAACAGCTTTTAAATCTAAGCCTGTGTCTTAAAATATGCTTTTCCACTGAGCAAGTATGGAGGGACCATTACAGGCCCTCATTAAAGAAACAGCTCATACCAGGAATACGAACATTTTGAATTGCCTCATCAGGATGTGCGAGGGATGGTTTATTCTCCAGAGAACTGGAAGGAAGGGAATGATGCTCTTGCACAATTCAAATGACCGTAGCAAAAGCTACTATTCTAAATACAATATATAGAGGACCAGTTGTGAAAGGTGACTCACATTCATGTAACAGTTAAATAAGACAATTTTTTAACTCACATAAGAAAAAAAAAAACAAAAACAAAACAAAAAAAACACAGAAGAGACACCATTAAGACACTAAAAAACCAACGTCACTCTACATGCGTCAGCTTTCTCCCCAAACTCCCTTTCTTCCTCTATCAGTCCTCTGCTGAATCATGCAAACTCCAGTCTCCCACCTTGGCTCCAAAGCTCAAACCAAGTTCCCTAGAAATTATTGTTCCAAATTTTAAAAAAGCTTACCATTGTTTGCTTCTTTGCTACAGAACCTCCAAAATCAGCAATAACGTTTTCAGGTGACATCTGCATATCGCCTTAGCTTCCTCACTCTTTTCAATTTTGCTTTTCTTGGTTTAAAAGTTTTCTCTGCTGTAAAGGGGTTAACAGGGATCTTTTCACCTTCTCTAACTTATCTCCATTTAATGTTTGTCCTCCTAGTATGGATCTGTCTTTCAGAGCTTCAGACTGCTCCCTCTAATCAGAAGGCCAACCGCATCCTGGGCTGTATCAAAAGAAGCATGACCAACAGGTCGAGGGAGGTGATTCTGCCCCTCTACTCCGCTCCAGTGAGACCTCACCTGAAGTACTGCATCCAGCTCTGGAGCCCCCAACATCAGAAGGATGTGGACCAGTTGGAGCGAGTCCAGAGGAGGGCCATGAAGATAAGAGGGCCAGGGCACCTTTGGTTTCAAACCAAAAGAGTATGTGTAGATAGATATAAGGAAGAAATTTTTTACAGTGAGGGTGGTAAAACACTGGAACAGGTTTTGCCCAGAGAGGTGGTGGATGCCCCATCCCTAGAAACATTCAAGGCCAGGTTGGATGAGGCTCTGAACAATCCAATCTGGTTGGAGATGTCCCTGCTCCTTGTAGGGGGTTTGGACTAGATAACCTTTAAATGTCCCTTCCAACCCAAAATACAGATTCTATAATCTCCCAGTGGGCAGCATATGAAACTGGTCTTCTGCCTACTCTGAGCCCCTGACTCATTTGCAGCCTTGGGGGTTGCATGGAGGAGTTCTGCTGGAGCTGACCTTCAGAGCTTCAGACCGCTCCCTCTGACCCTTACCAAAATAATAATTTAGTGTCCAGGTGATGGTGCCTCATGGGCTGCCAGAAAAGTTTTAGCAAGAAGGGCTCACTTGTCACCCAGAATAGAGGGTATCTGCTGTAGAAAATGGCAGCCCTTACTGGGAAGCATGAGATTCCAGGAGATCCGCCACTCTACACATGCAAATAAATCCCTTTTTCTTCCCATTGGCACCAACTCTATCTTAGCATAAGTTCCTATGACTAAAAAACCCCAAAACTTAAAATAGTCAAGTAGTCCATCTGTAAGGGAGTAGGGGCTTCTTTCCTCTCCGCAGCATTGAACAAACAAGCTGAGTGCAGATTGTATATAGAACTTCACCAAATTAGTGCAGCTACTGAACTTTTATTGGATATGAGCTATAGTTCCTGTGTACATGGCTGCATGTGCCCTCAGCTGCCTCGCAGAAGAACCCCTGCCCTGAACCCAGTAAGGAGATGACTGCACCCACCATCCGCCACCATGCTCACTGAGACATCGCATCCCCTCTCGAGAGCATCACTGAGCTAGAGTGGAAACGATCACCCCATGCTCTCGCTCAGCTCCACCACAGGTTAGAAGTTCATCTGTTTACAGGATTGCCTTTTCCTGTGACCCATCTCTGAGCACAAACGGTGAATTGTATCCTTGCTACTGCACCAGGCAAACATGGGAGAGAAAGCACCCACTTGCTCTTTTGTGAGCATCCCCCATGCTTTCCACCAAAGGGACTCTCTGTTGCTGTCTGATACTCTTCTGCAAATGGGCAAGTGCCAATTTCCACTCTGTTAGGACCCATAAATTTTATGTTTGTAATGCCTGGTTGGTGAAAAGAAAATAACAGGCTTGTTCATGAAAAGCCCAGGGCTGGTAGTGCAAAACAGCAAACCGGGAAGCTGCTTCAAGCAGAGCTGGATCCATCAGCCAGGGCTCATATTATACCTCTGCAAAGCCATAAAGCTGCTTCTGCGGGGGAAAGCCATCATTCAAACGACAGCCTGAGATAAACCACAATCTGATGACTGTCACAGTCCCTTTGACACCAACACTTACCATCTCCTAGTGTTTACAGACTAATCAGTTTAGCCTTCCCAACTGGCTACATAGGAGGCAGCTGCTCATCACGGCTTGTATTTTCTTAAAGCCTCCCAGAGCAGACAGCCAGGGCTCTGTAATTTCCCCTGCTCCTCCAGCTCAGACTGCCCAAAAGGAGGAAGAAGAAAGAGACATTCATTTTCACAATTCCTGTGTCATGGAGAGTGGATGCTCAGGATACTCATGTCTAGTGAGTGCTCAGGATTCGATTAGCTATTTTTAAAGAATAGTCTTTCAAATCATCCTCAAAGTTAACGGTTACTATACTAACAATTCTGTTATTATTTTTTTAAAAAATTTACATTAAACAAAGTATTTTAAAAAGATTTATATAACCAGATTTTAGAAGTACTTTCTTAGTCATTGACATTTATATACGTGTAATATACACAGTCTATTACAAGTTTCATTTTTAACTTTTAAAAATAAATAAATTATATACATTGGCTTCTTTGATTGCTCAGAGCATCCAGCACTAAGTACTGGGGCACAGCTTTAGGCATAATTGTACTACTGAATTCATCAGCTGCCTAATCATCATTCATTTTGCATCTATTCCTGCTAATTAAAAAGAGAAAAACTTCTAACAACTTTTACATAAATGCTGTATTTGTTCTCCGCAAAGACACAAGGCTAATTTACCAGTGATTAACTGATTATCTTGTTTTATAGCTGTCACTCCACAAGGACCAGCACCCAGAGCCACCAGGAAAGGAAACGAAAAGGCCATGAGAAGTCCGTCGCCCCTTACCTGCTGCCACCTACGCCTGTCTGACCTGGGACAGCAAGGGTAACGGCCTTGGCCCCCGGCTGCGCACGCAGGCCCTGCTGGCCCCACAGCTGCTGGGGGTAAAGGACAGCCCCACAGCTGCTGGTGGAAAACCACGCTTAGCTTCTGTGAGCGCTCAGCCAGGCACCAAATGACCCATCGGGAGAGCAGAAACCTGCTGGCCACGAAGAGTCTGCCAGGGGCACTACACAGAGCGAGCGCTCAGGGGTGGCAGTGGGTCACAGGACTCTGACGCAAGCTGGAAATTAACTTCAGCGTGTTCCCTCAGCCCTCATCCCTTCACCTGAAATCCAGAACTCTGCGGCAACATCCCCTCTGCTTAGGTCTCTGCTAACACCAAAGCCTTTTGCTTTCAAAGAACAGCTGTCAGCATTTAAAGATCTATCCTTTTCCAAGGGGAAACCTGGCCAGCTCTCAGCAGCAAAGAGAAGAACTGCCTCAGAGGTACCAGCTGATCCCTTCAGGCACACCTGCCATGCTGAGAGCAGAACCCAGCCACAACCGCATCCCCACCGACCGCACAGACCTCCAGGGTGAGCTGAGAGCACGTGAACTGCAGCACACAAGAGGTGATGCAGAGCATCCCTACAAGAAGCAGCTTTTTTTTCCTCTCATAATCCAGTTATATTTAACTTGAGAAAAGCAATTTTCATGAATTGTCACCAATTTCAATGCATAGCTGTTGGCAATGTTGTCCTCGTTCCAGAGGTACGTGCAGCACAAGCAGCTGTTAAAGCAAGAAGGAACAAGGGTGGCACCACCACCATTAGTTTTGTAGGCAAGTGCTGTTTAGCTCTCCATAAATTTTCTATTAGAGCATTACGGAGAGACATTACCACTCCCAAACCCTCTGCTCCCTGCAGGTAATAGCAGGATAGGCAAATTAGTTCCACAGGCAGGGATAGGCACTTAAGATCATTATGGCATCTTGGATTTTTGTTACTACATATTTCAAAAGCAAAAGAGGAAAAACCAGCATAGTCATATTCACTTTTGAATACAGATGACGAATCACTTAAATATTCCTTTTTTGACCAAACTTCCTAACACACTTGAATGGGAGAAGAGGTAGGAGAGAGAATGTTTTTCAGCTACGCAGAGACATGAAGTCATCTGTTTTTTTTAATAAACTCAACAGAAAGAGCTAACAGTAGTTGGTTGTGTGCAAGAGACACTCATTCTACCATCAGCCCGATTCCTGGACTGAAAACTACACTTTCTATGCAGAATGATCTGTTGCGGCACCTATACGAAAGCTCTACCTGTATATTTTTTGAAAACTTTTTTATTTCTCCATTATATAGCTCTCTCTATTTAGAAACTCCGGTGTGAGAATTTAGACCCGGCCTACCAGAATAACTGATTCAGCTTTCACATTCACTCCTTCTTATCATCCTTCCTGTAATAGAGACTCTGCCACAGGACGGGCAAGTTTTTTTCCAACACCCTTCTCTTGCCTTTGGACTGAAAGCGATTCCCACTCCACGAACGGCACACGTGCAGCCTGCTCCCAGCACTCGACAGGGATAGCACATCCTGGGATGCAGCACACCAGCACCATGCCCACGGCACGGTAACATGGCAATCTCCAGATGTATTTATTGCATGATAGGGGACCAAAACACACTATGGTCATATAACAGCCAATTGTGTTTCATGACCAGTCGTGAGTCATAACATATAATCCTCTACTACTTTTGAAGGCGTTACAGAGTCTGCCCCAATGGAAATTTTCATTATGATGTGCTAAATTACCCTCTTGGAAATACAATGGATACAAACCGAATAATTTACCTTAGTAGACGCCTTTGTAAGTGGGTAACAGAGCTGAGAGAATGATGATATTTGAGGAGGGAGAAAAGACGTATTTAACATAAAAACAGAACCTACAAAGAACTGCATGTATAGACAACACTAACCTGATGCACCAGAAAAGGTGCAACTCAGCATAACTCTCTGAGGAGGATTTGCCCAACAGTGCATAAAGTTAAGCACAAGCACGAACGCATCCTTAGTGGACTAAGAAGAAAACACTTTACAACAGCAATTTTTTGTTCCATACCTAATACAGCTGCTGAGAACTGTTTCACCCTGATAAGGAACAAAATCCACTGACACTCCCTTCTGTACATGAATACCGAGAATACTGAAAAGCACAGCACTAATTCTGAACTTGATTAAAATACGGAATAAAGCAGCATGCTATTTATAAAAGCCAACTTCTTTGCCTCCACTTGATATAGAAAGAACTTCAATGGAACTCTAAATATGCAAAATTAACCTAAAATAAAAGATTTTGGCAGCTACCATTTATTTAACACTGCATTGAAACGCGTTCAAAAGGACAGAATGCAGAAGAATTAAGTACGGGTTTTCACTAATATTTACAGAAAAGACACACCACAAACACTGTAGACAATATGTACTTACAAAACACAGTACATTTAACTGACTGCATAGTCCCTTTACAGATAGATTATAATCTTACTTATAAACTCAAATCACGGATAAAATCTTAAATATCAGCTTTTTCAAAAAAACACTACAAGAGAATATAGAAACAGTTTCAGTAAGTTTATGGCTGAAGGAATAACAACTAAATTCTCATCAAGTGAGAGCAGATTGCTTATAGATTTCAAATCAGAGTTTCTGCACACAATTTATTCCACAAAAATTCTGTGCATTTTCAAAACTTTAATCTAGAGACATAAAACAACAACGGGCACTTTACTTCATAAGCTACAGCCATGTGCTGCATTTAAAAGATGCCGATTTATCTGGTGAGTGGGGTATATGCATTTGCTCAAGCAATTACACCACTTCACGCTGATTTGTGGGTTGCAGAGCTGTGTAGAAGTGCTGGGCTGAAGCAGAGGAAGAACGGTTTTGCAACCCGGATCAATGGAACTGCAATGTTCAAGGTTCAACGACTTCTTTCTGAATTTTAAAGCTACGTCAATGAACAGTGGATGCAGGGAACAGGGACATTAGGCTCTAGCTCTGCCATACATTATTACAAAAATTACAGCGTGCTTTTTCACCTGCAGTATTCCTCTGCAAAAAAAAAGTTATGAAACCATTGAATGTTCTTCCCAACTTTTGATTGTAAACGCTCCAGGCAAAGGCAGCCTGTTCCTGGGTACTAACAAGGCCCCTAGAATAACAGAGGAATCTTGAAGCTGCTGGATTACAAATCACAGTAGTAAACCTAGGATTGTTTACATCAAAAATGCCTCAGAGACTGGCTTTATTGCCTTCTGAATTAGCTAAAATTTCTGTTTCTAACTGGAAGCTATTTGAAAAGGTATGAAGTAAATATATTTTATCATCAGGCATTAATTCAGACCCTAATTTTCAATGACAGTATTAAATACTGTGTCAGTGACCTGAACCAGAAAATAGAAGTCTGTGATAACAGAATAATACAAATTTTAAGTTTTTCCTGTTCCTCTTATCACACGTGTTGTAAATAATGGCTACTTTAAGAAAAAAAAAAAAACAAAAAAAAAACCAACCCTGTCAGTAAAAAGATACATGCTTATTGATGGTGATAAATTATATTTTAGAATTATAATGTGGATATCTGAATATACAGATAGCTGATCAGAAGTAATAATATTCATGAACATTTTATTATGATATTCCTTAATGGAAATAATTTCTGTTTCATACCATTGTGCAATTATATATTGTATAATAGTATTGTTAAGATATTATAATAGAGTGAAAAGAACAATTTAAACTTCAAGATTTTTTTGCAGTAACATTTCATGTCACAGCAAATTTCTTAACATCCTCATTTTATAACAATCACAATGTTAAAACTATAGGGTTCCCCAACAGTCATGTGAAATCCGAAAACTGTGAAAGGAATAAAACACACCCTGAATACTGAGAAAGTTTTCTTCTGTTTGCTACAGAAAAATGAAATACATACACAACCGGAATGTCTACCTCTTCTCATTTACTGAGCAATCCCTTTACACCTCTGCCATCAACTCCTCAGAGGCACCAACTAGATCTTCTTTTAGACACTAGATTTGTTAGCAAAATCACTGATGAACTGAAGCCAGTGGCAAAATTCCTACAGCAACTTAATGGGGCCAGAAATTTGATTCTTAACATGCATAATCCCCTCTCTTAACTTTGTAAGTGGCAAAGTCATTCCCAAGTATGAACAATTTTTTGAAAGCAGTTGACATCCTCCCACCCCAGTAGCAATAGAGCTCACCACGTGCAATCCCATACGGTGTTCAAACCTCCCTGCCATTTGAAATCCAACAACTAATAGTTACCATGAAACTGGCAGGGTTTTTGACAAGGCAACATTGCTGAAGAACATTATCCACTCAGTTTACAATCTTTTCAAATGCACGCCTGGATTGCAAAAGAGAGAGTCATCACAAATGTATAAGTTTCCATGTCTCTCAAACCCTTTACATTTAATGGGAGAAAGCAATTAAAGGGATGTGGGGAATAACATGTACGCTCTTTATTTAAATGGACTGAGGCCCGGTAAGGTTTTTCTGCAGCAATTAGTTCCAGCCTACAAAAGGCACAGACGTTGATATCGCTTCTTCACATTCTTCTTGCCAAACCAGACACCTTACTCTGATCTCTTCCCTTCTAAATGCAGTTCACTTCCACTTATATCCCCTGCCACGCATGCACACGCAGTCCTTTACCAGCAGCTGCCCCATTCCTGTACCAGAGCAGGGCAGGGAAGGGTAGCTGTCGGTCTAGGACCTGGCTGCACACAAACATTTCCAGTAATGGGGTCTCATTCCCAAATCCAGCCTGTGAAGAGCACAGTTTGTAGCAGATGGACATAAAAGGTCCCTGCGTGGGGCTGCTTTTCCATCTGCCTGCTGGCCTCTGCAAGAAGCTGCTCAGTGCTCCTTCCAGGCTGATGACACAAAGCCGCACGAGGCGGGAATAATCCCCTCCCGCAGATCCCTGCATCGGTCTTTTCTTACAGACACCACCTCCACATTGCAGAAGAGCCCTGTGGCAGCTGCCACCGTGCAGGGAGGTTTCCTTCATACGAGGAGGGGTTAGACAGCACCAGACGTGACTTGGCTTCTCCCTCAAACTGAGCAAGGGGGAACTGCAAGAGCCCTCAGATGCATTTGGACCAGGCCATCCTGCTCCTGGAGGCCTCTCCACACCTTGGACAGATGGCAAAAACAGCTTCCAGCCCGCAGGTGCAGAAGCAGCAAGCCAGGACTCTCCAGACACTCAGCAGAGATCTAACATCCCAGGGTGGACTTCGTGCTCGGACAGACCGCGTCTGCCGATAACCCTTGTGCATGCCTCCCGCGCGGCTCACGCTGCCATCCTCAGCGGTGTTCAGCTCAGCTGGCTGGAGATGCTGCTGGCCCTAGTTAATACAAGTCATCAGCGGGAGATCAGCAATCACTGACCCCCACTCTTCTGTGGGAAGAGAAAATGCAAGTACTGAGCCAGACATGCAAAATCAGGCAAATTAGCTGAACTCCACTAGCAGCTTAAAATAACCTGCCTACCTCTAGAAGGGATTTGGGAGGACCCTCTGAGGACCATAACACACATATGGGAAAATATGGAGCACACATACTGTGAAGCTCCTGTTCTTAACACTGCATGCAAAATCAAGCTGGAAGAGCGAGGTTTTTGCAAATGAGACAATCAAATGACTCACTGCTGTCCTAAAAGCTGGTCCCACTCCTGGCCATGCTTTTCTGCTGCCAACCTTGTGTTGGCCCTGGTACTTGACAGACTATAGAAATTTATTCAGTTTAACTCAGCAAAGAACAAACTCAGTAGGGTGGGGGTTTTTGACAGTTTAGTGAGCCGATTCAGCTAAACACCTACCCAGTAAGAGTTAAGGGTGGGTAGCTCAATCCTTACCCAACTAAGAGAGCCTACTCAACTGATGTAGTGGAAATACAGGGGCGGGAGTTCAATCTTCCCCTTAGTTGGTAGCAAAGTTATATCGTCTCAGTTCTCTTACAGAACTTCACTCCTAAGTGCTAAGAGATCACCGTTCTACAACTCCTTCCTTTGCTGTGAGGTGAAGTACTTCTATTACCCCAAATACAAATGAGGACTGAAATGGCATGTTTGCTGCCCTTACCTGCTCTATCCTACACCTCTCCTCAAAGCACAGATCTGTATCAGAACATCAGTTAAGGTGTTTATATATCATAGAAACATAGAACAGTTTGGGTTGGAAGGGACCGTTCAAGGTCATCTAGTCCAACCCCCCTGCAAGGAGCAGGGACATCAACTAGATCAGGTTGCTCAGAGCCTTGCGCAATAGTACCCTATTTTTAGTCACATAAAATGACTGACAATAAAGCAGACAATATTTTCCCCACCATTAACGTGTTCTTTTGCAGTTATTTTAACCTCTTAACTCTTCTCCTATAGACCAATACACTTAGAATAGCTAAAGCCTTTTTGTACTTGGTATTTCCCAACCTGCAGTTCTTAAATTCTGTCAAATTCTGCCCATTTCCTTTGCTGAAATGGCTGACACATCTCAGCTGTTTTCTTCTACACTCCCCCCCCCCACCCCCCACCCCCCAAATAACAGTCTAATCAAACTAGTCAAACTTGTTCTCTACATGTCTTATAGATCCCCGCACAGTCTTCTTTCCCGGGTATTCAGACTGCAAAGGGGGATTGCACAAGTCTCTTGCCAGATCCTCACATTAATTCTTATGGGATTCTGATTTCTCTGGGCACACTGAAGCTCCCACTCCTAAGAACTCCACATAGAAATAAGGGCAGGAGAAAAAAAAACACAAAAATCAGACCAAAGTTCACATTTTCTGTAAACTTCCCTATGCTCTTCCATTTGAACTTTATAATGTTGAACAAAATCAGAAAACGATTTTTCCATCTAGTAAGAATATAATCGTTCACATTTAATCTCAGTAGAAAAACAAATCTTTCAAAAACAAATATTTTAAATAATAAAAGGCATTCCAACAATTTTTACAATTCTGTGATAGTCCAACAAATAATTTAGTTGATAACAACTACTAATTTCAACAGTCCACTGTTAATCTTCCTATGCTTCCACAATTACAGCTTTTCCTTGTACAATATACAATATTGCACGCCTTATTGCCAGGGACAGATTGTCTGTACCTAGAGTTTCCAGTACGGGTACACGAGGCTTCGAAAATACAGTCAGGCTCAGAAAATACAGCGCATAAAAAACTCAGAGCACATAGAAGTTTGACATATGTGGATAATCGATAGCAGACAGAAAGCAGTGGCCAAACGCAGCACACGCTGTTGCCAGGAAGCACACGGCAGCCCCACTACTGCTGCAGCAACTCCCCACGTTGGCTGAACAGGAATAGGAGTATCAAGGAGAACGGCAGGCAAGGTGGGAAGCTTTCCAGAACCAGATTTACAATCCAGCTATTTAAATACACCTTGCATAAGAGCAGATGAAAAGGGGTCAGTACAGGGACAATTCTCTGCCAGAATCAGAATGTAAAAATAAAGCAGACAGCTTGAACATGAAGTACACATGAAGCACAATTAACAGACGGTTCTGGAGAGAATCCTTGCTTTTCCAATACCGTGTGGTATGTGGCTTTTCTAGAAACCTATAGTTCATTTCCTCACCTCTGCCCCTGGAAAGTGCTATAAAAATCTGCAGCAGGGGAGGAAGAAAAGGGAGGCAGGGGGCAGGTGGCAGCAGTCTGTGATGCACCAATTATGTGGTAAGCAACGGGGTTAGGCTGTGAGCAGGAGCTTACCAGTCCCACCACCCTGAGCAGGGCTCTCTGGCAGGTCCAGTGATGATCACACCCTGGCTGATGGGGCACCACTGACCCCAGCAAGACTGTTCTCTCCATCACCATGAGTGCTGCTCTTTTTCTGTCATCTCCAGAGCTCACAGTCTCTCATGGGCACCACCAAATTTCCAGGCTTCTTTCAGGCTTCTTCTAACTAAAGATCAGGTTTAATGGAAAAGGCTTAGAGAAGCCAGCAAGAAAGGTGGGGAGCAGCCACAGCTGCTCTCACCAGCCACGAAATTAGTGTCTCCCAAGTCTCTCGCAGTGCTATTCATCAACTGTGGATTTTTTTTTTTTCCACAAGGCTATGAAAAATCAATGAGATTTGTGCTGCAAACTGATCATTATGACAGGGAAAGCTCTGCAATGAAATTGATCTGTTTAAGTCTAATACCACTATTTACACTGCCCCACAACTTTGAGGGGAACAGATCCTCAAGATCTTGGACAAAAAGGTACAAGGGCTTAACCTCCTTGCTATGCTAAGTCAATCTTTTTCATTAAAAAAATTGGCTTCAGACCAGTTAAAATAAAGGCAAAGCAGCAGAGACTTGGAGTGCAAAATAGTTCAGTAAATGAGTAAAACCAGATTAATACATTTTATAAATTACATGCAGCAGCAAAGATTAAAGATTCTGAACTGTCCCCTGTGTTTTGTCCTCATTTCACCTTCTCACAAGTGTAGCACTTGACTAGCAATATTTCCATAAAATCTCAAACATTAGATATGTAAAGTCTAACATGAATATGGAAAAGAGAGAACCATAATAAGGCACAAAAAAGCTAGCTGTCATTTTAACTCACAACTACTAGTTAAGTAGCTCCTCCCAAAAGAAATCCACCCTGGAGTAAGCGCCTTGGTGGGTTCAGCAGATGCATCAGACAAAGCGCTGCAGTGGGAGTTGGAGTCAAAGAGCTGTTTCCTGTCCTCGATGCTTCTGTTTTCTGTGTGACTTGGGACAAATGATGTCTCTTGTGAGTGCCTGTTTCTCCTTCCACAACTGTCAACCCAGACTGTGAAGTTTCGGGGCACAGACTGCCTGTTGCTTTGGAGGCACAGAGCGATTACCATAGCGGGGGTCCCCCCTCAGGTGAGGATTCAGCGCTGCTGTAGTTCCACCAGTAACCAATGAACTACAAGGGCCTCTTGTCACCTGGCTTGTCATCCAAAGCACTGGAGCATACAACGGACTCAGGTCTCAGCTCTCTGAGGGGAAAAACATACAGGTACCAGAACTCCAGGGCTTTTACTATCTGTATTTATAGGGACATCAAACAGCAGACACCAACTATGAGTGCAGACACGTTCCAGCATTTGGGAGCAGGACAGTGCGCACATAAGTGTGGCACGTGATTAACAGATATAGCACGCATCTGAATGGTATCTATCTAGCTGATCATGGGAACAAACAAGTACAAGATAGACACATGTGTGATTAAAGGTACAAAAATCCTCAAAACATCACACAAGACCAGATATTCATTTTACCCTCTTCCGCTAACTATATTACTAAACAGCCCCAATCCTAAACTGAAGCAGTAGAAACTTGACTACATAATAAGATATTGTGTTACAGTTAAATCATTACAGTTATTAGTTATACAATAAAAGTTTAGAAAACCCAACACACAAAACCCAGCCCGTTTCATTAGGTTAAATGATCTTTTTACACAAGCTTTACCTCCACCACCATTAAGTAAGGAGGTTCAGAGCATGTTTCAGTAACGAGATGACCAAGTCCACCACAACTGTTTGCCTCGCTCCCAATCTGTTTAGCTGTCCGCCATTGTGGGTCAATTCGTGGTCATTCTTAGAAAAAAAGTACGAAGTAAAACAAGAGAAGTGGATATTATTACATGACACAAATGTCTTTACTATCATTTTTCTCCTCCTGTTATCACACTCTTAGAGCTCAAAGATCGTGCCCACCACTCCTCAAACATCAGGAACATACTGTGCAAATGTCATCAAGTGAAGAAGAGAGTTCAATTTCCCCAAGAGATACTTCCACAAGAGAAAATGATAGACTTCATAACAAGCTTGCAATGCAAATAAGCAAGATAAAAGCCTTAATGGTATGACTCAACACCATTTTAAGTGGGCAAAAGTGTTCTGTTACATCCCATTCCTAATTTCTTTTTAAACATTAATTATACTCTAGTGAGAAGATTTCTGTATCTGCAAGCAGGTATCAGTGGCCTGTCGAAATAATCATGCTGCGGTACATTTCTTCATAAAAACAGACTAATTCCTGTTCTATGAAGATCAAATTCATTGGTACAAGCGTATAACTATACATGTATTCATCAATACAGAAAACACACTATACAGCCTCTTCGGTCAAGAAATTCAGGAACAAAAGAAGTTACAAACACGCAAGACTAATTTCTGTGTTGCACATTATGTTTCTTTCAGAAGCGACTGGATTAGTGGACCCCTATGCAAGCAGATTGTTCTTTTTCATGGTGAGCTTTTAAGCATACTTAAGAAGCAGAAGGTTTAAATACTGTGTTTGCAGCAGGTAAGAGTCATAGCAAGCAGCTTGGTGCCTACAGTTCAAGAACAGACTATAATGAGGAACAGAGTGCAAACACAGCTGAGCCTCAGGGGAAATGGAAGGAGTTTCTTGGGGACAGAGAGGACTGCACAAGAGTTTTATGCAACTCAGAAATTCACCAAGTTGGATAAAAACCTCCTCTCGGGTTAAGACCTACTTGCAGAAATACATCAGAAAACAGCAAGTTGCTCATAAGCTTTTTATTTCCACTTTTCTTATCTAGCTGCTTTGCATTTTTTCTATTTAAAAAGTTAATTATTCCAGTCCTTATACAAATAAAATCTTGCTTTCAGAGATTAAACGCTTTCACGTTTCATGGAGGAGTTTACTATAGGAGAAGGTCTAAGCACATCCAGCTCAAAGCTCTGGCTAATTCAGGGTCCCTGTTGGTTCCCTACAAAAAAATATATAGGGATCTAGCTTGGTCCTAGAATCAAATTCCCAAGTACACAGAAGCTGACAGTTTTCTTGGATGATACACTTGCCACACATGTACATAACATACAAGTCCAAAATATTAACTCAAATGAATGCTTGCAATCATGACCTTGTCTTTTTTTCATAAGTTAAACTATTGTCAAACTGGATTTTGCAGCATTAAGGAAATGGAAAACCCTGAATAGAATCTCTGACAAGGAGAGGGGCAGATGGCAAACTCTATGTAATTCCACAGTTGAAAACAACATTTCAGCATGACCAAATTCCAGATGCTCAAGACAAAGGCACCACATCTTGCTTGCTGTTCTATATACCATCCTTAAAACATATGAACAAAGAGTAAGCTGCCCAGGTTCATGAGACGTGTATGGGACTCTGTTAGAGAAGTGCGTTTACCCATGCTACGAGACCTGAAGTAGCGACACCAAATGCTGGCAGAAGTCAAGCAAGTTCTCCTCCTGTGCATGGCTACACTGCTGTGATATGCCCATGTTATTCCCAGGACAATATTAATATTTCTGTAAAAGGTTGTGCTTTGTGAATGTACCAGAGGAGGGTAGTATTTGCTTGGGCATCTCTTTATGGCACTCCATTGTGTTGCTTAGGAATGCCCTAAAAAAACAGCTGAACAGCTTCACTAATCTGCATGTCAATAATTTACTCAGTCTGAGAAGTATTTTGGTCCCATCGAGTCCAGCATCATTTTTTAACCTTTTAGATCTCCAGATGCCATTCAGTTTGGAAGAGTTTATCAGGCAGTGAACCTTCTTTCCCCCAAGCCAAAAACTTCTGATGGAAAGTTGATCTTTAATGTACTGCAAGGAGTTTGGTCTACCATTTTCATTTCAGGCTCTTTGAAGGCATCTTCAACATACTAACTTCTCCCAGTTGTGGGATATCTTTTTCCCCAATACTTCCTTGAAAGTCGGACACCTCTCACTGAGAGATCAGGAACAAAACACACCATTTCTACTTCTGTGGAACTCCCCTTTGCTTACTAGGAAAAGACACTACTGCTTCTTATTCTCTCACTAAGAGAAAAGTTGTTTGTTTGTTTGTTTTTTTTTTAAATCTCAGCAGTTATGAAAGCAATCATAATTTACAATCAAAGTAAGATAAAACCTAGTTAAACTAATTCAGCGTGCTATTTTCCTCAAACAGGCAACAGCTAGCGGCATGCTGAAATACAGCATTCTCATCACAGCAGCGCATGTTCTTTGCTTTACACTGCTCTAGCAGCTGCAGCCCATCTATTTGTTTTATTTGGCCTTTTGAACATCTGCATAACTTGCATTCTTCAGATACTAGGTTACTTCTTTCTCTGGATGTGGGGGTGGAGAAAAGGGGAGGGTGGACAGCCCTCAGTTTACCTGGGAAATCTACCATACGTGAAGACAGACACACAGATTAATGTGCTTTAGATATTTTGTATACATAGCAAAAACAACTGATTCAAAATAAATAAATAAATAAATAAAGTTTTTTACCATTCACTTGTCGGTAAATGTTACAAAATTATTACTAAGAAAAACACCCCAACCAGCATGCATCCACAGCTCCAAACGCATTCATTCAGCCAACTCCTATGGTTTAATGGAAGTTGCACTCTATGAAGAGCTACAAGAACAATTAGCGGATCGTCTCTGACCTAAACTCTGCTAATTACTACAACTATGTCTCTTAGCACAGTAAATGGGTATAAAACATGCACGTCTTGCCACAGATACTGTTTAGGACTATCGCAACCACTTTGTTAGGAGAAGAGCGGGTCAAACACCACCACCCAGAATTAACTTGCTTTATTTTTTTATTCAGCCAGTACTCCAGATCGGCTTCCCTGCTTGCTCAAATGGTTTGTGACAAGTAAAGGAAATGAGAGAATGAGAATTAGTGACAACGGAAGCCAGGCAGTGAGAAGTTTGCAAGATAGAAGTTTGCCACTGTTATTTCCCTTGGTATATGAACTAATACCGCACCAAATTGCGCTAGTTCCTACCTACAGTCATTACAAAAACCAACAAAAAGACGCTCTAACCTGAAAGTCAGTATAATCTGCTGAGGGAAAGCCCAAATAGATAAACTACAGATCAGATTCAGAGCCACTATAAACTATCAAGGTTCCAGTTGATCCACATCAATTCATATAATTTGTCTTACGAGTGCAAATAATGGTAGTTTACCAAGTCCCTAACACAGAGCAGTAAAGAGACCAGGAGAAAAGCCTGAAGTTAGGGTAGGCAGTGCCAGCTATGCAGGCTAGAAGGACAGCCGTACTGTGGGAAAGGAAGAAACGGAGCTACAGCCACAGCCAACATTTTCAGCAGGCATCATTAAATAATACATCAAGTTAAAACACATGTAAAAAAAAAAGTCATATTTCCCACTACAATGTAAACACATTCATTTATTCAAAAATAGGATTTTACAACAGGCTTCAACTTTCAGAGTTACACCTCCTTCCTAGTTAGTCACAAAGATCAGATTACAAACTCTCTGGCCTTTTTACACATTGCAACACTCATTAAGAACCAATGACTCCTGACCTTGGATTAAGAAATCTGAGGCAGGTTAGACTGTCAGTCTAAAATGAATGACATTTAGTTGCTTGGTCAAAACATTAAATGTAAATCTCAGGAAGCGTTCACATCCACAAAAGTTTATTTTCCCATCTACACCATCTGACTAATTAAAAAACCCCTTGCTCTGTCTATTCATTTTTACACTAAATACTAGTTCTAAATCTCTAAAGCAAAGAAACATCAAACCAAAATTGTTTCTAAAGGTAAGAGATTTATTTCTAATTTTTTTCTAGCATTACTTTAATGAACAAATATAGCTACCAAAAGAAGACAGGGATTGGATGGAGGTATTGCAACAGCTCCTGTCTGTTTTCATCTGGCAAGAAGATAATGCTTCAAATGTCTTTCATTTCCTATAGCCACTGAGGACTTTGAAGAAATGCAAGAGAAACTTCCAGATGCTACTGAAAATCATCAGTAGTTGCAACACTCCTCTGATTTCATCCATAATTACCAATAGTCTTCCATTGCATAGGAAGTGGTCGTATGTGGCATCAGGCATTTCAAAAACCATTTCACATACATACCCCTTCCCTCCCAATATCTGGTCTCCATGCATATAAGAGTTTGATAAAGCTGCAAGAACCCTTAAGTAACTTAAAAGCTATGGAAACAGTTAAAACTGATTTGCTGTGTCAAGGACATTTTGCTAGGGAACTAGGGAAGTAACACCTATTACAACAATCTACAAAAGGCTGAGCAAAGACCAGTCTCAGGTAAATTGCTTGAAATTTCCTGCATTTATAATTAAAGAATTCTCCCGTGTGGATGTGGTGTTTATGAATATGGTTTAGTTGTGGTCTTAGCAGTGTTAGGTTAATGGTTGGAGACAATAATGTTAAAAGTCCTTTCCAATCTAAATGATTCTACAATCCCATCCAGGAGAGGTTATTAGGGTAAGAGAAAAGAAATGCAAGAGAAAACAGGCAGGTATCTGACTACAGAAGCAATTGATTTGGACCATTTAAAGAACAAATCCAAAACCTGCAAAAGGGCTGCTGTGTTCATAAAGGAAGTGACAGTCAAGTCCATGCATCCTCATCTGCAAAAAAAATGGTATCACTATACATCCAGCGTGTGTTTCCACACACGCTTCTGCACTGCTCTACAATATAGTACACTCTCCTCTTTCTATTTTTTAATCAACTACAATCTAATCTAGTTGCAGTATCTTGATATATGGAAGGTATGAAGGATTTTGATTTCATTAGTTTTATTTTCTACCTCTCTTAGCCTGTTTGATTATATGTAAACTACTGCTAAACTCTTAACTAGTCCCTGGCCACTCCACTGGGGAACATATTACCTACGCTTCCGTTAAGCACAGGCACAAAGCAGTCTGACGAGCACCGCGGTGCCACAGCCACTGATGTTATAAATGCTGGTTTACTATCATGGCAGCAAGTCATGCTACGAATTGCAACAAAGTCTATTAACATTTTATTCAAGTTCATGGTTGTATTAGGTCAAGTGCTTGGGAATAAACTCTAGAGGATGGAGAGCTGGCTTTAAGACTGTTGTTACCAATTGGCTACATTTTAATAGATTGATTATTCAGCTCAAAATTGTAGACCTGTGACTTAATGTCATCAGAGACAAAAATGTTTGTAAGATAAGTTTGAAAAGAGCAAGAGGGAGAAAAATAAATATGTGTCTATGTAAGCACCCTTGGAGTCATAAACAGCATATGAGATGAGGATGTCGTTCTGGGAACAGAGATGCAACACTGTACGCATGCCTAAAGTTACTTAATTAGTAACTACATTTTGCCACGCAAAATGCAGTCCAGTGTTACCGATATAAGCAGTTATAGTCTCCGAATATAATAACCAAGAGCAGATACACTGGGTCCAGATAAGATTCTTGTAAATGCCATTTTTCCTCAACAACGTGGTACAAACACAGTGTATTTCTTGGATACTGAATTTTACAAGACTGTCAGCCCCCCACAGGATAACCAATCCCCTGTTTTTCTCATCTTAATGCTAGCCAGCTTGACAAAAGTATTATTTCATCTAATTATGGGATATATTTCATAATATAAATATTCCAAGCTCTACAGCAGGATTCCATTTGTAACTCAAAGTAGTGTAAAAACAAGAGTTAATTGTCTGTACAAATATTTCAGGGTAGCGTTTACGTAATCTACAGTACATTAAGTACCAGAGTTGTGCTCTACTGATAGGTGAAAGAACAACTTTGAAAGGCAACTGCGTTGCCAATTAGCTTTCAACAAATATGTACACAAGCTGTGCTCGCAGCCTTGTGCTAAGCTTCCTCATTCTCCCCGGACTGCCTGCTTCTGTAATGGTGAACTCCCTTCTGCTCAAATACCCAGCTAACCTCGCACTGCTGGAGTAAGGGAAGACAGCATACTTTATTCAGCTGGAGTTGTAACAGATCCAAATTTCACAGTTTAAGATCACGATCTTTGACTAAAGCCACACTCCAGTCACAAGGATTGAACACAAAACCCTTAGGTCCGAGCAGGAGAGGAGAGAAAAAAAAAAAACCGAAAAAAAAAATTTTTAAACTCTACTATCACAGTTAGTCCAAAGAGGGTGAGAGCTTGTCCATATCACTGCAACATGTACAAACGTCCCACAAGTCCCAGCTCCTGCGTGTCTGTCCCCCTCAAGGAGGCTGAGCCAAGAACACGTACGCCCACATGCACGCTCTCTGCAGCAACACCATGTTTTTGCCTAACAGAGCTGTACACAAATTAAGAAACAAACCCAAGTTCACAAAACCACATTAAGAGATTAATGTTTGCAGTCTTTGGGTATATCTGCATGGTGCTCCACCCAGAAAACAGACTTTTTTTTTTTTTTTTTAACTCAAGAAAGCTGATTACCTTGGGCTGAGCCCTGCGCCTACAACACGGTGCTGCTTTGCTTTCGGTACCCAGACTCCTTGTCACGCAGAGCTAGTTTGGGTATCACTGGACAACAGCGTGCCAATCTTTTGTTTTCTCTTCATAATTTGCTTCGTACACTACTGCTATCAGCATTATAATAGACTGGGTCTAAAAGAAATATTTTGCAATTAGCTTTCCAAATGTTAAAACACAGCTTTCTGCAGTGCTTCCAGGTTTCAGACCCTTTCATAAAATATTTTTACCCCACCCCATCCCCGCCCCGAAAGAGTTATCGTTGCAGTTATTAAGATGGAAACAGTCTGCAGAAACAGAAGAGTTAAAACAATTCTGGAATTCTGCTTCATAAATTCCTCTAGCTCACATAATTTATGTTACATAAATTGTAATTTTGATAATAAGGCACCTGAAAATAAGTCCAGTCTTGTAAGTTGTGTGGGTGTATGGTTATGCTTATATAAGTTTAGGTATCCACATTACTTTATAAGCATATGTTTAAGTATGCTTTTGTAGGTATCTGTGCTCTCTGTGTGCACATTTTGCTTCAGTATTTCGGAAAAACATCACTAAGCCATATTGTGCAAAGCTTGTGAAATCTTATTGTTAGGTAAAAGTGAACAAGGCCAGTTTTTCAGCTAGTTCCCTCATGCCATTAAACTGGCTGAAGGGACAGGAAGGAGATAGGGTGAGGCATTGAAAGTACAGCTAAGATCTGTGTGGCCTTGCTACTAGTGATTTAGAAAAGTAATTTCTCTTGCATTTTCTATAAAGCGATTCACATCTGGACTCTGTTACAACAGGAAGGATTGCCTGACAATCAGTCACAGACAGCCTAAAGATACCAAAGAATAAACAACTGTTCCTTTGACTCATTAATGTGTGATGGACAGCTCAACATACTGAAAATCTGTGGGTCTTTTGTTTGCTAATGCAGTGTGTGGCACAAATAAGCCCCTCTACTTTTCTTTTTAATTATTCCTTTGGAAACGTGCTGGTCTCAAAGGTCCAGGTTGGATGTCCATTTCTTATCTGCCCCACAACGTTCGTGTTCCTCCAAATGGGAATTCGGACTTCTGTTGAGGGGTAGAGGACATGACATGCATTTCACCAAAGTGTTAAGGTAGGCTTAAATTGACGTTCAAATGCAGTACTACTCAAAACCAACTCAGACCAGCTTGTACAGCTCAGTGCACATAGCCTGAGCAAACGGCCGCCTCCTTGCTCCCGGGTGTGACTGGCCACTGCCTCCAATTAGGGAGGATGAGCAACAGCAGCCTGGGTTCCGCTGAGGTCGCCCAGCGCAAAAAGCTTTCAGCACCTCTTCACTTGAGAGGAGAGCGAGCTGAATACAGTGACATTTCCTCCAACAAAACCACATCTGTTCATGTGCCTTTATGGGGATCTTTAACAAAGGGCTCCAAAGCCCAAATTCAACCGTAAGTAAGAAAGGGGATTTGAAAACTAATTTCTGATGCACTTCTCCCAGATTATGGAGGCCTCGGTATCAGTAACATACCCATACATATGGTGGCTTAAAGAAAGAAAGAAAAACCCTTAAATACTGCTTAGAATACAAATGACTTTGAATACATTGCTATAGAAGCAAAATAAAAGATTGAAAATACATATGGTGACTAGACTAAATTAATTATTCCAAGGAGGCCCACATGGAGAAAAATAATTTGCAGGAATAATAAAAGCCACATAAGAAGCTTTGTTATCGTTATGTCATTTTTAAAATTTCAAATTGCACGTGTGCGTGTATATAAACAGACAGCTTCACATATCATACTGCATATCTCTTAAGTAGTCGCATTTTTAAATTATCTTCTCCAATTATTCACACAGTAAAATATGTTGCTCTGTTTTAGCTTACATTTAGATGTACATAATGATTAATTTTCCATGACAGCACTTCAAACCTTCCCTGTCCTTCTCCACACACTACATACATTAGACCTTTCCAATTATATCAACTGCAGTTTTACTCCTAGGTAATGATGGCACAACTTGTAAATGATTCATACAGAACTAGCCATGCACCAAACTGTATTTCCTCCTCCTAGAAAGAGGTCTGAAGATGAACAAAAGATTTAACCTGCTTTTAAATTAAACATCCTGGTTTGTATGCATTCAGTTTGTATGTAGAATCACAAGTATCTGTTTTCTTTAAGAAACACATGCTTGCAACTTTTTTTTTCATTATTTCATTTCCCCTTCTGTTTGTGTACCTGTCATGTTTGTGATCGTTATCATTATTATAGTGGGCAAAACAAAAAGAGGGAAAAAAAAAAAATCAGATTTAAGAAATATGTCAACATTTCTAGTTCTCTGACATTCCCTCTAATAATTTAGAGCAATGTAACTTTTGGTTACCACTAAATATCTACTGATATCGTTGAAGGCAGTACTTAGCTCTGTCCATATATCTTGACATTTTAAACTGTTGCCAAATTTCTCTTCTTGCTACTACAGCTAAAGAAAATCCTCACACAAACAAATAAAACCACCAAGCATGCAAAACTGATTTCACAAAAGGCCAGACTGGTTACTTGCTTGCAGACCTGCGCCTCCATTTGCAATCCACCAGTTGGGAAAGGTCCGAGTACATGTAAAATGTCAACGTTGCTTATCCTTGAATATTTTCCTTTATTATTCAACAAATACTTATTATATGGAACCCATTGCCAGAAAAGATGTGCAGGATTTCTATATATAATGTAAGGGATCTTCCTAGCTTTGTACTTCAACCATTTAAGACTTCACAGAGAAATAGCTATCCCTTGTTTTCTAGCTGAGAAACAAAGTGTTCCTATCGCTACGCAGAAAGGGGAGGGTGGGAAGAAACCTTTGTAAAACCTAAGCCAAACAGCAAGGGGAAAACGCCAGAAAACCTGGTTGTATACTAAGTACACTCACACATATGAGGATCTCTGAACGCTTCAGAGTTGTGTCAAGTTTTATAGGCAGCACATCACCCTCCCAAACCAGCCAGAAATTATGCCAGCCACAGGAACCAAAGCTTTTTTGTGGTAGGTCATTAGCTGCCCAACAGCTCACCAGCACAACCCCTTGCAACCCCACACCACTCTCTGCCGCAGAGCCACGACCGACTTCTCAGGTAATATTGCCAGTATTCTGCCACGGTGATGACAAGGTGAGCATGGCAGCGTGCCGTCCAAAGTCACTTTCAAACACAAAACCACCCAAACCCACACAACTATGTGACTCATCATTCTGACAGCCTGCTCCATATCAGAAATAAGCTCGCAGATTAAAGCCAGGGTTGCTTTGATTTGGCTTCCTGCTTCCACATCCCAGCACTGTGAAAGATGGAATTACCTCACTGTAAAAACATCAGCGGAGGGGATGTGCACCAAAACGGGGGCTGCCCAGGCACACACTGCTCCCTCCCTGATGTTGATGTGAATGTGGAATATTGGGCATGTTTTTTTCCAAACAGAGTCCCCCATCGATCCTGCACTAGCAGGATCCAAGGAGGACCTTCCACTGTGTCACACACAACAGGGCCCCCCAAATGGGGGGGGCATCAGCTCTATCCCCCGCAGCTGCCATCCGCTGCCGCAGCGCCAGCTCAAGACTGGGGCTTCAACGCAGGAGCCTGGCAGCCAGAACTGGGCTGCCACAAGGAACCCGAGCTGGACGGGGGACCTCACGGCGCTCTGCCTCTCGTGGAGTGACCCTAGCCGCTTCTTTGGCAGAACACAGAGGGAAAAAACTACGGGAAGGAGAGCAAATGGCAAGAACAGCAACTGTTGGTCACAAGGATCCTGTGGTCCTTCTGTCTGCAATTAGTGTGTAGAGGGAACAGCCGATTTGAGCATTCTCAGCCTTCCATGCTTAGTTGCATTCCTTTTCTCCTATTTAACTCCTCCCATTTTAAAAAACAAACACACACACAGAGGAAAAAACTCAAATATCTGCCTTCATTTCTAAGTCAGGGAAATTGATTGCTTTGAGTGCCAGGACCCAAAGTTGCACTGCATTTGATGAATTTTACCTGAATTTCCCATTTTAGACACTTATATCTCGATAACACTGATCTCCAATTGTGCTAATTTTAGAACAATTGGAGCGGATTCTGAAAACTGGACAAAACTACTGAAGCACCATAGATAAAGCCCAGTTAAAAATGCTGTGCTGGCTTTTCTAAACTGGTATTTGAAACCATACACCTCATCAATATTATGGATTAATATTGACTTTTACTCTTCAGCTCGCAGTATTTCTCCAGTTGTATTTAATAGTTATTACTACAATTATCTGCATTTTAATTTTTCAGCATTCACATTTTTCCACTACTCTCTCCAACAGATTTATTTTTTTTGTATTTTTTTGGCCCACTGCCCTTCCTCACAGTGTCCATAATCCGTGGAGAAGAGATTGCTGATGGCGTTATCGCAGGCAAACAGAATGAAGCTAATGGTAACAGGCACTCCTTGCTAGGTAATTATTATAGGAGAAAGAATGCAAATGAGCCCTAATCTGTCTCGCACAATGGCAGAGGTCTCAGATTTGCATTAAACCTTTTGCAGCTCTCCCCCAGATCGGGGTCTCTGCAGATAACAACGCATCTGCAGCCCAGGCTGCGCCCTCCGCTCGGCGCGTTATTAAATCGTGCCCCCAGCAGGTACAGTTGTCCCTGAATGACTTTCCCCTCCCCCTTCATTGCTCAGGTCCCCTCCTCCTTCCCTCTTCCCCCTTCAGCTTTGCTGGGAAAAAAAAATAAAAATAAGGTAATTGTGTGTGCCATTTGGCCGGATTCATGTTTACAATGAAGAAGAAGAAAGCGCTGTTTGGTAATTATATGAGGGAATGGACATCAGGAAATCTCCGTTCTGTTCCCAGCTATGTCATTCACTTGCCAGGGGACTGCAGGGAAATAACTTTGTTTTCCTGTGCATCCATGTGTTCAGCTAGAAATACAGGGCTGACATTTGTAGTGGCCCAACAGACTCTTACAGTAGCATCTGCTGAGCACTTTCAGGAAGCAAATGCTAGACTTTGCTTAAACCGAGGTTGAGTTCAGAATAAGCCACAGTCGTCCAGGAGAACCACTACCTAGATCTCAATTCCCCACCTAACAATACGTTGTGAAGAATGATATTCTTTTCCAGCTCTGTGTCCTGCTATAAAAGGACCTAAACTAACACCTGCCAGCTGCGGCTGTGCTCAGGGCCCACAAAGATGTCTGCCCACTAGCAGATCTCATAAGAAAAAGGTGTAGAGCAATTATGTCTGAGGCACTCTAATCACAGGTCACATAACATCAGGACAAAACATAATTCTCTGAAACCTTATGATCTCCAGTGTCTTCCATTATGGCTTGTTCGGATTAGGAGCACGGGAATCAAATGTACTGCACCTTTCCCTCTGGAGTTCCTAGTTTGAAGGCAAATCTCCTTCCTAGGATGTGAGGTGGAGCAGACTTTTTCCAACACAAGTGTCATCTTCAACATGCATTTTCCCCTGACACATTTTTGTCAAATGAGATTAAATATACTAATATTTTATTTTCAAAATTGATCTTCAGGAATCAGAAAGTATCTGTCACAAAACCAATTTTTGTCTATTGACAAGAAGATTGAGACTATCAAACTCTCTATAAATGAATATATAAAGTAACTTCTCAGCACTTTAAAAAAAAAAACAAACCCAAACAAAACCAGACCAACAACCATATACATTGTCTGTGAGGAATGGTTTAAAAGTCAACTTGAACCACTGAATTCAACTGCACATCATCACTTCTACTCCAGTGGCACTAGTTTAGTTTTGAATTCATAGCTGAAATACTAACCATATGCAAAGACTTACTTCTTAGAAATCCGTTATTACGCAGGTGTCATACTAATTCAAATTACAATAATTTCACAAATAATGGAAAGACACTTGCTACTAAGTCATTGACATAAGGTATGATGTAGCTACAGTTAATTTAGGTGCACTGTGTGTGTGGGGACCAGTGGTGTTTGAAAGGAGATCCTTTTTCAGATTCACACTAAAAAAAAGAGCAAAACTGGATTCCATAAGCAGCATATGCAACTATTTTCACTTCTTTTCAACCAAGAATGTGGCAACTTATGTAAGACTGTATCAAACAACTTCAGCTTGAGTCCTAACCACAGATGCATACAGTGTTTTATGCCAGGCCTAGAGTGAAACAAAAAAAAAAAATAATAATTGTGCAGTCACCAAAAACCAGCACAATGTCACACAACTAGATGCCATCACTCTCAATTACACCATTCACATACATTAATCATTTGCTGTATTTGCTCTGAAGACAGCTACATGCTTTGTTCTTTCATCTACGAGGTTTCTTCTTCCCTTCTCAATCTACCAACCTTGCCAATACTGGCAAGCAGTTCCCATAGAAATCAGCTATGGGCATCTTTTAAAGCCTCTGTAGCTGTCTAGATTGGGAAAATACTCTAAGTATAGTCCCTACTAAACTACTGCCAGAAAGTAACAAATGGATTTTTTTTTTTTAAACAGTAGTTAAAAACCCCACAGCTACGGAAGGGATACAGTTTTTTAATGCCATGTAGCAAGTTAATTTTTCAATAATAAAAGTTTTGCTCGTTTCCATCTCGTGGGGCAGTACTATTTCTTTATGCAATTACTGGATTACACTATGCTTGTCTCTAAGTCAGACTAATAGATTGCTGGGATCCTCAACCAACAGCAGTACTAGGCACAAGTATTATATGGTACATCATTACACCTAAATGATCATTAACTAGTTAGAAAAAAAAAGAAAATACTTACTTTTAAATAATTCTTTGGCTCTATTATGATACTAAGGTTCTCTGGAAGTATCTTCTCCCACTTACACTGCTATTGCCACTTGGAAGGACTGAGGTGGTACAGTGTTACGAATGAGCAATCTTTACACCAGAAAAGCAAAAGCTGTTTTGCACCGATTAGTTCACATAAAACAAAGGAGATTTTCATTCAACTTGTTCAAAAAGCAGTAAACATTTTCCCGTGTAATCTTTGTGCTGTTTCCAGCTAGAAAGCCTTCCTCTCAGAACACTGCAGCAATACAATACAAGAAGGAGGTATTTTTAAATAATCAAGGCACAACAGGTATCAGAACCTAAAATTTCTTACATTCCTAACATTCTCAGGTCCAGATTTGTCACCGATTTCTAGGTTGCCCCTCCCCAGTGACCCGTTACTAGCAACTGCCTGCTTGTGCCATTTTTATATATGCATAAAAACCTTCTTCCAAATCCAGGTGTAGTTGTAGAGCGCCTCAGATTAGAGTCTTAGATGCTCACTGCCGCTTGAAAGTCAGAGATAACCACACTGCTGCTCGACCAGCCAAAACATCAGGGCAGAGAAAGTTCAGCAGGATAGCCCAAACCAAGTTCAGCAGGATAGCCCAAACCAAGTTCACTAGCACCTGAACACACCAGGCTGGCTCTGCCAGGAGTGGACACAGCTATCTTATACCTCCTCCTGCCTGCAGATCTCGGGGAGGTGACCATCCTGGAGGACATGGGGCAGGGAGCAGAGATATCTTCATGGGGAACTGCTACTCACACCATGACCCTCGGCCCATCACCTAAGTCATGCACTTCAGGACCGCTCTCACATTAAGCATTAACTCAACCAGTTCAGTTGTGTTGCCAAGTAGCCAGTCAAATATTTACAAGGTTTTCAGAAGGTGCTAGATTAACCTCATCCTTTCAGTACACAGCCAAGGTCCAAGATTTCATACTCTATTTTGCATACCCAGAAGGTAAAATTCTGAAGCTTTAAGACTCGCGACAAAGTTGTCAGAAAAAAATCCAAACAGGAAAACTAAGAGGTACTCAATGCATACGGTAGACAAAATATTGGCACCACATACAGTGCTGGCAAAGTAGAGCAGCGTGCTGTGTTCCTAAGGCGGACAGCGAGTCAAATCCAACCCCTGGAGCTCGTGATTGCAGTCTCACCTAACTGCAACTTTCCCTTTGTCAAGCTCATCTCTAGATCATTTTATAGTAAAGTCAAAAATTGCTAGTGCACTTTCAAGGATCTCAACAGCTTTTCCCCCTGCCATTCTCACCAGCCTTTTGAGAGTTTCCCTCTATAGCAGCGTTCTCCATTTCAGGGATCCAACCTTTCAAGTGAAGCATGCGCCATCACTTACACTCTGCTGCCAGCCTCCTCTCTGTCGCAGGGGGATTTACACTTGAATGGCGGTGGGAAACCAGTCTTTTAAGGAAAGGCTGCTGGGGGGAAGGCAATTTACTGGCCAGCATCCTATTCTCAAATCAGGTTATCTAGCAGCCCAACTTCTCCAGTTCACAGAACTACAGTCACCTTACTGCATCACTCGTTTGTAAGGAGTTTTCTGTGAGGTAACTTTCATGAATGACTTGCTAATTTGAGTTTACTTCAAATAGGATCTTTATACATAGTCATAAGTGAATTAATTTCAAGCCTAAATGTGGATGTTTACACTAATTTGATTTAGCCCAGAGTAAGTGATTTCATCATTCCACAAAGCTGCTCTCTTTATACACATGCACTCTTTTTGTCATTCACTTGATCTATGACTTATTCCGTATTTCCTATTACAGCCACGCACATCATAGCACATCTGATGGCTTCTACGGCTTTTCAAGAGAGACACTGGAGAACACCACAACAGCACAGATGCATCGTTGAGGGCAGGAGATCATTTGAACAAGAGTAAGCAAGTCTACTTCAGTTTAACAGCTAGTGACATGCTGGCTTTGGCCCTCCACCAAACACATACGCAAGTAGCACCTCCCCAGTGCACTTCTGCTCCTAAATTGCAAATTGGTAAATAACTACTGGTTGCTTTTAGGCTATGGTAGCAGACACCAGGCAGTATCATATTGCTGCCTTAGGAACAACATCACTCTTAAATCCATACAGGGTTTTTGTTTGCTTGTTTGCTGTGTATGCATAAAGCCTGCTATCTCCCAAGAAAAATAATAGCATCCCAAGTATGAAAGTTAGCAAATACTAGTCTCTGGCATAGAGAAAAAACTGCAAGGAGCATTTCTTCTTCTGTTTTTAAAATGTTATACCTGCTTCTGAACTGGCTCAGATCTGCATTCTGAACTGGCCACACGCTGAAACACAGCGCACGGCCTGCAGAGTGCAGCAAGAAAAAGCTAGCGCGTGCCAAAGCTGGTGGCAAGCCACAGTCCCCATGAAAACCACATGTGCCAGAGACCAAATATTTTGCATTTTGCTGACTGCTAATAAAGCTGCTTCACTTCATTAAAAGCAGCTTATCATTTTATCTACTCACTCTGATTAATTAACCTCTGGTTAAAATGAATGAGCACTTGATTTGAGGATTCTATTAATGGGACACCAGTGAACCACCACTTGCGTACTTCCATCCTTTCCCTTTTATTCCCCTTTCTCCCCACACCAACAGTGCTTTATGAGGCCATTTGGACTGACACTCCCAGTACCCTTCAAGCACACTACAAACACTTTTACAGAAAAAGGTGAGGAAGGAAAGGTTCCACAGTCCAAAACTCATCCAAGGCTCAGTTTCCCTGCTGGAATATCCAGATGGAGATCATCTACTGCTCACTGTAATTACAATCACAAGCTTGGAAAGAAACAGCATGGAAAGAAGAAAGAGCCAGGGAAATATACTGGGTTGCTGGGAACAGGGGAAAAAACAACAGTACCATTAATACCTACAACTTATTTGTCTTTCCAGAATAAAATAATTTTAAATATGAAGCACAAACAGCAGTCAGTTAAATCAAAAACCTGACTTTCTTAGAGAGTGAAGAACTTTCTCCCAAGCCAAATACCATGTGCTGTATATGAATAAAGACAGCTTCTGCTGCAGTATATGCCCACAGATTTCACAGTTGCATATTACCGCCAAAATCTCAATTTCTACCAGCAAAAAACTTATGTTGCCATTCTTTAGCCAAGTATCTGAAGACTGGAATGTATCATAGCTGCTCATTTTGCTGGCAAACAGTGCTTGCCTTCATATACCAGATTTGCATCTCTACTCAAGTGATTTTACGAACATCACAAATAGCCAAAGGTGTTTGGGAAGTAAAAAAAATAAAAAAGAAAAAACCCACAACAAAAAATAAACAAGAAAAACCCACCACACCCAACGAAAACCCCAAAACCATCTTCCCTTTTTCTTACTTTTTCTTCCTTGTCAAGTTAAGCATTCATTCTTTTGCAACAATGCCCACAGAGAGTACAGAAAGATCATTAGGCCTAAAATTCTAATAAATGCATAGTTTGAGGGAGGAAAGAGGGACTTGTTGAGGGCAAGTGGAAATAAAAGTTCCTGAGTCACACTAACATTCAGGTCTAAATTCCTGTTCAATCATGGTAAACCATAGATGGAATATCACCAAAGCAACTGGAAACTTTGTACATACATTACAAGCCACTCAAGAGGTCTCTTTCAGGAGAAGATCGTGTTTAGGTTATGAACCTGTGAGTATAAGCACAAGCCTGAAATGCAGGGTCCAGCCAGACAAGGCTGCATGTGGGAAGGCACCAAAGGAAGATCTGGTTTACATCACACAGCGGGGCAGTAAGTGACCATGAGTCACTGATGCACTTCATCCGACTTTTAAGGCCATCAGCACTGGATCAAAAATGTTTCAGACCACATGTTACAAAGCATTTCCCAATATAAATTTACCCACCCAATTCAAACCTGCACAGAATTTTCTAGACAAAATTTCTTTATAACACAAGGCTTCAAGCAGGATCAAACCTGCTCCGCCCTGCAGCTGACAAGATGTTAGAACCCCGCTCTACTACAGCGCTTGGGCTGACTGAACAGGAGTCTTCCCATGGGGTACGCCCAAGAGGGACGAAGCAGGATGAACAATCCTGGCACCACCACCTGAGCTGTAAGTAGCACCCAATCCTCCCAACACCCCAGGCAGCACATCTAGACTTTAACCAGGTGTATACCAGACAGTAGAAAACAGACAAACAGAGCTGGGAAACATGGTTTTGAAACACCAATTCATTATTTTGGTTCTTACTTTAAAATACTTGTTTTAGGAAGAAAAATTCTGCTGGTTTGTTTTTTTGTTTGTTTGGGGTTTTTTTTTGTTTTTTTTAAACAGGCAAATTATTGAAATACATAAGGAATTCACAAGCATCTTTGCATAGCTGAAGTATGCACCCAGATGGGTCATTCCTTAGCAGAAGAGAACAGTCATCACTTGTAAGGAAATGAGGCAACAGATGAGATCTTTTTTTTCATTACTAACTTCAACAACAACATTCAAATCCGGTTTGGGCCTTCCAGCTTTCTTTGAGGGACTAACAGGTAACATAAGCAAAAGCAAAATACCAAAACCTGCCACCTACACCATGCGTGACACTTTGTTCCTCTCAGCCACTAATTATGGATTAACACTAGCGGCTCTTTCCAAAAACCCCTTCCTGCAGACTGTCGACTTGCACTCCCATCGCTCTGCAGCAGTCACTGCGAGTCCCTCAAGCCAGAGCTCCTCCTAGCAGGCCTGCAAAGCTCCAGAGAGCATAAAGCAGCATCTGAATGCTCAGGGCAATTAGTTACACACCTGGGGTGATGGTGGGCAAACATCTAGCCTCCAGAACTGTCCCTTCGACCCTTGGGAGTGGATGCAAAGAGAAGTCAAGCCATGACCCAACTGCAGCTCACCGGGGTGGTGGAGCAGGGAAGGAGAAGAGGCCCGAGCACAAGGGAACATGCCACTCTACATAGGACTTATTCCTAAGCAAGTTAAGTCAGTTTTATGTTCACAAGTGGGTCTGTACACCTCAAACACGACAACCGCAAGGAGTACTGAAAATCCCATGGTGTTAAGGACAACTGAGGCAGGTAAGTCATAACTGCTGCAACTGGGGCAAAGCCAAGCAACCCAGAGCTAGCTCTGCTAACACCAAAGAACTGAAGGGTTTTAACCAGTGACAATAAATGGTCATTGCCATAGCTACACTACAAGGGGAAGACAATACCTTCAAGCCCTCCATACAGATAAGGTGCCCCAAGGCAACTCCTTGCAGTCTTTTCACCACCTCTCCTTCCAGCCCTATTCACTTACTCACTTCCCTGGACCTGTGAGGTCTTCCCTCAGAGAAGAGGTGACCCAGACAAGAAAATTCAAAATCACAGCTCTTACTACCATTTTAACGTAGCTTTTTGTGCCTAGATATGCCAGATTTTTACCATGCTTCCTAGTATTTGTTAGACCTTTTATATGAAAAAAATTATTTAAGAACAAGTTATTTTAAACTCTGAACTCCTCACCTTCTTTGTGTTTAAAACCATCAAAGATGTTTAAAACAATCTTTTTGGAGGTACAAAATAAGCGTCCAGCTTTCTGGATTTTTTTTTTTTTTTAAACATACTACATCGTAAACAGATTCTAAACATACAAATGACCTGAAAATTGCACTGCTGGGATGGAGATTGTTTTTCTCCTCCAATAAAACTGAGATTTAAATCATCTCCGCATCAGAATAAAAAATTAAAACCTGTAACCTTTATGTAATGAAAATCAGAAAGATATCAAAGGTTTCATTAAAAAACAAGAGAGTACAGGCTCATTGTTAACATAAAATTAATTAAGTACTTAAAAGCCTTAAGCAGTGGTAAAGTCCTGATTTAAACTGGGAGACCGGTTAAGGCTTTGCGAATGGAGGACTCTGGAAGAACCCATCATCCTCTCGTAAGGTGCAATACAGTTTTGACAGACACTTCATTTTACTGAATACAGCCACTGAATGAAAAATCCTAACCTCAAATTTATCTCAAAGAATTTTGGGGGAAAACCAAAAAATAATCCCTGACTTGAAACAAGCACTTTATTGAAATGCTCTACAAAGGCTCAAGAGCTATGAACTTGATTTATATATGAAAAGACAAATACAAACAAACAGGGTAAGCTTCCCAATGACAAGTAAGTTATTACAGGCATGCTGATTAACATAGACAGTGTCACCCACCTGAAGTGTTAGCTAGCAGCAGTATCACCTTTCCTTTGGAGATGGTTCAGGTTGGTACAAATGAGAGAGAGGAAAACAGGGGGAAATAAAGAGGGAAATAAAAGTTCTTTCAAAAAATTATTGCGAAATCATCACTTTAGATGCACTGATAAGAAACACAACTTCTGAAACAATCTGAACAGAGGTATAGTTGCTTTTTCAGTACACAAAAAAAAAATTGAAAATTATCTTTGCCCAAGTTTAGTTATAGGAAATCAAGGAAGAAAGCATAGCATTAAAGGCAGCAAACAAAACACTGTGGGCCACTATTCAGCCTGGTCTTTTGTTGTCCCGTCCCTGCACTGCCCTGCCTCTCCCCTCCTTTCTATCCCCCTTCAACATTTACAGTCTGGGAAAGGGTCTGTAGTTCCCCATCCTCCACCTCTCCTGGCCCTGCTCTAGTCCAACACAGGGGCAAGAATTTCCTTTTGCTTTGGTTCTCAAATTTCACTATCACATCCAGCCTCTCCTCCCCAAGCTTTTCACCCGGAGCAATACAGTCTGCATGACTGCATTTGATAATACAGACTCTGCTGCTTAAATACCATACATTTGCAGACAGTTAAAGCATGTTTTTCAAAGGTACTATAAAGGAGTTCAGCAACATACATTTCTTGGGCACGCAAGTCGCTGCAGCAGCTGGAAAAGGACTCTGTCCCACATGGGGACAGTTTCCCTTTCCTCATAAGGACAGAAAGGAGCAACACAGAGACAAGGTGTTTGTGCTGGAGTCATTCCCAAACCATGGCTTTGGAGGGACAATCCGTCTGACGTGTTGCAGCTCGGGAAGCACATGTAGGGGAAGGAGGACGGAAGCAGCAAGCAGGGAATCCCTTCCAAATTTCCAGTGCTGCGCGAGAGGGACAAACAGATGCATCCAGCCAGGAAAAAAAAAGTGGCCGTGGGCTGTACACACCCTCCCAGTTGACCCTATGAATTGAGCAGAGGCACTTGTCTGTGCTGCATGTCACCGCGTAAGACACGTGCTGGGAGGGAGGCAGTAACAACAACTGATGCCTACGATCCTGCAAAACAGCTTGCAAAGCTTGTGCTTCCCTCAGCCCCCCACCCTGGGAGTCTGAAGGCATTCAGAAACTGTACAAAAACTCAGCTGGAGCTATGAATCTTAATAGCGGCTTTCCTCCACACCTGCAGCTCAGCCGAGCCTCCCACGCCTCAGTGTGCCCCAAAATTCTTCGTTTCAAAGGAGTTTTACAGAGCCTTCACTTGTCTGGGAGCAAGCAGGCTCAGAGGCTCTGTGGGCTCCTCCTCTCTGCATGGCGCAGTGTCAGTGGCGGAGGCAATGCCTGCCTGCAACGGCACAGGCAGCTGCATTATTTAGTCTGGCACCAAGGAGAAAAGCTATCATCCACTTTTAAGTTAGATTCAGGGAACCAGCTGGGGACCAAGCGATTGCCATTTTTGAAGTGCAAGAAGAGGAGTGTAACCAGCCTTTCCACAGTAACAAAGATTAGCAGCCTGGAGTCTGACACTCCTCCTGCATTAAAAGATAGGAGACAAAGCGATAGACAGGTAATTACATAGAAGTAGCTCTGGGGAAATTGCAAACTCCTTGAGAACCCTTTAGCTGGTCTGTATGTTTCTCCTTGTCTCTGCTTCAGCTGAAAAGTCTTCAAGAAACATTTGCCCACTAGGTCATTAGCTTTATTGCAGAAGGTAGCCAGGCAGCTGGTAGCAAGCCATTCAACAAAGAATTCGCTTGCTTCTGCATCATCAAGAACGAGGAGAATGAGAAAGAGAACATCCCAAGGCACATTACCTGTCTGCAGCATATCTTTAATAAGTTAGAGTACTCAGTCTCAGGGGTCTGACAAATGAACTCTGATAAATCTCACTGGGGCAATCTGAGACACCATTGCATCACACTATCTTCACAAAGGTTGGCACCACAGAGCAAATCTGGCAGAAATATTTATATCGTGAATTGGCCTCCCCAACTCAGAGCCTAGGAAGTTAGCATAAACTCCTTCTCAGGGCTGGTTTAAGTTAAGACATCAACTGTGAACTGGAATAGCTGAGGTCTAGACAGAAGATATTGCCTTCACTACAAGGAGCATTAATGTCTATCACAAAGATGGAATGGGAAATAACGTCTCAAAACACTGCAGCCAGGTGTTAGTACCAAACACCCATGTACTAACATGGTGGTACAAAGATATATAAACAATTTGTCTAGCAACTGACTTGAATCTACTTTATGCAGCTCAGGATGATCTATGAATCACAGCACTAATTTTTTGTACTTTATATATCCTGACACATAAATTGAACGGAAAGACAGACATGGATCACACGTGGATCACATCACCAGATAACCACAAAATTTAACGGCTTAGACATATCACCAAAAAGGCACTGCACTTGATCTCTCATCCACCACATTTTGCACTTCTGCCCCAAACTAAAAAAAGTCTGGAGAGGTGAAGAATTGCCATCTGTTTCCAACTCTTCACAAAACACACCATTCAGAGCTAGAGCTGGGAATCCAGCTGGTTCCTGTCTTATCTGTCAGTGGTACAACCAGCCATGAAACCATGAAGGATCCCAGAGAAGAAAATCAAGTTTAAAACAAAACAACCAAAACTCTATATTTGTCTGAATAGATATATACATATTATAATAACAAAAGAAGCATTTTTTGAGGCACAACTCTTCAACTTCACTTCTCCAGACCTAGCTCACTGTCTTTTCATGTAAGCTGATATTCAAAGATTTAGTTAATCAGTCAGCAGTACAACAGTTATACATTTTTTTTTCTCTGCAAGCGTTTAAAATACATTTTGTCTTCTAGTACAAGCAGTCTTCTACTTCTACCATACAGAAGTAGAGCAAAAAGCTCACATAGCTTCTCTTCTGTTTGCTTCACACAGTTAGAAGGGCAATCCACATTAACCAGAAGACTTGTCTAAACTCCATGTAGACAAGCTTCTTCTAACATCACCCTCCCTTCCAGAAGGAGCTGAGCAGGCAAGACACCTCGAAAAGCAGATAACAATTACCTCTTACCTTTCTGAAGAGGCCGCCGCCAATTAGCACATTCCTGGAGCTTCTAATTCAGGCAAGAAGAAAGGAGAGGGGATGGGAAGAAAGGAAAAAAAAAAAAAAAAAAAAAAAAAAGAAAAGAAACAAATAAGTACTAGCTTTCATGTTTTTTGAGGAGGCTACAGATTACAACAACTCCTTGGAAGACCTACTGTGCCTCTCCTTCTCCAGTTCAGAAATACCAACTTGAGCTGTCCTGTATTTTCTCCTTCTATCAGCACCTTATCAAGATACGGAATATGAAGGTCAAGTCACCTACTCCTATGAAAAACAAAGATGGATTCAACATCAGAATGGGATAAAGTCCCATACTAGAATGGGATAGAGTCCCATTCAAAAATACTTGAGCACTCGTTCTATTAAGTAAATATGCTTCAGCCAAGCTCACACCCACTTCTGTAAAAATTCAAATAAGCCACATTTACTATGAAAATAGTTGGCAAAAGGCAAATTCCAACATGCATACTGAACATACAGGAATATTCTGACATTCAAGTGCTTATGTACTCTTCCCTGCAATGATCATACCTAGGATTATGAGGTATGTGCAACTAATCAATATTATTTCTTTTTTTTGACAACTACTCTTTTTCTTAAGACAATCTATTTTCTTAAGACAACCTATTCCAGCTATGTTGGATCTTTCAGTAACAATACCAGGAAAAAAATTAAGTATAAAAATGAAGGGAAAGGGAACCAGAAAGCCTTTTTGTGACTCAAGATACCATTCAGAAATCCAGCTTCACTCCCACAGAACCATAATCCCTCACCTCAGACCATATCTCTCTCTCTGCCCTACTCCTAACATGAATTTTAGGAGACTTACACCCAGATTTAATGTGCCCCTCCCTACCTCCAGTACCTCTGATGAAAGGCAGGAAAATCAAGTGGAAAATTATTTTAAAGGGTGCATGCAAGACATTAACATATTTGAGGAAATGACAATCAAGGTTTTCCATGGGGAATGAGGAAAGGGAAACACGTTCAGTCTTCTCTCCGTCACATTTTGTCGGCTTATATTCATACAGAACACTACCATTTTCTGGCCCATGGAAAATCTGAATGCAAGTTATCAAAATAATGAAAAAGGTCTATGCTACCTTACATCTCCCCACACACCTCTATCATCCCTCAGAAAGATAATTACCCCACGCTAACAGCATCCAACTGCATATGGATCCTAGTCTCCCGAAAAAGATTATACACAAGGGGCCCCAACAGATAGGAGAGAACATAAAAGGCAGCACTCCCATCACAGCATCTCCCTCAAAGCCAACCATGTCTATCCAATTCTAACTGGCCACAGTTCCTGCATTTCTCTAGGGAACAAAAGCTCTCTTCTTCTCTCCTCCTGTCAGCAAGACTTAAAGCTGCAAGAATAATTCCGTCCAGATTTCCCTCCAGATAGGCAATGATTTAAAGAATTCATGAAGTAACAGTGGCACTGTAAATAAACTATGAAAAACTAAATAAAGATCACAGAAGATGACACAGAAAACGTTCACTAAGGAGAGAAAGAACAAGATCACAGACTGAAAACCTCTTCTGCCTTGGTACTTTCACCCATAAACAGGCGTAGCAATAATCTGACAATGCAGAGGAATACATCCTGATACAAAAACGTACCTGCTCAAAAACCTGCCTCCCCAACTTGTTCCCTAAAGGCAAACCTTCCCACATTGTTTATTTCCACTTTCTCGGTGTCTTACACCCCTCGATCGCATTTCTGCTTTCTCTCAGATTTCAGCCTTCTTGTACTAATTGATGCAAAGCAACTTAAACCAACACCTGGAGTACGCAAACTTATACTCTTCGGAGAGAGGGAAACAGTACCACAGCCCTCATTGTGAGGACTGGAGAAGAAACGACCCTCGGTGAATTGCTCCTGACCTGTGTACATCCCGAGGCTATGCACTAATCAATACTTACTGAGCAGCTCAGCACAGATCAGGTTGCAAAATAAATAAATAAAAAAAAAATTAAAAAAAAAATTGTCTCTCCAACTCAATGACACACTAGTTTTTTTATCCCTAATTCAAATGCATAATTTGCTTTTCTTTTTCATTATTAAATCAAAAGGACACTTTAGATAGCATTTTTCTTCCTGCTAAGTGAAATTCCCCCATACGTCAGGTGAAGTTTGCTAAGAATTGATATACTGGTTACATTTTAAGTGCTTAAAAAATTTTACACTTGCATCCTCTTTACTGATAGGGGAAGTAATTTAAGCAGACATACAAGATTTGGAGAAAGTGTATTTTTCATCAAACATAAAATTAAGAAGTGGCAAGAAAGAAGGCTAAGTGCAAAAAAAAAAAAAAATAGTTTATTAACAACATTCTCAGGGAGACAGAAATCTGTCATAAGTACCACTTAGAGATGTAGCTTTGGCTCAACATCACTTGCCCCAAAGAAAGTGAGATTGCTCTGTTCTCAAATACTCACGCAAGGGAGAAAAAAAAAAAACCAACAAATAAAACAAAGAAAAACCCCAAACAAATAATGCATTTCCCAAAAGTCAAATTTGAAGTGGAGAAACCTAGCAAAATTATTTACAATACCAAAAGACTTGACTAAATTCTGGCAGGGCCAGAGATAAATTGTATAACGAAAATGTCAAATTGTTTGGGGTATACAGCCACTACAGGAAGGAAACAAACAGAAAACTGGGAAACTGTATCATTGACATCAACATCAGCTAAATGAAGAGGCATATGTTAAGACAAACACCCTCAGATGGTGTGTGAGTCAACTTCTGGATTCAGCCAAGTTGCTTTCCTGTATCAAGCTTAATAAAATTAATCCTCGATTCCTCCAGCTAGAGCTGGGTTTTTGTTGTATCTCACACTATACATGCTTATTCCGGACAGCACCTCATTGAAACCTGAACCAGGGATTCTGAAATGTGATCTTGACTTCTTTCTGAAGGATCAGTGCCAGATTTACTCCTCCAGCTGCATAATGGAAATACAATGTTTTTTCCAGGTGTTACCCAACGCTAACCTACTTCCCACAGAGCTAAACCCAAAGATTCTGCATGACATTTGCCAGGACCTAGTTCGTAATTTAAAGGACTTTTTAAGTTTAGAAAATAAGGAGTTTCAGGAAAGTAACTCCCTCCACTCGCTATTGTCACACAATAGCGAAGAGCTTGCTCACCTTCTCTTGTCTGACCCTTCCCAGGGGACCCCATCAGCCCTTTGGGGATCTACTCCGTTAAAGGGAGCCTCCATCACACACAACCTAGCTGGAAGATTTTATAGTTCAGATTTCCTAGCTCTGTGATGTTTATTACTTCCACTACAACAAGAACTAGAGAAAATAATTAGATTAGAGTGCTGCTGTATGTATCAGTCCCCTCCCCAAACCATGTTCACAACATAAGACAAAGCAGGGTTTAAAAGGGAGGCGGAGGGGGAAATCCATCATAACCACCTCACACAATTTACAGGGTGGGGGTGGGAAGCATTCTCCAGGTTCTTCTATTCACATTTAACAAACAGCTGCTTTTCTTTAGGTGAACTAAATGTGCACTCAGTGCGTACTAATAGAAATACATCATGTTTATATGATAGTAAAAAGTTTTTTTCATTTTCTTTGTTTATTTTTCAACCTATCTAGGAGATGTAGTAAAATAACTATTCCATTAATATCTATTGAGGGAAAAAGTAATCTCAATTTCTCAGTGTAATAAACAAACAAGGAAGTTAAAAAATATAAAAATACCTACTCTTAACCATTATGATGAAACAGGAAAAGACCTTTTCCCAGACACATTCTTGTAAAACCTGTAGTTAAAATGTTTCTTAGAATAGTACGGTAAGTTTCTCTCAAAAAACTTACTGAAACATACTAGCCTGTAGTCTCTCCCTCACTAACAGCAGTGGCATCTCCCAGGTGTTTTAGGCTTTAACACTCAGGGCAGGACTCTCAACTCCACATTTTGAAGCCACAAATCTCACCTCCTCCTGCAGCAGGTTCCTTCTCCAATCTATTTTCTAGTATCTACAGTTTGGACAGCCAGCATGAAATGAAACGTGCATATAACATAGCACTTACCTACAGCAACATAAAGAGAATAAGCTGGAAATTAACAAGTTCTCATTTAGTTTAGGATGAATTAAGTATGTATCTCTGTTATCCATGCACATGTGTGCGTGCAAGCACGTAAAACTGTATACAGAAGAGCATAAGCTTTTCCACCACAAACACCTGTACTGGAGATATTTGTAAAGAAACAAGCTTTGTCAAACATAAATACTATTTTCCCAGAACTGTATCCACACAGAGACAGGAAGCTCTTCTCAACTATCTATTACAAAGAGCCAAGAAAAAGTTGTCATAATATTGTTGCAGAAGCACAGACAAAGGATAAAAAGCACGGTAAGAGTGAATCAAAATAAAGACCTAAATAAATTTTCCTTTGATTTGCCCAGGTCTTAGTGAACTCCTGGGATCTACACATCAATAAATCTCTAAATATAAGACTCTGCTTTACTTATATCAAGTACAATTGCTAAACAACAAGTAGAATTTTTATTAATTGGAACCACTTTTATTCAGATGCCAAGTTTCTATATGTTTCTATATCTTTATTTAGAAGTGTTTACACAATTATTATCTGCAGCTTAAATGTTACACCTATCTGTATTTCCCCATCTACTTTCTTTGGATCCCGAAAAAAATTTCTTCTCAAAATGACATTTGTCCATGTGAAAATCTAAGTTTACAGACACACTATTCACATGCATTTAGATAACATGGTTATTAAAACATACCAACCTATGCATGACATTTACTTACCAGTCTAACTACCATGACCATCAATAATGAAAAAAAAAGATTTAATTTTCTCTTAAGCACTAAAAAAAAAAGCTACATACCTAGCATAAGTAAGATTTTATACACCAAATTTTATATATGCAAAGCCTTGAGGACCCAACCCAGTGCACCCGAGCACAATGGGAGATGCTCATCACTTACAAAACCTGGTCTCTTCCCATGAAATAGTGAGGGGATAGTTTTTCAAAGCATTTATTTCTCCCTTTCAAACTAGATCTAGAAGGAAGCAATTATTTCTCTAAAAGCCATGCTCCTCAACCTTCCTCTAGCGGCTTAGGTGATGGGATGCTGACAAACCAGCTAAAGTAACAGCGCTGTTGTGAGACTCAGGACCTAGGATGCAAGGGACAGGGAAGTCGATGCATGGCCACGTCCTGGAGAACAGCATCCTCCTGGGGCTCCCTGCCAGAGTGGCAGCGTGGCCTCCTGCGTGCCACTGTCTGCGGGTCATGTGCTGATGTACTACAGATACCTTCTCACTCAGCTTGGCCACCACTCTCTGCAGGGCAAGAGCGGGCACCCAGCTCTAACGTAACAGCCCGAAGGATACAGGGGGTGGAGAGGGGGTAAGCAGAAATATTTGTTCTGCAAGCTCTATCTCTATCTTGCAAGCCCAATTTCATATTTTTCTGTCTTATTCTTAATTAAAAAAAGGATACACTTCATGTCAGAAATCTGTATTTTTTGAAGCTTGAATCATTTAGCCTATTAAACCCAAGCCTGTAATATGGCTGTTATTTCTTAAAAACATACAGTAAATGCATTAAATTATTGATAGTCATTAAACAGGAAAAAAAAATTAAACAGCTCTCAGCTTTTATCAATCATTAATGCAGTTTCCACTCGCACATCTCACTGGGTTACTATCATATAGCACAGAGCAAAGAGTACAAATCCTGAAGGCATGAATTCATTTTCTCTTGACACAGAGTAAAAATATTCTTGGCAGCAGGAGAGAGGCTAAAACATGAGGGAGAATGGTTGAAAAGAGGCTTCTGTCTTTTGCAATAAACAGGTAGCAATATGAGGGAGCAGCAATTTCAGGGACTGAAGCCCATCCACTTCCCCTCATCTCCTGTAAGGGCCAGTAATGCCATTGTCAATCACCTCACCACCCAGCAGCCTAAAGCAGCTCTGGCCACCCCGACAGTGTTTACAAATTTGATCTCTATTTGAAATACATTAATTCAATGGCATATGGGGTGGGGAAAAAGGAGCATTGAGGTCAATAGCAAAGCATCCAGCAACTTCAGCAAGACAAAGATTTAAACCCAAGCTGCTCGCCAGCTAGCCAGTAAAACAGATCATGTGCAGAAACTGTCAATCTGACAGCCTCAGCTCAGAAAAAATGATGGAGACCGAGATAGTATCTTGAAGCCATTGTGAACCTTTACTGGGGCAAGTTATGACTAGACCTAATGTTTTTATCAGCTCTGAATGACTCTTGTCAATATGGGGAATCTGGAGACAGATGCCAGCTAGTGGCACCTTGCCTGGCTGTGATATGCCAACTGCCAGGGAAGGGAAGTAAAATCCCACTTCTGTCCATTTCACGCACAGGCTGCAGACCCATCTTACAAAGCTACTCTCTCAACTTTCATCCTCTGCAACTTGATTGAAACTCACTGGTTTAAAATGCAGCAAAGGGGGAACACAATCTTCAGTGACAAGCCAGGTACAGCTGCAAGCATGCAAAGACCTAGCTGACTTGCCTCTAAAGCTCTAGCTACTGTAGGTGAGCCTCAGCCATAAAAACATCAACATGAAACACACAGAAACACCAGCTCTACAGCTAGATACTCAGCCAGTGAAACCTTAGCCCCACAGCAGCCCTGCTAGTGGAACCCAAATTAATTTGTTTTAAACTACCTCGCGTCTGTTTAAATGAGTTGTAATAGCAGCTCTGGAGCACAATACAGACACATAAAAAGCTAAACACGATGCCAAAAACTGCTCAGAAGAAGCATGTCTACACCCAGAGTCCACTTAGAAAGTATTAGTGGGAAAAACTCCTCAACCAACGTGTTCCACTCCCCATGATGGCATAAAGTTCTTCAAAGAACATTTCTGTTTATGCAGAGAAAAATCTGAATGGTAAAGATTTTTTTTAAAAGTACAGATTTTTTTAGGAGCAGTACTTCGTCTGCTCCTACAAAATCCAGAGTCCTATGGAGGCTTTATTTTTTTTTCCTGAAAATGATTCAAGAATGCACTGAGTCAAGTAACCAGATAATGCCAAATGTTGATATCGAAGTAGCCAGGAAAAGCTGCTGTCACTGGAAAACATTTTCTAGCCTGTTTGTTTACAGACAACTGTTATAAAATACAAATATATCTATTTCCAACCACCATTAGTACATCATGTAGGAAAAAAAAAGCCACCACCACAATTCATTTAAGAACATGCTTAGGTCTCATCATACTGAGTCCCAAGAAAGGTAATATAGTATTTACAGTAATAATACAAAAGTTATTACATCACTGAGTTGATTTCATGACACAGCAACAAAGTAATTCACAATCAATTTCAGTATATTAATCATTACCTATACACAGAACTGTAAGAGTAATAGTCTGTATTATTAAGTAACACACAACCACTACCAGCTTTCGCACTGGTCCAGGAACCAGCAGCAGCCCCAGAGAGAAGATAGCTCGCCTGTCCTTCGGGCCATGAGCAGCGTACCACTGCGTGAACTAACGGCGAAGATAAGGGGAATGGAAATCGGGGCACTGGCACGAGGCACTTGGACCAGCTCCACGGCTCCCTGCACAGAGCTGCTGCCGCAGCCCAACAAACCACAGCCTGAACAGCCGGCTGCGCCAGGGCTGACACCCCCTCCTCACCGCCATCGGCCTCTGCGGTGAGACAAGGAAAAGGGTCTGCTTTGGTTTGTGCTCTTCATTCCTCAATATATATGCATGGAAAGTCCAGGGAGTTCTGATGCTGGTTTTAAGCACGTCTCTGCAGAATGTGTTGGAAATGTCTTTTTTCTATTAAAAAAATATTGATTACTTGTAATGCAAGTAATCAAATCTTGTCAAACCTTTTTTTTTTTTTTTAGGGAAAAAAAAACCAAATCAACAAACAAAAAACCTTAATCCCTTTTTTTTTTTTAAGCCAATCAAGTTCACACCTCTTCCCCACCCCCCCTCCCAAGAACACACATTTCAAGAAGCTACAATTGCTATTAAATTTTGCCTAGCCTGTAAAACACATGAGCTTTCCAACAAATTACCTGGAATTTTTATTTTGACACCACAATCTGGATCCCTAGCTAGAAGATGCAGTGGGAGTGTACAAGTCCCTAGCACGTCCCCTTCCTAACCAAAAGCAAGACTTGTATGAGACAATATAAGCAAAGGCTGCAAAACAAACTTCCTCAGATCCCCAAAGATGTCTCATGACAACTGCAGCTAAGTCTAATGAAAAGCAACTCTGAATTAATAGTTCAAGCCTTTCAAATTCTCAGCAGTCTTTGCAAGGGATACGTTAGCATAAGGATGCATCTTCTAGTATAGCATCACATGTTTAACTGAATTATCACAGATCCACCCTTACGGCTTAACTACTTGACTTCTGTTAGTTTCAGCGACAGGACCTTTCTGTATTGGATGTCTGGGTCTTATCCAGCAGCATCTGACCATACACACCACTCGCCCCCCTTTATTTTTATAAACTGATTCCATTATAAGAAGTCACTTAAAATAACACAGCCAAACAACTGTCAAATCACCACTAATATGAGCTTTCAAACAGGTTTCCATTTCATAAATCATTGTGGTGATCTAGTTTCACACCACCCCAGGGAAAGTTACATGCATAACAGAGAAAATTCATTATCAATATGCAGAGATCACTTGGCAACAATATCGCTACTAGTAAAGACTCGTGCAGTGGCACCATGACTTCAGTGTATTGCATACGCACTACAGAAAAGCTGTTTAAAACCAATGAATTAGCTCTAGGTTTGCAAAATTAGCAAAAGAACCAGTTCTGCCTCAGGTGTTTAGTCATCCACCTCCCCCTGAACCAGTGCGTGGTGGGGGTGAGGAAGAGAATAGAGCATTAGTGCTGAATACTAACTTGTTTCTTTTGCTAGGAAAGTAATTTCAATCATTTTCAGGAGACTTCCTAGTGACCCCAAGGGTCTAGCAAGTTCAGAGACCTCAAAAATGGAAGACATTCATCTATTAGTTGAAACTTGTTCATGCACCATGTTCAAAGACAGTACTAGGAACATCATTATTATTTTTTTTGCACTACACATGTGCTTTCTATTACGGAATCACAGAACAGTTTGGGTTGGAAGGGACCTTTAAAGGCCATCTACTCCAACCCCCTGCAAGAAATAGGGACATCTTCAACTGGATCAGGTTGCTCAGAGCCCCGACCAACCTGGCCTTGAAGGTTCAATATATATTCCATTACATTAACGCTTCATACTATTTTGTAACAATAAGCGACATTTTAACTACTTGTGATGTTTTCTTTGCATCTTAAAAAAAAATGAAAAGGATTCTCTTTTCTGTTCACCAGTTCTGATGTTTCTTTCCTTTGCGATAGGCTTCTGCTCTCAGTGGTCAACGGCTGAAACCTCCTCCCAAAGGAGGAAGACAAATCAGTGAACCATAATCTGGGTATGCATATCTGTGTGACTGTGTTTCCCACCTCTAGCACATTTGCTTATCCTGAAGCTCAGATGGCCACAAATAGCTCTTAATCAATACTTTTCCTCTGGAAATTCATCCAGGAGCTAATTTCTTGTTACAAGAAATTCAGCCTCAGGAATTTAATCAGAAACCAAACTGAGGGCAAACTGACTGTCTCCAAAGGACCCTTTACAAGGATCATCTTCTGAATGAAACTCTATTAATGACAATTCTGCTATTCCTAACACAGAAGTACAGCTGCACTATGATGCAATTCATGACTTGCAGTATATACTTCCCCCCCTCAAAGTTCAAAGGCTTTTCCACAGTTCCTATTTCCCATGTTAATAGTTTCCTCCTGTAACAAAATAATTTGAAATTATTGTGAAAATACTTGTTTTAGTTGATAACTTCAGATAACCAGTATTTTCACAATAATTACAGCTATAGCTAACGTGAAATGCAGAACTAGGATTCCAATAAGAAGACTTGTGCTGAGCTTTTTCTGTGAACAATGAAAACTGCAGTAGCAGAGAGGAAATTCAGGATCAAGGACAGAAAGACGTAACCAACAGAGAAGTCAGACCCCGAAGTGCGTAACAGGTAACCAACAGTCTTTCAGCCAGAGGCTCGAAGTCTGTAAATAGCACCACAACAGGAATCGCTTGACTTCCCTGAGAATTAGCAGAAGCAAGGCTTACGTGGCTGATCCTGCATCTCCCCTTTGCATCATCTTTACTTTCACACATAGGCAGTCATCTCTTACAAATACCAGCTGGAGTTTATACTCCAAATATTCCAATTAATGCAGAGCAGAACAATAGCGTTTCTCTGGACCTTGTATACAAAATCCCTGGCTATTTTCTATGGTACTACCTGCTCCCTGCTGCCCCTGCCAGCATCCCAACGCACCTGTCACGCATCTCACACTACTGCAAAGGTCTCAAGCAGGTGGGGCAGGAACAGTTGATAGCTTGTCACCAACATCTCAGAGACCAGTTCAGAATACAAAACTTAAAAGCTGCATTAGCTACAGGTGCTCTGTTCATGCTGTCTATCTGTCAGGAGCTGTATCAGTGGTATACAGTTTTTAGATAGAAAGATGTGGAAAAATTTTCCAACGCTACCCATGTGATTTAGAAGGCCAAAACTCACTGCGTCTATATCATTTAGAGATATTAAAAAGCTACTCCTAGCCTTTTGTTGTTATTCTATTAGATAACTACAAACTATTACCCTAAAATTTATGCACAAATATCCCTTGTCAATAGTACCTGAAGAAGAAGAAAAAAGGTGCGATTTTTTACCAGTCGGGACAGTGAGAGAATTTCCCATCACGCTGTGGCATGTATGCAAAGCTTCTCAGCAGCTTGTTCCATGACAATGGATTTGCAAAGCAAGAACTGGGGGGATTATTTGATTCAGCATCTACTCAAGTGGCCAATTCCTTTAGCAATCAATACTAATCAACAAGCTAAAGCCTTGTAAGAAAAATCAGACAGCACTGGAATCCTTCCTGCTGCAGCAAGCAGGCCTCTGAGGCCTTACGGTCCAACATGGTCACCTCAGATCCTGCAATTTTGGAAAAATCAATTTTACCTGGGATTTACAGCACACCTTATGCTTCTCTCCGAATGCCGAAACGCAAAGCTCACCTTTCAGTTAAATTCTGAGAGGAAAACCACATGCACCCATACTAACAACTTGGGTCTAATATAATCTATTAGCTCCTTCACACTTCAGCTGTGCAGAAAAGACCTTAACATGAGCACAGGGGACAGGGTTTAAAACGAGAACAATGCATTTTAGAGCAAAACACAAGCCATTCTCACACGCCCAGCTTCTGCATTAGTAACATCAGGAATTTTACTTTTCCCTGTCATCTTATATTTTGGGGTGAGTTCAGAGATTGTTAAGAGAGGCGAATGGCATTGCTCTGACAGTGTGTGTACATGAGGAAAGTGGAGTGTCAAAACTTTAACAAGAATGTAGGAAAAAAGAGTACCTTTTGGTTCTCTAGCAAAAAAAAAACCAAAATAGATAAAATGACCCCCACAGAAGAGATTTAGGTTCGGTTTTTAATCGTCCCTTTTGCTCAGTCAAAGCCCATGTCTCATGCACTTTTATTTCCTTCAGTATCATGTCAAAACAGAAACCTTCAGATCATCAAGCAGACAGAGGACTTCTGGAATCCGTTAAGAGTCCACATCCGAGTTGTGTTTTAACAATCCTGTGAGTCCCCTCTAATGCATCTTCAAGAAGCAGAAAGTATACAGATCTGTTTTCCCCTCCGTTATACGGTCACTCCAAATCCCGCTGCAATTACTAAGTAATTCTTGGCATAGCTGCACGAGAGTGACCAAACCCACATTCAAAGAGAACAAATTGGCAGGCAAGCAGTGTTGACTAGGTGGAGGGGGAGAGCTGGGAACATCGTGTTTCCAGGAACGCCACACACTTTGACGATAGGGTAGAAACAGGACAATGCAGCGATGCGGTAGAACAGCAAGGCTTGTCCGCATTTATCAGGGGACAGCTCGTTTGGGTAACAGGAAGCATTACGACTCCAGGCTACATGAACAGCCAGATTCATAAGGAAGAGTACTAGGATTTGGTGTTCCTAGAAAACAGCTGAAGGAAAGGGGCTATCTGTAAATGTGGACCGTTCTGAAGCAGTAAGTCTGGTAGTGAGGAACCGCTGGCCAAATCTGAAGCAAAAATATCAGCTTTCACAGAAATTCAACTTCAGATTCAGCAAAGTTTGACATGGTGACAAAATTGGGATTTTGTATTTCAAATAAAGCTTGAGAGCAATTCAGACATACATTTAAGCTACTGTGAAAAAAATATATGACCAGACATTAAATCCTCTATGCTGAGCCACTGCTAATCTGCTAGCACACTCGACTGCTCAGTTCTGTGCCCTACTCTTCAACCACCAAAACATACAGAAATCATTCCCAGCAGACAGGTCATTTTGTCCACAGTCCTTTAAAGTCTGCAGACAAGAGAAAATAAATGGGTATACATTTTTAGATAAATCCATGTTTTTAAAAGTTTAATGTATACCTATACTTTGTACCTATTTACATGCACTTTCTGTACCCATTCACACTTGTTTATTCAGAATAGAAGCTCAACATTTTAGAAACAACCAAGTTACAGTTTTGGCACTAGGCAATGATGATTAAAACCTGAATATTTCATAGTGGTGAATCACACCGCCAAGTCTCCAGGGATCAGAGCAATTTGAATCGGCATAAAATAATGTTTCCCAATCTTCTGCTGCTTCTGTAATGAGTTATGTTCCAGCCCTGCCAATCATTTCTCGGAAGGCATACCCACTCTCCAGCTTTTTAGCTATATTCACTGCTCACGAGTGCTCAGAGGGCTGTGCTTCCTTCCACACGTGGAATTGCTGCTGTCTCACAACAGCAGCCTGTCTGCACTTTGGACCTTTTGCCAAAGCCATTCATACACTTCCTTGGCACTTTCCTGACCCAGGTCTGCGCAGAGCCAAGAAGAGGAGAAACCTTGATTCAACAGAACCCATTTGCCCGTCAGCTTTTCTCTTCCCAAATCACCAAATAAAATTATTTCTAGATCAGCAAAGGTGGAAAGAACTCAAACAAAGCAGTTCCAATCTCTATACCCACATTTAAACTGGCTGCCCTCTAGATTCAGACTGAGAGCCTCTTCGCACCAACAGCTCTGCACAGTAAGTCTCTGGAAGCCTTCTGATCTCAAATTCTCCCACTGATACAAGTTTAACCTCAAGAGAGGAGAGGAAACAAGCTGCTACGCACAGATTAGAGCTGATGAACAGTAGGTAATGACTGGACCTGTGTTAAACCGTGGTTACAACGGCTTTTTATTCCCCCCCCCCCTTTTTTTTTTTTTTTTTTAAATCTCCCACAGGTACTGAATCTCTAGTTCTAGCAGAGTATTTTTACTTCTACCTTAAATGACCTTATTTAGAAGAAGAGTAAAATTGCTGACAAGACACACTACTTCTAGCTGGCATCCTCACTCCTATTACCTCTGGTGGATTTACACTATCAGATTGCTGTTATTTTTTTGTGGTTTAGCTTTCTATTTGGCCATTTTTTAAGGACTCCTAGCACAAAACCCAAGGTTCAAAGACTCTAGGCCAAAGATCCCAAACAGTGAAGAAAAGCACAGAAGTGTACTGATTTAGTAAGATGTGCACTGTTATCGCATTATGAATACAGTGATTCTGAGCGCATGCACATCCCGGTGTGTGAGCTCCATTGGTTCTAATTAAGAAGAAGGAGAGAAAAAAAAAAAAAAAAAAAGTCACAGTAAATCTTTTCACTCATTCTAACACCACCAATGTCCAGTAAAATCACTGTATTGAGTACAGGAGTTATCAGCAATTTAAATTTTTTTGCGTACCCAGAAATAAGAGAAAGGGGAACTTGCAATGGAAATTACTAGAGATAATAACTTAGTGATAGAAAGTCAACAGCATTTTTGCTTTATGTCAGCTCCCAGCACCCCAAATGCTAACAGCCGTCCATTAAACCATCAGTCTTGAGGCCTCATAAGCCACCTCTACTCTTGCGACTCTAGCCGTGCAAACAGAGAGTAAGCGTACGTATCTCTCTGAAGGATCCACTCCTCTAAAACTGTTTTCAAGCTTTGGTCCTTCCCCAGCCCTTTTTATTCCTAATATTATTTTCAAGTCAGATACGGGATGGACTATTTCCTTGATCAAATTGTCAGAAGTTGAAACTTCAGCAACATCCTGGGAGAAAGCCCAAAAACCCTAAATAAATCAAAACCACACAGAACTTGTACCCAACAGAGCTCTGTTGTCCATTTCCCAACGGCTTCTATCTAACCAACAAATTACAACTAATTAAGTCTTTTGCAAGGGAAGTTTTTGTTTATAGTGATGCTGAAGGAAAAAAAAATAAAAAGAGCTAAGAGGCATTACTCCAAATGTATTAAAATAATTAGTCCATCCACAAACACCACTGGAAATTGCCTTGGGTTTCTCTAAAGGACTTCAGTTTTTCTATTGTATGTAATTATAGTAATTAAGAGTTCCTAACCAGGTTCTGCAAACATCAGGTTGGTTAAAATAGAGAAGATTTAAGGAACTGTATTCTTTCTTACAACTCCTAGGTCCTTCCAGGAATGGTCCTTTCCATTTCATGCTCAAAATACAAAAGTAGATTTTGCAGACATACTTTTTTAAATAATGAAAAATAAAAAAGAATTTTAAAAATCTGTAGATCAGCTATTTGTTCCAAGATGTTTCTGACCTAAAAACCTCACACATGACAAAGAAAAACAAAGTTCACAACTCTATCAGCATCTGCAAGAATGCTAAAGCCAAAGCACAGTTTCTACATGGAAGCTAAAATTCATAGCCACGCATCCAGAAAGGTGAACAAAGTAAGCTTTGCTCATCAGCCAGAAGGTAACTGGACTAGCAACCCTAAAAAATAATTTCAGAATATATAATATTGAAAATGTGAGTTTAGAAATAAATAAGTACTTGGAACCTTTACTACGCTTTCCCAAATCTAATATCTCCTCACTGTTCATCTCAAGCATTTTGCTTTCAAAATGATGACGACTTTATGTTCCTGAGAAAAAACTTTGATTAAAAATACAGTTTAACACCTGATGACGTAAAGAAGCGTTACTTTCCTTTCAAGGAAACTCTGTTGACATTGTTGAATACACAGACACTTAAATTTACACATCAGATCACAAACAAAATCCCTGCTGTACTGAGTCAACCACATCTTCGGCATTGACTTCACTAGAAGCCAGATTGCAAGTGCTGGCTGCATCAGATCCATAGTTTTCAGAGTCTCTATGTCTTTTTTCTTATACCATTCTTTTAAAGCACAAGTAAGATGCCCTGACATTCACAGCTTTAAGGCAAAACACAAACTATTCATTTTAACACAGTGAAAAGGTTACTCTAATGGTCAAATCAGGCAACACTTTTCAAAAAGTCTCATCAGGACAACATGTGAATTACCACTGATGAAAGCAGGTCACACCATAATATTATTAAGGCTTTAATTCACAGTATTTCACAACCTATCAAGCAACCGCATCTTTCTTGAAGAGATTTCAATGGAAAGAGGCACAGGAGAGAAGCAGAGATCTACTCAGTACGATTTCCAACAGTCACCCCAGAAGTCAGTGGCAGAACCAAGCATCTACCTTATTGTCCTGCCTACACCGCTTCCCTTCACGTCGCACTCATCTGAGCCGCGTTAACGGCATAACGCGTTCTACTGGCTCCGGCAGAATCCACTGCTACGTTTTATACTCTCCCAGGCAGAATGTAATTATCTCTTGGATGTAAATACTGCATTTTGATGCACATAACCCACAACTCGGGTAACCTCCACTGCTTTTCAGATTTTCCTGAAAGCAGATTACTCAGCTAACCGTAACTGAATGGGGGCCAGGGAGAAGGAAACAGCAGCAGCACACTGTGCAGAAGCAAGAAGGGTGCTCTGAGGTAAGACTCCTTTTGTATTACCTGTGTACTCCCCGCGCTCTGTTTAATACGAACATTTGTCCCTAGCCTACACTCAAGAAAGCACTGTAACATATTAAAGAATATACAAAAGACTTTTTTAGCCCTCCCAGAAACTTCTATGAATGTTATGTAACAGCACCCTAGCACCAGTGGGTCCCAAAGAAAAGCTAGCTTATCTAAACAGAAAGACTACGTATGATCTCAAATGACTCTGAACGAAGAATCCAGGCAAGTGTTCTGCCTCAATAGCATTCCCTGAAATTAAGGGACAGCAGCAGTGAATTAAGCATTCACTGAAATGCTTTGCTGGGTGGAACAAGAGCTAAAGAATTAAATATTTTAAATTAAAATAAAAAAACAAAACAAAACAAAAAAAACCAACAACCAAAGGAAAAAAAAACCCCACACTGTCAATCTTTCTCACTACAAGTAGCAATGGTAAGTACACCAAGACTCCAACTCTTGACTTTCTGCCAGATAGCTTTTGCAGTATGTTTCTCTCCTAAAAAGTTATTTCTGAAGGTTAAAACAAGCTTGACAATAATAGTCAGATGGCATTTATCTACACAACAAACTCAGCTACAAACCATCAATATTTATTAGATATAAATCTCAAGCCCTCTTGCAAGTTATAACAAGTTATACAAATTAATCTTGCTCAAGATACTCATCAACATATTTTCTAACTTTAACATCATTAAAACAGCATTCACCACGTACCCCTTGTCATAGTCAACAGCTGTTTGCACTTAGCTTTCTGCACCTTAATTTTATATTTGGCTAAGCTAAAAAAATTAATATTCTAACTTCCTCTCTCTTCTCACACTTAAGCTCCAAGGCAAAACTGTGTCAAGTTGAAAAATGTAAATAATCATTTATTATGAATACATAGAACTCGCACAGATGAGAGGAAAACAAAGCATTTGCAGTGTAAAATGCACTGGAGGTTTAAAAAAATTAAAAAAAAAACAAAACAAAAAACAAAAAGGCAACAGATTTGGAAAGGGATTCCAATTACAATTTAAACCTTTGGATCTTCCAAAGAACAGCTGTGCAAATATTTGAGAAAAACTATAGCAAGCAGTACCTTTAGAAAGGAAGAATAGATTTTTATAGTGCTTTTTAAAACTTCAATATTAATTGTACAGTGATCTGATATTTTCACCAGTAATTAAGTCACTAGATGAAGAACGTAGAGCTGCATTTTGGGCTTCCCTTAAGCCCAAAATGTGACAGCATGATATATTCACCAATATCTGCTCTGCTCCTAAAATTCTCATGCCACCAAAGATATTCCTATACCAACCTCCTGTTAGGAGGTACAGAGGCTGCAATAAAAGCAAGCCAGCAGAACACCTGAGGGATTTCAGAGTTTAATTCAGCAGCTGATGATATTTAAGCATATGGTCAATGTAAGCACTTTTCTGAATAAGGACAAAATTAGCATGTGCTTGACTGAACTTAAGCTCAAACAGACTTAAAATTTGACTCAAAACTGGCTGAATTAATTGTCATACAAACCAGACTTGAATAGACTCTGGCTCTTCCTACATACTTAGTTTTTTCTCTTACATACTCTGTCCTGTCTTTTTATAGGCAACCATCAACATTCACCAATTGCCTCTGCTGACTAAACGCAAAAATGTTTTTGAAGAGAAGCACACAAACCCCGCAGATGATCCGATATTGAGGGATTTATCTCCAACTAAATGGCTCACAGGCAACAATACTCACTTCATTCTTCCCACCCAAAACAAAGGCTGCAATCTGTGAGGTATTTCTTCCACAGGAAACATGCCATCAACCAACTAAATTATTCTATGCAGTTTTAAGAGAAGTTAGATAAGCTCAACTGGTTTAATATCGCAGTAAACCTTATTGAATAAATAAATTTTAAGCTTTTGACCACTGTATCTTCTGATGCCTGTAACTGAAACAGCCTCAATGCACTCCTCAAAGACTTGTGGAACTACAGCACAGACATACACAAATACATGTTCTTTTTAAAATACAGTGTATGAGGGAGGGCAGTGGCTGAACAGCAACAGCATCATCGTGCAATGCCAGCAAGCTCAGTGAAAGAATTCAGGCACTTAACTGTTATCTTCTGCTTACCAAGAATGATCATTTAGCAGAGTTTCTCATTCCTGAAACAGCTAGAGAAAACTAAAGCTAAGTGCCAAGAACAGTGATTAAATGACACACTTTCAAAAGAGAAACAAGACAAAGAAAACTTCATCTTATTCCAGCCATTCTCCTTCTTGGAGAAATCTGAAGTTTTAAAAGCTCTATCTCTTTGCTTGTTACTACTTTGTCTTTCTATCTCAAAAAGATATGAAAATCAGTTGTAATTCAAGGCTAATTCAGTCTCTAATTAGTTGGAATCTTAATGGCCCTGATCCTACGTGTTAAAACTAATTTTTATCATGTGTGATACTTCATGGATGTGTCATGTTCTTGCTAATCTGGATCAGCACTTTTGGCAAAATTTTATTCTGAGTACAGTAGTGTGGAGGCAAGAAATTTCAAATATCAGATCATTTTCTGACGACGCACCAGAGAGCAAACAGATGGAAATAAAGCAGCTGAGTTTATGCAAGGGATAGAAGCCTTCTTCTCAAAAGAGAACTTGAGAAGATAACCTCCAGTTCTTCCAGAACTCTGCATATAGTTTGGCTTTTAAACTCACAAAGGGAGAGAAACACCTATCAATACAAAACTGTTCACTCTTAACAGCTTTTCTTAGATGCTGCACTTAACTACACAAAATAAAACAGAACAGAGATCATATTTACTCTTATACCTCATTTTTAATCAATTGCAGTTTACAGAATAGTGCAGGTAGATAAAAAGAGCATGAAATAAAGCTTCTATTGGAGCAATTTTCGTTTTCTTGGTCTAGTAGTTGTGGCTGTCTCACTGGTAGGGAATGCACTCAATCCAATGAGATGCAAAATTTTGTATTCACATTGTATACTCTCATCTTCTGTCATCAGCAACTACACTAAAAGTGGCTTCAAATATACTCCAGTTTAAGTAATTTGACTTAGATGCGTTTTAAGACATAAGGATGTTCTCAACTGACTGGTATTATTTCAGTGTGGCAGTGGGTCAGTGCAGTGGCAAACCACTTTGCATCTGAAGAAAAGTTTCTTTCCAAGACGTGACTGGTGGAAGCCAGCTGAACTGCCACATGTTCATCAGTCCCATTACAAAACCACCACCAGGCTTGGCACCACATGCAGTATTTCCAGGAAGGAAGCCAGACGTGTATTAATATGGATAGAAGCAACCAGATGAAGGAACATGGGCCAAGGGAGCAGAAGGAGATGCTCTGTATCACCCCTCCCTGGACCTACCTGAAAGGGATGAAGTTCATCCCATCCTTCACATCACGCACTGATGAACTGAAACCCGAATGCAACCATTACAACTGAGGGTTGAAACCTGGACTCCTGTTTGCTGATCTGCCCTGGCATGCCTTGAACCCCATGAAAACATCCCCTTCAAGTACTGTATAGGCCAGAGATTTGACAGACAGATTTTATCTCCACTGAAGTCGTTATGCCATGCTGAAGCATAACTTCACATCGTCTGGGTCTACACCTCCGCAAAAGACTGCATACAATGACCTTCTGCATCTCTTCTAATCATATCATTCTTTTAAAGAGAATGGCTCTGCAAATTTCTACGAAAGGAAAGCAAGAAGACAAGCACATATATTCAGTCTAAGCTGAATTTGTTATTATGAACTGGACTCCACGCTTTCCATGTAACACTCAGCCAACTGTACGGGTTTATAAGGTGCTGGAGGAATGTATTTCCTGTTATCCGAAACACATCACTTCTGGAGCACATGAACGACAGTTTGTGTCAAGTTTCTACAATAAACTAAGAGGGCTGTCAAGTTTGATGGCATATTAGTTTGTCACTTGTAACAGGCAAAGCTGTGTGAGCAGATTAGACAATGCTACATAATTTAATAATTTTATCATCTATTCTACTTGACATTACCAGCTATTCCTCATGATTTCATCTGCCTATGACACTATGCACTAGATGCAGAGCCTTTTTACTAAAATGAATATGGTCTACTCATACCCAAACACCACAGTTTAACCCCCAAAAAAGGTAAGCTGGGCTTTCAAAACACACACAAAAAACAACCCCTCCAGATTTAATTCCTGGAAACTCACATGTACAAGCGCAGAGCAGCTCTAAAGGGCTAATGTGGAATGAGATCTATTTAGGCAATTCTACTCATATTAAACACCTTTAGTAGTGAAATATCACTGCTTTCATGAAATAGCTAGAGGAAAAAAAAATTGTGGATAAGGGAAGCCTTTTTCTTTCCATGGAGCACAACTCTTCATTTTATGCTGCTGTGGCATGGATGCTCAGCACCAACATGTACTGCAGATTTTGGGACAGGTAAATTACAGTATCATTTGAGGCATTTAACCCGCGGCTGACAGATGCAGAAACTCCTGTCAGTGCTTAGAACCGAATCCTCTGTTGGCCCTACCCAAAACTGCCAGTGTGCCCGAAAAATCTTAAGTATTCACAACCTACAGGAACACCACTAAGCTACACTGGGCATCAGTGAACCAGCAGGCATAGTGCTTTGCCTTCTCTGCATGTGTTCAGAACTAAAAACTGCTTTTGTACAGATGCAAGCAATCCCAAGGGGGCAAAATAGGTCAAATACTTTTGCTCAACTTTTGCCAGTTGAACACAGCTCAAAGAATAATCATAGCTATAATGGCAGCAAATCCAGGAACGTGGATAAGGCATTAGCCAGCTCCGAACTACCAAAAAAGAGTTAGGTTATGCTGAAAAAAATTTCTCTTTTAGTCTCATACCTCCCCACAGATAATCAGCCTATCAATTTTTTAAAGGGCATTTCTTTTAACTAAACTCCTGTAATATATTTTATGCAGGATTACATTACTAATAATTTCCATGGGATTTCAGGCATGAGAAGTACCAGCTACATCCTCCCTGGCAGAATGTGTAGGACAAGGGAGAAATCATTATGCTTTAGAGGTTTATGTACAAACCATCTGCACACTCACTTTTATCGTGTCAAAAATCCAAACAAGAAAAACATTTTCCCCTGAAGTTTGCTAAGATCAAAACGAACGACAACTCTGCAAGGGGGGATGCCCTCCCCTGCAACAGCGCAGCTCAAAGTGCACACACTTGTCCTACACTGCTTGCAAGGAGTTACAACTGGGAAACCATTTCAGCCAACCTTAGCCAAGAGCCATCCAAAGCTATTACTAATGCAACGCAAAGTCACAAATTTACCCCTTATAGTGGGCAAGGGCTTGCTTTGTGTTTCTGGAGACCTCATTTTGTTGTAAGAGCGTGAAGAGAGAAAAATTCACACCCCAACTTCATGAATATGTATATCAGCACAGCCCATGAGGAAAGCTTGTGTTCCTCACAATGCAGAAGTGGATGGTGCTCAAATTCAAACATCCTTATCAGTATTTACTCCTAGCAAACCAGTTTGTTTATTTTTCCTTTGTGTTGCAGTTATTTGTGCCACTTTCCAGCTGTTTATGTAATTCTGACCTAAATGAACGTTGACAGGGATTTGCAACATGCCCATTTGATTTTTTCAAGTAACTGCTCTAGGTCTAGTCTTTCAAACAGGTTAGTCTAAAGATATGGAGAAATCCTGACTTACTAAGCAGTTTAAAACACAAACAAGAAAAAATGGAGTCAGGAGGACTGGAAAAGCCACTCGACTGGTTCTCCTGATGCTTCCTCAGTACGGGTTGCTAATTAGGATACTAAACAACCGCCTTAGTGTTGCATTCATGCAAGTTCCTTGATGACTAGTTCTGCTTCCAGTTTCCATCAGAAGTATTATCATGGCTAATAAATCACTAACTGTGTAATAGCCGATGACTGCATTACATTTCCAATGTAACGCCACCATATACAGAACAAAGTATTTGAAAGTTCACTTAGCTCTTCTTTTAACATCTATCTCTATTACTAAACATTTAGAAGGTGCGGTTATTTCAGACACCACCAGAAGCTGCAAGGAAGACCACATATGTAGTGAGCATAAGAGACAGAAGTGACAGAAATTGATAAAAACTTCATCACATGGCTGACACCCCATATATCAAAGCCCTAAATCTCATTCTCTGCTTGCCTCCAATTTCCATCAAAGCCTGCCAGCTGCACATTTATTGAGAAGTTTGTGATCTGACAGCCACTGTATTACCAACATTAATGATGCATCAGGCTCTAGAATTACTGGGGAAACAGTCCAATTGATTTTATTATTATACAGAGTTCCTCACATTTCATTTCAGGCAGCTTCCTACCACAAATTTTAGCAATAACTAAAAATGCTACACAGCTGATGCACAAAACACTAGGGCAAAATATGGTTACCACAGCTTCATGCCACTCCGTTCTCCCTCCAGGAGAGCTCCAAATCACTCAGACACCACTGTGTAACTCATGAGTTATTGGTCCATAACTAAAAGGGCTTACACATTATGGTGCAATAAACAGCGCACCACTAATATTCACTAATTTGGCCAAGAAAGCTACAAACAGACACAAGGTCTTCAGCTCCCCAAAAAAGCAGTTTTCCTGAAGTCTTACAAACCCCTGCTATTGACACTAGAGAAAAAAATCGGGGAGGGGGGAGAGGCAGATAATATAATTAAAAATACATTGTATTGCAGGATATAGCCTGCTTTAGTCTGTCCTTTTCATCCTAGAAGGCTTTTTTCACTTAAAAAAAACCCCCAAACTACTATCACAGCTACTAAAAAGATGCAATAATGCGATACCACAAATAAAGCTTGTAGGGGCTTCTTTGAATCATGAGCAAGTATTTTAAATACATAGGCAAGCTGAAACTTCCAACATCAGTTGTGAAAGGATCTCCATGAAATATCCAGCATCTATTCCCAGAAGTCCCCAAAGACACTATGTCTTTCTTTGCCTTTCAGCTAGCCCGGCAACAACACCTGACAGAGAACTATTCCTGTCATTTTTTTAGGTCTGAGAGAGAACAAATAAATACTGTTATAATTTTAAGGAAAGTCATTTTAAGG
>WHYT01017695.1:152314-175268 GCA_009806455.1 Tetrax tetrax
AAAAAAAAATACAAAAAAAAAAAGAAAGCAAACAGTTTTCCTTCTTAATCTCTTAACTTCAACTTTTCCAAAGGCCATAAAGAAAATATTTTCAAGCACTCGTATTAACAGTGGTTTACTCACTTATTCTGATAGACAAAGTCTGCAACATAGTGACAAGAGGAATACATCAGATGGAACAAACAAGAACTGCTGCAGAAGTAGAGATCCTTTCCCATCTACTTTTTCCTTTTTTTACTTGACAACAGATATTTAGTCATTTTGAGTTTTGTCAGAAATGAATTTGAGTTATTGGAGGAGATAGATTTTCAAATCGATCAATATGAATGCTTTAGAAAACCTGCTACAGAAGAAAGTACTGTATCTACTTCCACAGAAACTCCTCCCTAACTCCATAGCAAGATCTCAAATTACAAGCACTACAGAAAAAAAAACTAATCACTAGCGAATGCACAGAGAGCGGCAAGCGGCTAACCAGATGTGTAATGCAGCCCAGACCTTACACAAACAAGCAGTAGGAAATGCTGCTCCGTTTTTCTTTCTTGTTTTCTTGCAGTCAGCTATTTTGGAGGCATGCAACATATTCACCTTTGTGGATCATATATGAAGCTGGCTTAGCTTGCATCCTACTCTCAGGCTCTGTTCCCCAAGCAAAGGGCGAACACATCTGGACAGAAGAGTTACCTGTATTAATTATGGTACCTTCTAAAACAGATCCCAGTCTTAACAGTGCTCCGATTCACAAGTTTAGAGGTGGAGTCCTGCTCCAGACTGCCCGCCTGACGCGTGCTGGGACAGTTCGGCCACTGTTAATCCCTTATAGATCGCAGCCTGCAAACGCAGAGGGCACGTGAAGCAGGTCCTACATCACCTCAGCACAGCAAACGCTTCAGCAGCTCCCGAACAGGAGCAGAAATGTCGGAGGAAGGGGCAGAGCAGACCAGCCCTTCTGAGCAGGAAATCGAACAGACAAGCCCCAAGTGGGAGATTTAGTGTGGGTAGATATTTTTGTTGCTGTTGTGAGGTTTTTTGTTTTTAAACACTATCTAGTTATCCACTTAAACATACGGAAAACTTAAATCTAGCATCAAATACAAGAGGTACTTCCTTAGCATTCCCTTTTGGGGTATCCAAAAGAACAAGAAAACTAAGCAGGAAAATACAATTGGTTTGAGGAAGCAAAAGTTTCCAAGTATCTTCCTGATATGCAGTGAGCATAAATTTAAATATCCACAGACAGTTAAAGGACAGTCACAACCAGCACAGCTTCCATTTACAACACACGTTAAAAAAAACCAAACTACCACAATAATTTTTTTTGCAATATATGTAACAGACTGAATGCAAGCAACACTAAAAGGGAATTCATTAAATTGGGAACAAACAGTTCCTATAATTAGTTACCACAAAATAGTCAACATGCATTTACAGGTTTTTTTTTAATCACAAAGTAGAACTCTAAGCAGTAAAGGCTGAACACCTTGGGGGGGGAGGGGTGTGCGGAAGAAGGCAGAGAAACAAAAACTTCAAGTACTTAAACTACCATCAGTTACTCCATTATTCCCTAGATGAAGAAGCAAGTGACATTTACACTGTTTATTTGTGCATACAGCCAGTCCTGTTTGTTAGAAAGCTGTTTTCCAACATGCAAATTGACTACTTCTGTAAGTCAAACACTAGCATGAGCAAGCTGATAAAAATCACTTTAAACTGGGACTTTTATCTCTCTTATACAGCTGGTGTAGATGCAGGCAGTCATATCGCTATTAATGTTTCAGACTATTAAAAAGACTGCTTAAGTGGAAAGTACTTAATATTCATGAAGTCTCTTTAGCATCTGATTAGGTTATTCCCCTTCCTCTGCCGCACGCTTCATTTATCACATTTTCACCTGGGCCAAAAATGCAACTATGAAACTACCTTTACTTTGCATTTAGCAGATGCTAAAATTGTTACATAGAAAGGGATTTCTGTCCTTTTGGAAGCTGGAAAGGAACATTAATTGAGCAGAGAAACATACCCAGCTTTCAACTTAAACCAACAAACCCTTTTAACGTACATTGACTTATGGTAAAAGCAGGTTACACTAACATAATCTGGTCCGATAAGCCATTATTACATATTATTACATTAATAATTAGGCTCCTGGGAACGGGCAGGAAGTACATACTAATGGAAGATGGGCCCTGGGAGACTGCACCAACCAACGGCAGCCCTAGACCCTGCGTCCTCAAAGCAAGGGTTCATGACTACTGCACGCAGATTATGTGACGTCAAATAAATCATACCTTATGCCAAATAAATCCTCAGGGGGGAATGACGCCAGGAAAAACCCATGCCTAACAATAGAGACCATCATTTGACCAGTATGTAACAGCATGGTGAATTTTATTATCATAGTTCATACAGCTTTCTCAGAGCTTAGTAACTGCATAAGCGTCCTTAAATTATTACCTTTATTTCCCAAAAAATACTGTTCCATTGAAACTGCTCCTTAAACTGTGCCTCCAGTAGACCCCTGAATGAAAACGGACCCGTTTGTGAGAACCACACACCTGAGTTTCGTCCCTTGTCACGTACCCCTCTGAAGGCCCTTTGGGCTTCCTCCCCGATGAAGCTTAAAGGTTTCTGCTGTTTCACTTCACCAGGTGAACGCGGGGCTGAGGCACTCCAAGCTCCAAATGCCCCACAAACATCATCTGCCCAGTTCACCACAGCCAGCTGCGCGCAAGATCAAGGCCTTGGCCAGGACGGTGCCGAAACCCTGCTGCCAGTGGGAGGGAGAGTGCAGCCCAGCTGCCTATGCCTCAGGACAGCACAGCTCTCCTTCTCAGTTTTGATGTTTATGGGCCTAATTTTGACTTCTACACACAGCGTCTGATCCTTCCACGTGACTTTTTTTAACGACCTCCATTGCTCTTGAGGTGCCACACGGCTGGGAGGGGTGCAGGATGCCAGCAGCCATGCCACAGCTTCCTTCGCCTCCCAGAGATAGCTCATCTTCGTCAGCCCTCCATTGAAAAATAAGCCAACTTTAATCTCTTTTCAAAAAAGAGGTCTCAATTTTAAGAGTTAACAGGAAAGGAGGAGAGGGGAAAAAAAAAAAAAAAAAAAAAAAAAAAAAAAAAAAAAAAAAAAAAAAAAGACGACAACTCATTATGCCTCTCTCTCCCCCTACAAAAACAACAACAACAAAAAACTTATACTCAAGAGTTTTGAGCTTCGGTTTTATTCATTAAGCTCCCGACTGCAGCACAGCAGCTGCAGTACGCAGAGGCAGAGCACAGTGCCAAGTATCTGCAGACCAAGCACGCTAAACATTTCTCTGGCCATAAGTGCGATGTGGGTCAGGAAGGCCTGGTACTACTTATTTATGGCTTTTTTGATATGTAGAGGACGCACAGCCACGTTTAACTGTTTCTTTGCCGAAGGGCAGCCAAGGCAGCAGCAGGGCTCGCGTCCCCCCCACATCAGGCCCTGCTTTGTGGTGCGGTGGTCTGCACAGCGCGGTTACATGGGTACCGAGGGGCGAGCTTCCCTCCGCTGAAGCGAAGCCATTCAGCTTCCAGCTGTGCAGCAAAAAGCACCCGAGCGTGCTGGCGAGGGACCAGCTGCTCTCCCCTGCCTCCACAGCACCAGGCAGCTGCGCCAACGCTGCCGCCACCACCATGCATGGACCCACCCGACATCAGCCCACGCCATGCCCTCCAGCCCCCTCCTCAGCTTCTGCATCCTGTGAACTGAGGGGGGAATGCCCCTGAAATGGAGGCACCCTCCACCTGGATGCAAAATCCCTTTATACAGCTTCACTCGCTGCCTCCTCACAGCCAGTGGCTAGCATCTCCTTCCACAATGAGAAATTACTGAATAAACATGACAAATACCCCCTCCTCACCAGAGCCATGCCAAAGCCTGTAAGCAGGTCATTAACTGCCAAGGTCATCTTGTTTGTGAAAAAGAAAGGAAAACATTGCCATTAAGATTCTAATAGGTAAAACAGCAATGACACCAACAAGGAAACATAAGCTTAATGTTTATTTTAACTCTCTCTCAAAAACACATTTGAAGTCATCTGATCCCACCATATGACTTTGCAAATTACCATTCATTGAGAAGATACAGCCCAATTTCGCATTTGCCCCACACACATACCCCAACATTCTGTGCAGGATCTGCTGTCAAACCTCGTCTCTAAGCAGAAAGGAATGAATTAATCTGGCATTTCAAAACTTGCCATCAGCAGAGGTACCCAACCCCTCCTGCCCATCAGCTTTTAGGGCACAATACCACATCTTTGGCCATGCGGGACCTCCCTGGGTGCAGCAGCAACACCCCTGCCTATTCCCAGCAGACTCCCCAGCCCCCCCTTTCCTGCCAGGAGCATATAAATTTTTCTCCATCTGAGTCTTAACTACTGTTTGTCCGCAGACTTGTAAAATACACTAAGAAATGCCTAATGAGACACTGATCTGGCATCCAAATGTTCTCCCCCATCTATTTCCCCAGTGGGCCGTTGCCTGAGCAGCACACGCGTTCAGGCTGTAATTTGTTTGCCAGCTCTCCAAGGAAGGAAGGAAGGAAAGTGGGCAGGTGGGTGAGAGCTGGAGTCGGCGCAACATCAGCACATGGCTGGCTTGCACATGTTTCCAGTCGCTCACTACTAAGAAAACATATACATATACACATATACACAAAATACTCTGAAAGCCCAAATGAAGACAGCAGGTTGCTAGGATAACGTTGCTTCCTTCACACAAGAAGCTAGTAAATTAAGTAAAAACCACAGCTCTCAAGACAAAGTCTAATACATCCTGAGCTTTTGAGACCCTACAAAAATACAATCCTTCCGAATTCGACACCTGTACTTCCAGGGACCTCACAAGTTATCTTACGGTAGCGCTGTGCAACTAGCTTCTGCATAAAAACTGGAGAAGTCGAGACAAGAGACAGAAGATTGTATAATTAACCCCATTTTATTACTAGGACGCACAGGCACTCGGAGTCTAAGCAATCTGTTCAAAGTTACTTGAGAAGTCTGGATGGGAAGAATTAGCTGAATCAGACAACCGCAGCCCCGAGTTCAGTGACCCAAAGCCAAGCCTCCTGCCCTCTAACTGAACACTTAACTCTTGCCGAGAGAGCCCCAATGCGCAGACAAAAGCGTCCCGCAGGTCGGTGAGCCAGCTGTTACCTTGGCTGCTGCTGCCGGGAAGAATTACCCATGCCGCCGGTCTTGCATTCTCTGAACACATCTTGTTGTGGCACAGGGCCTTGCAGTATTTAAAAACAAAAAAGTATTTTTGAAAATACTTTAAATATTTTTAAAACCTGAAATAGTTTCCAGACTGCAAATATTTACAGACATTCTTAATTTTACATGCAAGGAGTTCAACTAAGTTTCAAAACCATTTTTATGTCTAACCTTAGCTATGTACATAAATATTTACGGGACTGTGACTGTCATTTTCCTCCCTTATGCTCAGTACATCACTTGGTTCTTGAGTGGCTGGGGTCAACGAAGCGAGTTGCCTTCTCAGTTTCATGTGTTATCCCTATCCTGCCTTGCCTGGCTTGTGAACAAAGGAGCGGCAACATGGAAATCCAAAACCAAAAACCCCAAGCTGCTTTTAAGTGGTTAGCATTTTGCAAAAACATTGTCAAAGAACTAGACTGAAACTTGAATAACTGTACATATTTTGAAATCTCACACAGATTAGTTTGAGCAGGGTACTAAATGCATGCTGTAAATCCATTTTACTCTCTTCCTGCAAACACTTATACAGTAGTTACTTACACCGGAGTTAGCAACAAGGAGGCTCATGTGCCTCAGTGGTGATTTCCCTGGTGTGCATGGATAAACCCTTGACCTCGACAGGCAGGGGGGGTTGAAATGAGTTTCAGGATTTAAAAAAAAACAAACAAAACCACAAAAATAAACCAACCAACCAAAACAAACACAAACCAACAAAAAAAAAAAAAAAAAAAACAAAAAAACCCCCAACCCTAGAACTTTTTAATAGTTTAATCTAAGTTTTATTCACAATGATTAAAACTTGAAAAGGTAGAAAGGAAGTTTTGGGAGCATAAGCAGCATCAGCATTCCCTTCCCGGATCACCAGGGTAGGGCACAGCACTTCGCTCCCAGGAAGCAGGGCTGAGCCTGCTCTTTGCCTTCCCTACCAAACCGTACAGTAAAAAATAAAAAAAATAAATTAAAATAAATAAAAAATAAATTAAAAAAAAATAAATCGCTGTATGCAGCTCAACTTTCCAGTGTTGAAACAAGGCACAATCAGTTCAATCATCACACATTCTAGCTTTTTCCTTCTTCAGCATCAGTCATAAGAAACATTTAAAAATAGTACATTAATGATTTAAATATGAATGTCACACTTTTAGAGGTTTGTTTATGTGTTTGATAGCACTAGTGCTTAGCTACTTTAACTATTTCCTCCTATAGACCAGCTCATCTGGCAGTTTCCTCTGTTTTTGTAGAGCCTTTGATAGTGAAATCGGACAGAAAAAAAAAAAAAGTTAAATGCTTTAAAGTGTATGCATTCTGGCTTTAAAACCACAAAGCCTGGCAGAGTGATTCACCAACAGTCAAAATCCCCCCAATTTTCTCTTCAAAACAAAATACAACATTTATTTTGTGCTTCAATATAAATAGTCTTCTATACATTTTTATTAATTTGGGATACAACTGAAGTCTCACCATTAATTTCCAAAATCTGTACAGTTCTTGCAGCTACCAGAATACAACATCTCATCAAATTCTAGCCCAAATTTCCCTCACAGGACATTAATGTATGCAAACACTCTCTTGCCTTGGATAAGGCTAGAGAAGGAAAATCAAATGGCTGTATACAAACTGATTTCAATAATATGCTAAAAGAGTTTAATATATTAATGAAAAGGATTTTAAACAATACAATTTCACTAAATTCAATCAGTGCTGCTCAACTGATACAGTTACAAAATATCACAATGAATATTCATGGAAGAGGCTTATGCTATGTTACTCTTAATATCTTGACACACAGGAAGATTTCAGCATGGTGATTTTTTTGGAATATAATTAAAAGTACCAATCAGGAAAAGAAAAAGCAAAACCTCTGCAAAAATGAATCTGTGCCCTTGATTTTTGGAAGCGGTCTATAAACCTGAAAAACTTGAAAGAATTTGGAGATGTCTGGATGCCTCAGTTCGTATTTCAAAATGTAAAATTTTCAGAAATAGTATGCACTGCACTGAATGGAATATGTCTGTTTCAGGCATTTTCAAGAATCAGTTGCTTTATAAAAATAAGCAATTTCCAATAATTCAGTTTTTACATAAAACCAAAATTTTGACAGATAATGAAGGCAGGACATGAGGATACTCAATTTCTGTTTTCAACCATAAGTCATTTTATTTTTTGCTGAGGTCTGAGAAGAATTTTGATTTTAAACAAATTCAAAACAGTAATTGGAGCTATTAAAAGATATTTTAGAATAAAGGTTGGCAGTAAAGAACATCTGCATACAAAGTTATCAGCTGTATTCCAATCTGAATATGACTTTCTTCATCAAAATCTTTATGCTGTGTTGTACCCCAAGCAGCAATCTACTCAAAATCCGTTCCAACATGGGGACAAAGCCTAGACCCAGGTCACCTGTGTAGGTAAGTACTTGTTAACCTCAGGTATGAGGAAAGTTTCAGGAATACTTCACTGAGATTGCTTAAAGTGTCCACAGTTAAATACACGCAAATACCAGCCAGTTTAAGGTTTTAACTTGCTTTTATTTGGGGAAATTTTGTCCAAAAGTTGAAGATGACTGTTTCATGCATTTCTGTTCAACAGGCCTGTGGCACCTCATTCGCACACGGCATAAAGAGAGAGAACATCCTTTAGTAACTAACATGTGCCAAATGATCAGGGTGAACATCCAATTCCATAAGATCTGGTCCCCAAGACAACCTGGTCACTTGCGTGCTGATCTGTTAGCTCCGGCCCCTGCGCCCGGAGCACCACTAAAAACAGAGAGCAGAGAAACATGGCATGCCACGGTCCTTAGGGGACACACGGAAAAAATACTTTGAAGTCACAACTGTCATTTAGACATCACACTTATTTTAATAGAAAGGGTTATTTGTATTATCACCGTGGCCAGGGGCTCCAGCCACCAACCAGGGCCCCCATTGCGCCAGGCACCGCACAACGTGCAAAAGGCATCGCTTTGGCACAGCTCCTTCTGCAGCACGTCAGCCCCCAAACGAGGCTCTAAAACTGCAAAAAATTGAGCAGGGAGCGGGAAAGGCACGCAGCCGGGGCGGCTGCCAGGTGGCCTCGGCAGAGGCCACGGCTCCTGGAAAGGAGACACCTGCCCCACGCGGGCACCAAGAGGAGGTCGCCCACCGGCAGCTGGCTCCCCGCAGGAAGGGTGGGAAGAGCAGACGCTAGCGGGAATACCTCAGCGCTGCAAACGGGAGCCTGGCTCCCCCTCCCAGGTTGTAGCCTTCCATTTTACCAAGTGCTTTGTGACAATACACTGCAGCTTTTTCCATCATGGATGAGTGTGCTAGAAGTGTCCTCTAACCATACTAAGCATTGGGGAAGATGGGCTTCAAGCTTAGTGCTACCTTCTGCCAGATCGTACGTTGTAACATTCCCATGGCATGGTTTGATAGAAAAGGAAATAATCAATTTCCATTAAAACAGTTTGTCCAAAAACAAACAACAAAAAAACCCCAAACAAACAAAAAGACAAAACAAACAAAAAAAAACCCAAAATAAAACAAACAAAAAAAAACCCCCAATGTGTCCTGTAAGATCCACATTAGGGCTTCCAGTCTGTGTAAACCAGAGTCACCTTATGTAAACATTTCAGAGAGCTGCATGGCACGGGGAACACTGTCCAAACTGGAGGAACTAACCAGCAGGATGTACCACGGCTGGTTTCAGGCCCGCTCACACACTCCCACCTCACAGGAGGTACGATGGAGTTTTAAAAGGCTCAGGTTCTCCAGCAATCCCAAACTACCCATCCCAACCCTGGGAGAGCACCAGGCAGCACCAAACAAGGATGCTCCCACATGGCCCGACTGGGCATGGGGAGGTACAAGCCTACTGGGGGACTACTCTGTGGTGAGTAGCCCAGGCTCTGCCACCCTTCCCTGGTGTCCTCAACCACAGACCAACAATACAGCTGGAAACTAAGCACTTCCAGTATCACTTCACTTCCTCAGGGCGCATCACTGGAGTCAGCAGAGGCCTCCAGCCTCCCAAGCTCGTACACTTGATGGAGGCTTTAGGCAGGAACCAGCTGGAGTCAGGCACGGGCACAGTTCTCTCTTTGTTTGGATCTTGTTTTCAGGACTCCTGACGAGACCCAGGGGCTGTACTAACAGATGACAAGTGGTGCCTTACGTAGAGAAGGTTACATGCAATTTATGCTTTAGTTTAGTGAGAATCTACCTGCCCCCGGGAACAGATGCCCTGGTACTAACAGGAAAACCAGTTCACACAGATCAAAGTATTGTGGTTTTAATCACTTGATCCAATCTATTTATGAGCTGGGTTTATGATTTTCTGCTAATTGTGAGGCTCTGGATCCATCTGACTTTCTGAGGTAGGAGTGCCAGTTAAAGCACTCTTTCCCATCTCCATGCCTGCCAATGCAGCTCAGCTTCCCAGTCCTCTGCTGCTGCCCACGTGGTGCTTCCATGCCAATTTGTGCGACCACACAGGGAAGCAGACTGGGGAACGTATCCAAAGGGCTGGGGGTGAGAAGGAAGAACCTATACAGAAACACAAAAGGGTTTTTTGTTTTCATCTTCATCAGTTCACCAATCTGATTCATCATGCACCTGCACAAACATTGATGCTAACACAGCATAAGGGCGAGAATAACATGCGGTAGGGAACCAAGAGGCTTAAGTAGTCCTGACAGCACAAAACCACAGCCTGAGGATGGAAACAGGGATTGTCCATTTTTCTCACAGACCAGCATGTTTATACTGGGCATCGTGGTACAGCTCCACAGTACTAATGGTACTGTTTATTCCTGGTCAGGAGAAGTGAATGAAGAAAACCATAGAAGATGCTGCTCCACACTCAAGACACCCACTCTGGCCTGTGCGATGTACTGATGGTCCCTTGCTCCCATGTTGCCCGCTCTACCTTTCCCAGTGCCCATAAACTCCTGGCATGGTCAGCACCACCTCCAAGACACAACTTCTTACCATCTTCCAAAGGAAGAGACACGTGGCACAGATGGGACCTGGCACACCCACACATCTTCCCTCTGCAGCTCCTGTTGGCAGAGGGGATGGGGGAAAGGGCAGGACTGTGGTCACATCTGGGACAACACAGTCAAAGCCATGTGCTGCGAGCAGTAGAGCTTGAGCAGTTGCATGTACTCCAGCTTATTTTCTAAAAATCATCATGCCACCAGCCGATGAATGATACCCTTCAGCAACTTCAGTATTAAATCAAGTGAGGCGGGAAAGAGGTATTCGGTTCAACAGGACTCAGACAAAAATGCACACGAACATGTGTTTGAACACATTATGTATGTTACATAAAACCACAGAGAAGACTTCTCAGACACTTGTCAACTTCAGAAGACTATTCTATAGGAAAAAAAAAAAAAAAAAAAAAAAAAAACAAAGTGTTCTTGAAAAACCAGGCTGGTGTACTGTTCTGAGTGTGTGCAAATGCTTGCTGTTGTCTGGGGGAAATGCAAGGTGGCAGGAGACCCTGGGGAAAGTGTCACAGCCTGAAGTCCAAGGGGAGCTGAGTACAAGGGGAGGTCCTGGCCCTCCGACCAGCCTGGCTGAGGTGCTCCCATCGGCACCTTTTGGTGATAAAGAGACCAGGCAGTCATGCAGACCTTGGTATCAATTGTAGCTAATTCAGCTGAAAACAAACTCTAACAAGAAAAACAAACAAACAAAACAACAACAACAAAAAACAACAGCAACACAGAGAAAAACTAAAAATATCCTCAAAACTAAAAACTTTTTCTCATCAGTGACCTGAACCTGCTGCCCAGCGTGTGTGGGGGGGATGGTGTGTAAATTGGGATCCATATTTATCCCACATTTAAATGATTCTGTTTAAAGGACTATTTCTTAGGAATGATTTATTTGTATGACTTAAGTAAACAGTATGAAGTACGAGAGGAAGACAACTGCAGTCTAACCATAAGCATAGTACAGCAAAACAGAGAGCAGCATGTCCACTCCTTATGGACACTCAAGCACAGCTGCCACAGCAGGGACGGGACACCACTGCCAGGCACATTTCACTGCCGTCGCACCTCCAGGAGAAGCACAGAAGTGCCTGTTACAGCTCTGGGTGTATACCAGACCATCGCACGTCAAGCCTGCGTGCTCCCCAAGGCATGGAGCCAGCACCTCCACCAGCCACCCAGCTCCCCACAGCTGGAGCTGCCTGGCCCAGGCTGCAGTGACTGCCAGCTCAAGCGTGATAGCAACTTTTCTCCCATCATAGACAAACTGAGAGGATATAAACTCACACAGGTAGTTTTACAAGATTGTGCATTAAAATCATGAACGTCTGCCAACTGCAGTACCTTTCTGGAGCATGGCATCAGTCTCACTCACTTCCCTAAGGAAAGCAGCAGTAACTTCTGGTCATCAAAACTTCTAAGCCTTTAATTTATGAAGATTTAAAGTCAATTAACAAAAAAACCAAGAGAGTAAGGTTGAATTACATATAAAAAGGACTTCAACATTTTAAAACATATTCTATCATGTTATGCTTTTAGCTATAATTACAATATGGAACATGTGTTTGACACTTATTTTTTAGTGTTCAAAAAATATTTCAATTGCTAGCTCTTTGCCATCTGTTTCCCATCATTATTTCATTAAAATAGTTTTCATTTCTCTCACAGTAGAAGAGTAAGATTGTTTTCTGGGTGACTAGATTGTTATCTCCTTTACTTAAACAGCATCATTCCAGCTTTTCTTTTTTTATTTATTAATTTTTTAAAGAGGCATACACACCTCCCCCCAACTCCCTCCAGCAAAGGCTAACAATGCAAGCTAGTTTAAAACAAGCCAAATTATCCCATTCTCTCCACCTGGCAAGAATACCTCTCCAAAGCTTCTGAGGAAACTAAATAAAATAACTCATCAGCCGCAAAAAGCATGGGGATTTTCCTCCCAGAAAGAGAAAATTCACACTTGAATACACCAAGGCTCAGTGTACAATATGTAGCTTACAGCAGGCAAAACACCATTCCCAGTCAAAATACTAGAGCTCAATGGCGTGCACCACTGCGACTATCTGCGCAGGGCAAAGTCGCCCATATACACGGAAGAAGCGGTTTCTGAGCAGTTATCAGGAGCGGGCGCAATAATTCTTACCTGGAGAACGCTGTGTGCAGCTGCTCACCGATTTGTCAGCACACACGCTGCTCTCGCCTCATGATTTATGATGCTCTCTCCAGCACTGAGGCTTCTATTACTGTCCTCGTTCATTGCCCGCAGCTGTCATTCTCACCAACAATTCTACAGTTGTTTGTAGGTGAGGTATCAGAGGTATTTAGTGTGCACCTAGAGATGTAATTTTAATCAAACCTACTCGCAGGCAGTACTTAAACGTCAGAACCGCACAGAGGGCAGCAATTAACGTGGACTTGACCAACCAAAATTACGACAGCCAGAAACATTTACTCATAAACGTCTCAAAAGGATGGATGTCCAACAGACCTGCAAACACCTGCTGACATGTAAATGAAGATAAAAATAGTACCAATAGATCACAAAGCCTTCTGACAGGTATTTGAATGCACAGCACTTATTAACACAAATTCAGGAATTCCACTTTCTATGGCCAAAATGTCAATAAGGCAGTAAATCCAGCTGCGCCTTTCTCACTACCTATTTTTCCCAGCCAGCTATTTTCCCCTTTGACAAGCGAGGTTTTCCAGCATCTCCTAAAAATCTCCTAAATCTGCTCATTTTAGAACAGCAGCAGCAGAGGGGGAAGCAGATTTTTACATGCATCAGTTTCACTCTTAAAAGATCTTAGTGTGTCTTCTAGACATTAAAAATTTGCAAACCAAGGAGTTCTGATCCACCGCAGTCCTTATTTAACTTTCTGGGGAGCCAGAAGATGCTCGATGATTTGAAAAAACAGGTAAGCAGTCTTACAAAGCATTACCACCAATTGCACCACCCTGCCTTGCGAGAGGGTGGCAAAAGAGCCTCCGGGTGCAAACTGGACCCACCACCACCGAACGTGGCACAAAAGCGCAACAGAAAGTTAAAAAGGACTCCTGGAGCCAAGCCTAATACTATTTTCACATGTTCTCTAAAGCTCCAACTCTTAAGTAAAACAGAGATGCCTTTATAATCAGTTATTTTATTTATTTATTTATTTAATCTCTGTTTATTTGTCATTCAGGATGAAACTTGAAAATACAAACTCTAAATAGGCCCCTAAAGGCAGATTTTGCAAAAGAGAGCAAGTTCATTATTATCCGAAATTATTATATAGGCTTGGTCTGGTGGCCAGACATTTTAAGGCTGGCAATCTTAAGTTAGTCTAATGAGTACACTAAGCACCGAAACTCACTTTCTGTATGCCAAGTTATTTTCTTCAACACCATCCACACCGCACAGCTTGAAAATGGCACTTGAGGCAAAAACAACAATGGTGAGTTTACAATCAAAAGGTAGCCTGAAGGCCAGCACTTCCATAGTCAACTTTATTTATAGGTGAACAGATCGTGTCAAAATATAAACTACAAATTGAACACATAACTCTTTATTGTGATAAATATCAAAGAATCTCTGGTGTTTGGAAGTTGCTAATACTTGCAACGTATACAGATATTGATTAATCCTATTATCTCTCCATGTTCCTGTCCCTTCAACCAAGCTGATGGGGTCCCATTGAGAGAAGCGTGCAGAAGTGAGTGGTTACTAATTGTGAGCCCACATTAAGCCGTTACCTGGTGTGCAACAGCCTACTTTCAGGTTAAGAAACAAAATCTGCTTTTAAAACGATAGTAATTAGAGCATATTTCAGAGTTCAAGAATATATGACCTGTATCCTGAAGATACATTTCAGTCATTTAAATCCACAATATATCATTCCTCCATCAGTCATTATCCCATTTTTCTTAATACTGGACAAGAGAATATTTTACTGGCAACAGGGGAGGGAAAAAAGCCTCTTTTCTTTTTTTCCAAATCTAACACAGCTGAGAGGACATTTAAACTATAATTGCTCTTAGATTCAAACACAGATTCACATCCTATCCTCGGATGCTGCCTGTAGGATCTGATCACTCATGCGTATAGGTATGGTTCTTCGCTGACAAACAACCCAACTCCTCCACTTGTGCAACTTGCATTACTCATAGGAAAGCCTTGGCAGAGGCAGGCCAACATATGTTAATTACTGGGTTGCATTATAATAGGTCTAGCATCTTGTTTCTCATCCAGGGTTTTAAAATAAATGGAAACGACAGTCTCTCTGGATACAAAAGTACGTATTTTTGTATCTCAGGCTAAAAATAGTCTACGTTAAAAACACAAATAGATCAACTGCTGGAGAATTCCTGCCTCTTCAGTCTTTATTTTGGGGTCTTTATCCTTATTAAACAAAGAAGTCAAGCAATCTTTAGGAGAGGTTAGCCTACGTGCATTCATCTTTCATTTCATACAAATTACCCTTAAGTTGTGTCATAGCAAAAAGGGGAGCTTGACTCCCGAGTCTTTTGTTTCTTCTATGAACAGTTCACCAGGTAAGGCTGGCTACCAGTTTCTGCAGCAAAATAAAGCATAAATTCATGAACACTGAGGAGCACGAATAGAGCAAAGATATACATAAAACATATTCTTCATATGCCAGGAGATATGTATTATGCTTCTTCATTTTATGATTTAATGCGCTGGGATATTGCTAGGACGAGATGCTGGCAACATTACAAGTATTTTTGATTTACATTTCTCTTTATTGAGAAAGAGGCATTGAGGGCCATAGCTGCAATTTCAGACAAAGGACTAAGACTCTGCACTTACACGTTGTTTCTTTTTGGGTGACCAAATTCAAAGTTTTAAATCTGAATTTCAAATCATATAACACCATAAAATGCCAAAAGCATTAGAGGTTTCGTTGAAGTTTTCCAAACGCAAATATTCTAATAATAAGCACTGGTACAAGACTTTCTTTCACAGAAAGGTTTTGCAAAAAGTTCATGCACTGAATAAATAACTTATACATGCATTTAGGATGCAAAACCTTTTAGGATACGCGTGAAAACGCTGTCTCAGAAATTGTATTTTTTAAAGTGATTACACAAATCTAATGCAGAGCTATCACGCAACGGCGACCAGAAACCTCCTAGGCAGCCCCTCTCCTCCCTCTTGGCCCACAGCTCCCAGGGCTGGGTGCTGTGCGGGGCCAGCGCTGGTCCCTGCTCCCCAGCACTGGTTGCCAGCCAGGAGCAGACAGATGGTGGCCAGTAAGGAAACCACCATGCTGCCTCCATCACCATGGCAGAGCCGCACAGCAGCAGCCTGACTATCCTCTACCTTCCTCCTCACTTCAGCGGGTTAATGTGTTTACCCACATGTCTAGCGCTCGCAGCTACCAGGCAATCAGACACAAGAGCTTTATCAGCTGCCCCAGTCTGGCACCACGCAAGGCTTGCAAGGACCCACCACAGGCAAGTGCAGCGCTGAAGCCAGCTATCCGAGGGTTGCGGAACAGCGCGCTACATCCCGTTTACTAACCACTGCTCAGTGCCTGCGGTTGCGCTCGGCGTTCACCAAGAGAAAGCTCTTCAGAAGGGATGCTCAACATATCAACCAGTTAACAAAAGAAACTTCAACAGGTGAATCTGAAATTTCACATTTTTTTTTTGTATTTATTTAGAGACAAAATTACATTGGTATTTTACTTAAAGACAAGACAAGCACAGTCCTGAATTTAAGGTGCCCATCTGCTTCCCGCCAACCAACTCCCTAAACCCAGGCTCTGAACCCTCAGGTTCACCAGCCACCTCCTCCTCCTCCTCTCCCCTGCAGACCCCACACCTCCCAGGCACCTGTCAACCGATTACTTCACAAAGAACAATCTTCCACAAGTACAGGTAGAACAGAAATGACTGCAAATATTTTCAGAAGCCGTTTTAATCAAAAAGGGTCTGAACAGCTAACCATCCACAGCACTGCCCTTTGCAAGGCCTTTGCGGAAGGATCCACCACTTGGCCCTGCGCAGTGCCCAGCACCATCTGGTCAATGCCTTCGGGGGGCCCATTCTGCTCCGCTCACCCTGTACGGCCCCAGTCAGCGCCACCAGCAGTGGTGCCCGTCCCCTCCACACTCCCCGTCACACCGACGTTGGAGGACGTGGCAATTTCACGTGAACAATTTAAAATATTTATCTTGTGCCCTGTTGCCGATTCCTTCCGAAGTACAAACAAGGTCTGAACGGTCTTCCCTTTAAACGTAACTCACACCTGAGGATCACTTGGTATTCCTGGTTTGCTCTTGGCGGCCTAAGCATTTGTACCACTCAGAAAAGTCCAAGTATGGCATCCTTCATGTGTAAGCTGTATCTTTGTTAAACACCAGGATTAAGTATTTGTTATTAACAAACATTTGAGAGGTTCCCCAGATTTATTCTGTGCTCTATTGCTTGCTGGACATCAACAGCTGCTGACACAGTTTTACTTGTCCTTTGGTAAAGAGTAACAAGGCCAGCTGAGACGGTGACTCCTGAGTTACACACAAAAAAGGGGGTGCCCGATGCAGAGGCTGGACTTGGTTTGTCTGGGTTTTGAAGCCCTTCTGAGTACTCGCCTTATCTACCTTTGCACACAACTCCTGTCTTCCTGCTGTCGCAGGAGCTGCCGCGGAGCCCTGAACAGCTGGGTCACAGAGTCCTCCAGTTTCTCCTTCCAGTCCCTCCCCAAAGCAGCAGGGAGGGCGAAAGCCAGGCTCTGAGCAAGCCTTCCCCCAAGGGGTCCCTGTAGCAGCGTGAACGGCTGTGGCAGAAGCAGGTTCAGAGCCAGCGCTGCAGCCAGAGCAATGCCAAGGGCAGGTGACCAGGAAAGGACACAACCACCCACACACCTACCCTGCCCAAAAGCTGTGGGAAGAGGACGTGAGCCTGAATGTTTTAACTCGCAAGGCTGCTTTCACCTAGTCTTAGAAGGATCCACTAGTGACCCAAAATAACTTCTCCTTACATAATACTGTTATGATTTTAATGTGCAAGATGTCAGAGTTTTAACAGTGCCAAAAGCCAAAGCTACGCGTTCAGCTGGAAAGCCAGCAGGCTCCCACAACTAATGGTATCAAACTCCAGCTGGACTGCAACCCAGTACTTTTTAAAACAGTGATGTACATTTTGGAAGAAATCTCATTTGAAAAGAGGACAAGAAAAGACAGAAGCACAGTCTGCTGAAACTAGTTTCTTAAAGGAGGACTAATAGCTGCTTTAACTCTTGCCCAGACAGACGTACCAGAGCAGATGTCTCAAAAACAAGAAAGAAGGGACTTGTGAATCGGATGAAGGCAAACCCTAGTTTGTAGATAAACAACCTTGCAAATTCAACACGTGTTGAGTTCACATTTTTAGTCGCAGAGTTGTCACTCACATTTCCCCATGTACCCACGGTAACTCAGTGTCTTGATTTTCTGTGAAACAAAGAGAGTACTGACATCTTGGCGGCAAGGTGGGACTTTGTACAGCACCAAAGGATAGCTAACTGAACATACAGATAGTCAGCATCCCAAGAGCACTCACAGGACGACACTTCACTGGACTGGAGTCTTTTTAGAACAAGCATTCCAGTCTTTAAAACAAAAAAAAAAAAAATGTTTAATCAAATGTAAAATGCATCAACCTGTGCTGAGCGGAGGAGGGAAGAAAAGCTTTTTTTGAAGAGGCTTGAGGGAAGCATCGGGTCACTGCAAAGAATGCCAACATAAGCTGTATACCAGCTGTAAACAAGTTAACTTCTGTGATTCCACTGCCGGGAAAAGGGTTATAAGAGCATTAAACAAACACAGAATTTACAAGGAGGACACCAAGAGATTGGGTAGACTGCCTGACAACCACATCATTCTTCTTCCCTCTGCAAACCTGCAGGATAATAAACCCTTCTCTCTTTCGTATATAGATAGATATATAAACAAACTGCTCTTCCGAGAATTCAATGTCAACAAAGTCTCTAAACCTGCTTTTAAAAGCTTTTCCCCTGCTTTTTTGGGGGGGGGCAGGGAGATAACGAAATGGGACTTCCGTTAACCTAAGAATATGTCACAGTTTTAAAATGAAGGAGTAACAGTGCTTGTTTTCAAACTACTCTAGCTGCAGGAACTTGTATTTTTGCAATGTATTTTAAGCAGAAACATTTTCTAGAAAAGTATTCGTATTGATAAGGCTTTTTTGTCGTTTACAACAGCCACAATCTTAGAGGTATGTGCAATGCTAAGGAAGACTAAGGTTTATGTTAAAGCAACGATGTGCAAGGTATTCCTTATTTTAAGACCATCTGTGGGGCTTCTGGCTGCACGAACAGCAGTCCTGCTCACACCAGGGTCTGGGGCAGCAGGATGGCGGGCTGGTGAGCTTCTCTCGCTTTCTTCAGAAAGCGGCTGTAGTTGGAGGGGTGGGCGTCCTGCAACTGAAGACACAAGCCCTTCCTCGCTGTCAGTCCACTCTTTTGTGGCAAGGTTGTTTTTTTTTTTTCCCTCCCCCCATCACAGTCTCACACCTCTAAAATAACCAAAGGCAGATGGTAACCTTTGAGCTGGAGGATGCACATCTACTAGGTGAGTGCCGGACAACAACCCAGACCGTGCCCAAGAGAACAGCGCAGGGGAAGGGTGTGAGCTCCAGTGATATGCTGAAAAAAAACAAAACCTCCAAGAAACCTTATGAGCTTATGATGATTTCTACCTTTGGCAATATAGAAGTCACAATCAGACTGGGGAAAACCCCCTTCTGAGCATCAGCATGAGACGAGGCAGTTTCCAGGGAAGTCCATTTTCAAACCCTCTCACGTGCCAGGTGCCCAACACCAAGTCAGCCTCAGCATGGCCCCGCACTCCTGCCCCCGTCCCACAATGCCCTCATTTACAGAGGAAGCCTATATTCGATCAGTTCATCTGGCTTTGGAATGGGTGTTCAAAAAAAAAAAAAAAAAGAAAGAAAAAAGGAAGAGAAATCTGCACTTCAGAATTTGCTGATGGAGATCCAGGAGGTGTGTATTTCAGGGCAGCCTAAAAGGCTCTGCTGTTCTCAGAGGGAATCAGGAATACAGCCAAGAAACAGGCAGATATTCATCAAGGGAACTGTTTTTGCTACTAAATGGCCAACTGAAGCCCCTGCTATTCTGTCATATATCTGTGTCACTGCAGCCCAATAAATAAACCCTTCTGATTAGTTATGAGACTATCTAGAAATCTCCAAGAGTCAGATACCATTCACTTTGCCAGCCTGTCAGTCACTGCAGCTCTGCAGAATAATAATAATAAAAAATCCAAAGACACCACAAACTTTTTGTCAATGTATTTCTTTTTCTCTTTCTCCTCAAGTGTATGTGTCTTTACCAAATCAGCAGGATGGCAAATTATCTTTTCAGGTACAAAGAGCTGCAATATGACTAGGGCAGAGTTTATTCACATTTGTAGATCACCAGTTAGTGTTCTCTACTTGACACTGTCCCAACCAGATTGATTTCTAAAATAAGTCACCAGAAGAGTTTACTGGTTACCAGACACAGAATTTAGAACATCAGTACAAGGAAGACTTGAAGATGACAAACAACCCCATGCTGGCTTTGCGTGACACTATCAGATGCACAAAGTCTGTGGCTTTCATACTCATGCTATCTTCGATGACACAGACAAATTATCTATAGGCTAGAGTTGTTCCCATTTCCAACATCAGACTGATGGCAGTGCCACTTTTTTTCGGGGGGCGGGGGGGGGCGAGAGGGAAGAAAAAAGGCTTACGGCAACCGGAGCCTCTTGGTGCTCGCAGCCAATAGCTTCTACCAAGGAACTGCAATACGGCTCTACAGGGAGAGGGCAACACCACTACCTATGGATCAGGCAGCCAGAGGACCACCCAGGTAAGCTCCATAGGACTGGAGAAGGACACGTTAGCATGAGGATGTTGGTTTTATAAATCAGCTCTCCACCATCCACTGATACATGCACAGGAGGATACTATAGGATACATACTTACAGTCGGGAAAAAGAAAGGGGCGGGGGGGGGAATCAAATTACAAACAATGAGCAGTAAGGGCAATCCAAATCCACAGTTTTATCGCATTCCCACAGGTCTGTAGTGCCGTGCATATTAATAGGTTTTGAGCAATTTCTTCCCCCCCTGCCCCCTCCGCACCATGTTGAGCCAATAACCTTCCTGCTTCACTTTGGGAATAATTCAAAGCTGCTCTGTAGAGTCAAAACAAATGCTGGATCACCAACCAAGTGATACACTTCCTAAATTTATCTTAATGGAATGTTAACATGATAGCCTGTACACTACTACCTCAATATTAACACACCAGACATAATACAAAACAGCTCAGTTTACTGAATTATCCATGGAAAGGACAGAAGTCTCTTTTTAAGCTTAGATATTTCACTAGATCCTAAACCTTGTTTTAAAAAGTGTCAACCATCACCCCTTCCCCATTGGAAGGGATGTGTCTGGCTGTTCCAGGATTCAATACATGAGTACAAATTACTTCTTCTATCCTCTGTGACAGGTCTGAAGGAAACAGGCACCTGAAGGAAACTATAGGTAGCCTGGACCAAACGATCACCTCTGTGGGCCTTCAGAAGGGCAGGGTTTTTTTGAGAATGAGTGGAGTAACTCCAATCCCCTGTGGAGTAACTTAACTTCTGTTGACACTTACAGGAGAAATTAGATGGAAAGTGGTTTTGCTTGCCTGAGAACAACTTCCTCTCTTCTACTAGATACATGATACCCATACAGGTTTGCCCTATTCCAGAAAGGAAAGGGTAATGGCACCATACTGGAGCCAGCAAACCTCACTTTTGCAGGCAATGTAAACTTCAGTGCATCTTAAATGATTAGAACCAAAAATAACACGTAACAAGTGTCAGACCACCTCCCACTCTTATAATACACTACTGCCTCCAACAGTCGAGCTGTGGAGATCCATTACAACCCATCGCCTGGACATTTCTCTTGCAGCCTGTATCACCTTTAAAATACTCTAACGTTAACCAATGTGAATGCTAATGATCATGTGAAACCCAACAGAAACAAAGAAATTGAGAATTGCTACATACAAAGTTTTTGCTTTCAGAAAAAGAAGTGGGGGGAAGAAATAATCAATATGACATGGCATCATTTCAATTTACAAGGCTTCTGTCTTTAAGCATAAGACACCATCTTAAAGAAGAAATTATTTCTAATACCACTGACAGCTTCAACTCATCATCAGCGGGAAAGCTTATGTACACCTGAATTCAGTGAAAGGAACACATACAACATCTGAGCAGGAGGTGTACCATCCATGGTGGTCTCTATTGATGCACTGTTCACTCTGCTTTTCTATAAAACACGCCTAAACGGATAAAGAAGGCTCGTGTTCCTCGTCCCACAACAGTCAGTTGACAAGAACAAGCATAAACCAACTCTAAACTCTTCAGCAATATTCTTGCCGCTTTGCTGTAATGCGGGATAGGATTTCACAAAAATTGGTCTAACTAGGAGAGAACAAATCAGCCAATTGCACAGTGGTCAAATTTGTTACCGCAGGCATTAACTGCACTTCTACTTATTTATGAGAAACAGGCTTCCCAGGTAAAGCCCTAACAATCCCAGCTCACTCCCTCCGCAGCATTTGATCCCCGGTTGTTACAGCAGCACGGCAGGCACCGCGAGCTCCTGGCCAGTCACGACACCCATTTCTCATAGTCACGTTATCTTCCATGCAACTGGAAAAAGGCTGGATTCCCGTTGTCCTGAAGCCTACTGACAACATTGTGGAACGCAAAAGGAATTCCAACTTTGTTTCCGTTCTGGGATCTATTTTTCTTCCTTTTCAGGAGAGAAAACAGGCTTTCCAGGCTGCTAGTACAAACATCAGGTTGCTAAAAACCAGCCAACATTGTCTCCAACTATAGTATCAGTGATGCAACTGACACCCATTAGAGTTTGCTGTTTGTTGGCTGGTGGTTTGTTTTTTTTGTTTGGTTGGTTTTTTTTTTGTCAACACAAAACCTTTGGTGCCTATAAAAGTGGAAGAGATTTGGGGTAAAGGGCAAGCAACTCCCAGGAAAAGTTATGAATGGAAGTATGCTACAAAGCCTCCTCTCCTTTCCACCCCTCATAACCACTGCTGATCAGGACAAATCTTTCAGATGACGCAGAAACTGATCTATTATCTTTTGTGGGTTTCTTAAAATATTCTAAAAACAGAGTTGTATGCCGCATTAAGAGTGCAGTTTTATTTCATCTCAGACAGCACAAAACACTCTCTGTATATATACACAGCAACTCACTCTTTTCTGAAACAAAGTTTTCATTGATCCTTTGCCACAGACTCAATTATTGTTTCTAATCGTGATCAATGTTTATTTAAGGTACTGTGGACCATAAGCAATGTAAACAATACAAGCATTTGTCCATGTTGACCTGAGTGTCACTGGCAGGTTAGATACCTGTATCGACTGGTCCCGAGGGCATTCCTTTTAATTCTGAAAGCCCAAAGGAAATTCAAATTACAATTTACAGAATAATTTTTAAGTCAGTAATCTTTTGAGGTAGCCTTATCCTGAGTAGATAAAATCACAATCTGTCAATTAAATTCCAGGAAAATTTTCATTGTTTTAAAATGTAATCCTAAAGACAGGGTTTGTTTTGTTTTTTGGTGGGTTTTTTTTTTTTTTGTTTTTGTTTTTTTTTAATGTGGGAGATTTGACAAAATT
>WHYT01017695.1:179124-230681 GCA_009806455.1 Tetrax tetrax
GCCGCTTCGCGGGGCGCTGCGAGGGGGGCCCCCCGCGGCCGGGGAAGGGCGGGGGGCAATACTGGGCGCTGCCCCCCCCGCCCCCGCCGGAGGGTCCCTCCGCCACGCTGTCTGCCCGGGGGCTCTGTGTCACACGTCCGGCGCCTGCCGCCCCTGCTCATCCCCTCGACCGCCCGAACGAGGCGGGGACCGCCCGGGCCCCCGGTCCCCGGTCCCCCGCGGGGGTGGCAGGCGGCGGCCGTGAGGGGCAGGGCTGGCCGGCAGCAGTCGAGGTGGCGCGGCCTCCTCGGCCTGAGGAGGCCCTGGGGCAGGCAGGCCCCGCTCCCGCCGGCCTGGTTACCCCCTAAGGCAGCGCTTTCAGCACGGCTCCGGGCCCTCGGGGGCTGCGTCCCGACCCAGCGGCAGAGCCCCGCGGGCGAGGGTCTGCGCTGCGAGCCGTCCTCGGCTGCGCCCGCTGTGCCCCCCGGCCTCCGAGGGCCGTACCCATCCCAGCGACTCTAACCCGGTTAGAACAGCCGGTACTGTTCCCTCGGTGCAGCCCCCAAGTCATCTCACTCCCGCACAGCATTTGATGTCCATTAGTGAAACCGGCACCCAATAAACCCAGGCTTTTAGGTAGCCCACAACGGCACTGCAGCAATAGAGTCACTTCCTGCTTCTCACACCCATGGCATTGCATCCTACCTTAATAGTGAATTAATCTGCAATTAATACATTTTTCTTCTTAGGGCATCACCTTGCTGATGTTTCAAAACTTCTTGGGCGCACAAAAAGTCAAGCAGTAGGTTTGACGTTTCATTGCTTCAAACCATCTCACAGAATTACAAGATTAGAAAATTAAACCTATCTCTGTGCTGAAGAGCAATTACAAAGGCATAGCCTGTCCACTGTATTTAAGCATAACTTCCACTGATGTCATCCAGGCAGAAAATAGATTAGTAACAACACATGCACTTTTTCAAGCTTTTTGTAGTTTTGCTGCAGAATACTTTCTGCATCACCGTATTGTGCAGGACTTAGCAGCTGCATCACCCCGCCGTCTTTCAGAAACTAAGTCGCTTCAGCAGTACGCAGCTAGTAAAACCGAGGTCTTGCAGGAAGAAAGGTTAGCGGTCTAGCAGGCGCCATCTTGCCCTCTGGGCCTCTCTACTGAGCTGGTGTTTGCCACACACCGCTCGGGGGCACAGAAGGCGATACCTGTCCAGAGGGGATGTGCAACTGCGACACCCTTGGCCACCTGCAGTCGTTAGAGCTCAGACAGCACTTGCAGTGACAGCGACTGTTAACTGGTGTCACTGCCAGGCCCCAACTGCTGCACCTGCCTGTATAGAGCCCTTCATATTCTCGGTCACAGGAGACATTCCCCGTTTTCCCCATTGGCTGTATTAGTCACTTGCTAGGTTTTGGTCCAAAAGTGGCTGCAGTAGTCAGTATATCCAGTATATTTACCAGTTTGTTTGTAAATTTAAATTACCTCCCAAAAGATTACGGGGGGGCTTTGTTTTCTCTCACCTGCACCACTATGATCCATGAAATTAGAAAGGTGCCTCTAACCAGTGCTGATGTGCTTGCTTTCAGCTAGGGACTGGGCTAATCCACGACAAAGAGTAAAGCACTTCAATAGCTGCTCCAGTTCACTGCCAGTTGCCTGCTGGGGCATAAGGGGTGGACTGCCCACTTGGACTGAAAAAGGGGTTAGGAATTTAGATGTATAGCAGGGCTGGCTTAGGTTATTCAGCGTTGTGCCAAGAACACCTCTGCTGATCAGCCTAATTTTCCAACTGTGTTGCAATGCCAGAGCCAAGCAAAAGCAGTATTTGTAGCATGATCAAGGATTAGGCCCTTTTCTTTTGTTTTAAGAGACCAGGCTGCTTTTTGCAAGTGAGCTCTCTTGACCATTTTGGGATGGAGAGCCGTTGTAACTAGCCGTGAAACAGAAGCTGCGCAAGCTTCAGCACATGATCTCAGACCCTGGCTCGACGGCATTCTGCTGCTGCAGTAGTGAAGCCGTCAGCGAGCAGGCAGACAGACAGTTATCCATGTTATTCCATGCTCTGTGGTGGGCCTGTCCACAAGGGATTAGACTGAATCTGCTAACCTCATTTCTGTTATACAACCTCAGACAGATCTGAACTCTTTTCTCCCGAGGATTGTATGTTAAAGCAGTGTGTCACCTCCCCCTAACCCTCTTCAGCTGTAGTTCAAATTAGCTTTTGCTGCTATCATAATTCATACCGTACTGTAATGAAAATGGAATTGATTGAGATGGCATGTAGACATTGTGTCTAGACATACCCAGGTTACTTGTATACACGTTTTGTCAGGTAACTGCTATCAGCACAGCTTTTTGCAGCGTAGGGTTTAGTGCAGACTGTAGAGACCAAAGGGAGTAAGTGCTTAGGTCACAAGTCCATGCTGAGCTATGGGGTGCTATGGCCTTTGGTAAGACAGCTGCCTGGTTTAAGAGCCAGCTCAAGTAAGCTCAGCATGGACTGCAGGTGTACAACGTGCACAAAAGACTGCCTGTGATCACTGCCGACTTCATAATAGCGTCTGACATCAGCATTGCTTTTCTTGTAGCTATTTGTGACAGTCACGTCACAGTCACACACGTGGCACACCACACCTGGTGCTCCCCAGATACAGTTGTTTTGAAGTCTTCTGAGCCCTCACGGAACTGCTCATCCATCAACACAGATCTCTGCTCTACTCTTCTGTCATAACCCATGGACTTATGCAAATATGCTCACTCGATCAATAGTCGTGCTGAAGTTTAGCTAATATTGGCTCTGAACAAGGGAGAATAGGTCTTTTTCTGACTTAGCAAGAGCACAGAAGGCCAGGAGTGATACTAGTGGATGCAGCTAAATTACACCAGTGATTAAGATAAAGTGAGGCTGCAGTCAGGCTGTACACATTGCACTATGCCCAGTGAGAAACTGGTACAATTTGAGAACTGTGTCCATTTTTTCCTTAATAGTATGGGAAAGAAAACAGGGTTTATTTAGATTCTTAAAATAGAGATGAAATTGCTATGCAAAGACATTAAGGAAATTTGCAGTTATGCAACTGGAGTCCTAGAGGAAAAAGTAAACAATTTTACTGGGAAAAACAAATTGAAAACAATTACAAGACATTAAGAGGGAAGTGGCTGGAGGTTTGGCCTTTTTTTTCCCCTCCCCTTCTCTTTTCCTTTTGAGACCTGAAAACATTTGCATATTGTCTTAAATTTGATCCCTCTTTGGTCCTCCTCAACCTGTAATGCTTAGGTCACATAGTCATTCGTGACTAAAATGAGGGACTGGATTCCTCCAAAGGAGTTTCAGTGCGACAGGGAAGGAAAGGAGCACCGTCAAGGCATTTTTTAGTCACGGAGGAAACACATCTTGTCTTTTATGGGAATTTACACTTACAACTCCTTTTACAGTCATTCTTTCTGAACCAAGCTGCTATTTGTGCCAGTCTTCTGCAAATTGTTCCATGTACTCAGAAGCCTAAAACTCTTCTAGGGTGCTGTGGTAAAGCAACATATGCACTTAACTCTCTAGTCTTGCAAACGCAAGACCCCTGTAACTCCTGAGTGAACACTGAGCAACTTCACACCCATGGCACAGCTTAGCGTAGGCTCTACTCTGAGAAGGATCAGAGCTGTAGTTTACAGCATTGTACTCAGCCTTCACGTGCACACCATACTGGATTAAGCAAGGGGATTTGATTAGTTTGGCAAAGAGAATAAAGCCTTTAAAAATATGATGTAGGAAAAATAGCACTGAAATCCAGGATGTGTGCCTTCAAGAGTCAAGGATACAGCTTAAAAACAAAAACAAGAAAGAGCTGAAAGGATAGGAAGAGAAGGCATGCCATGTGCTTGTAACATACTGAAAAGGAACTTAACGTATATGAGTTGAGGAAATGCAGCACTGTAAACATGCTATTTATATAGTGCCAAAAGCATACATTTGTGGGGATAGAAACATTAGTCACCCCAGTGCATACAATCTTTCCTTCTAAAGAAGATAAAGACACTGCTCTGTCAGAACCAAATCAAAGTCTAAATTCAAGAAACATGCATGCCTCAACTTTGAGAATCTCAAATCAAAATTTGGTCTGGGGTGAAGTCACTTGACTCATGCAAACCTTGCCCATAAAGCAAATAACTTCCAAGCACTGCGACTGAGGCTTGTGAACAGGGACTTTAGTCACTTCTGTTGTTATTAAACACTTTTCTAGCTACACGTACAGCTTCAGGAGGAAAAAGTGAAAAAGAAAACAAAACCTTATCCAAGTTTAAACTCATGGGAATGTATTCAGGCAGAATATAATTAGCAAAGCTGGAAGATGGCCAAAGTGCTGTGCATAACATCATGCTCTTACAAAAAAAAATACCCAAGGATTTGGACTGACCGCAAACGTCAGGACCCGATTTTTAATCCGCTCCAAATAATGCAATTGGGTAACCTTACGTAAAACCAGACAGGCAGGTAACTACCTTGAGAGCGTTTCACTTGGTATGTTAGCAGAGGTGTCTATGATGTGGATCCCTGTTTCACAGACGGTAGAGGAAATACTGCTCTGTCTTTCTATCATTTGACTACCTACTGCCAGATTTTGACAGTAAGCAGGTCTTTCTTTTAGCCTCACTGAATTTTAATGGAGAAAGGTAATGAGATTTAAAGAACAACAAATGCAGCCATCTGTAGAGCATGAATGTTGAAGTCCGGCTCCTACTTCTGTTTCTCCCCTTGTCTTCAGCTCTTATCTGACCCAGTCAGCAGACATAGATGACAAATAATACCAGCAGCAAGTAGAGAACTCCTCGGCTGAACTCTGGTCTGAGTTTCTGTGAAAGATTTTAGTCTAAACTAGCCAGACTGACAACGTGGAAGAAGAGCAAACAACAGTAAAATAAGATGTTATTGTAAGGACAGTGAGGACTGCTTCATATCAGATGGAGCTTGCCAGAACATTATAATGCTTCATAACACAGCTAATCACGCTAAATAAAGTGTTAGCCTTGAACACACTTAGGACTAGATTCTCAATGGGTCCTCCCATTTAGCTTGCAGCATAATTTATTTTTTCCCCCCTAACCAACTGGTTTTTTTGTTTGGTTTTTTTTTTTTTTTATCACAAGGGATGGCTAATACAATTTTGGAAAAAGAAAAAATAAATTCATAAAATATGAATAAATAACCATAAGTTGTTTACACAAATAAACATTCTGGGGCCTGGGATTTTATTCAGTAATTGCCATATTGATCATAAAACATGCCTGAGAGCCCAAAGTATTACTTTATTGCATTTAGCAGCAACAATTAACCTCTCAATTTTTCACTGCTTTAACAGACACTATGGTTTTCCACTCTAAAAGAGGTAAAAAATAAAACACTGTGGCTGTGCGCTTCACAGGCGTATGTGCAAGTGGCACAAAAGACCATCAAGGCTTGAACCATGATCTGAAGTGCAGGAAACAAAAGCAGAAAAAAAAAAAAAGGCAGCAGACAATTTTCCTTCCTATTCTGGGGGAGTGCATAGGGCAGAGGGAGCAGTGAAGAATTTCGCAATAAAGCTCTCTCGCAGAAGTACCACAGGCAACAAATTCCTTACAGCTGGATTGGAGAATAAGCGCAAAACTGAAGACAACAGGAAGAGGTGTGGTCCCTAATGCACCATTTGCTGGATTTTATTGTCTGTGAGCCAAGACAAGTAGAAGGCCACTGAAATTCCTAGAGAACAGAGGAGCCCAGAGAACTACTGAATTAACAGGCTTCCCAACGCTCAGGATTTTTACATTAAATACTTCCTATAAGAAAAGCAGCATATGTTTTGCAAGAGAGAACATTCATAAGCTGAAACCTCCCAAATCTTAAATCAAAGTTTAATTAAGATAAACAATATAATTAAGTAATTTGGAAACACTTTTTTTCCCCCCAGTAGTAGACATTCAGATAAACATGGCGGCCAAGGGGCACATCATGGGGGCTCCAGTCACACAGACACTTGTAACCGGAGGAAGGGTTCAGATGTGATAGATATTTGGGAATTCTATTCCGGTGAACTACTGATGTGATAGAGACGGTAGATAGCAATGCAGCACAGTTACCTCATAATTTAGATAATTAACCCACGGGTTATCAAGAGTTGACAGTATTGCACTAACTGCAGAGAAACTACTGCATCCTGGAAATGTTGCTGGGAATATCTATCTTGTATTTTTATCTCACTAGAACTCTAATTTGGACAGCTTATTGACCTACTTTCAGTATGTCACCGCTTTCAGCATGTTAACTCCCCCATCCCCAAACAGTCATGGCTATTTCAAATAAGGGCAAGGAAAAGAAAGACGAAACTACAGATGTTGTTTGTGCATACAATCAGTGTGTCCCTCCCCCACTAAAGTTTAATAAGGATTGTTAGTACATCATTGTAGCTGGTAATTGTGTAGGTACACATGGTAATTGCATGTATTTGCACTAATTATGTAAATGCACAATAATTAAAGCTCCAGGGTTTTCATGGTAAATTTTTAAGACACTCATGGATTTGTCATGGCAAAAGTGTCAGTCATGTAACCTAGTGGGAAAGGGGAGGAGGAGGGGAAGCTGAGTAGAACAGGCTTCTCAAATACAGAGATTTTTACATAAATAACTGGATAGAGGACACCATCACCAAACACAGCTGTCACGCCTGGGCACAGTTTTTTTTCCAGAGTCTCTTATCAGACTGAAGGGGGGAAAAAAAAAAGAAAAAAAAAAAAAAATCTAGAAAACCACTGACAAAACAGATGGGGTTTTTCATGTTAGATTAAAACTAAAGATCAAGTATTCTCCCACTTTCTCCACTTAACGTCCCATGGTTTCCCATTTAGCCAGTAAAAGGCAGAAGAAGAAGTGAGTTTGTGCTTTCTTTTTGCTATTGTGGTGGTCACTCACTAATTTCACCAGTTTGCTCCCTCTCCCAGAGGCCTTCTCACACTCCGCTGCCTACGTCAGTGGAAAGATTCCAGCGCTGTTTGGATTTGGATCGATCTCCCAGCACAGCGTGCTGCCTTAGCGCAGGAGTCGTGCACTGGAGGTTCAAACTGCTTTTGCCTCAGGGTTTTCCCCTCTTTTCTACCCTCCCTTAAGGCTTCAACTGTTCCATCCACCCCTGTCTCCAGAGGCAAACTTGCAGGTTTCCTCTGGGGAGCACGCAGACCTTACTCTGAGCACATCCCAGAGCGCCAGGCAGGAGCTGCCCGTCCTCCCCACCACACCACACCACGCAGCAGCCCAGGGCTGAGCAAGCGACCCCACAGCTGCTCACCAGAGCCTTCGCTGTTGTGCTCCATGGGCCTTTAGAGTCTTGAGGAATAACCTACTCCTTAACCTCAGGCATATGAAGGAAACACAGCTCTGGAAATACAGTGTGCATACATCTCCTTGCACCAAGACAATGAGCAAGGACACGTATTATCCAGCCATTTTTAACCACCTCCAACAGCCAACCTGAGCAGCTCCTGAACAATCCCATTATCCTGATGCCAGGAGCACAAGGGGCTGTTCAAGAAGCTCAGCAACGTAACAAAAGGTGCTATGAATTCAGACTGCTACTACACATTTCACACTGAAAAACTTTCCGTTTCAGAACACATCTTTTGAAATTTTAATCACTGAAGTCAAGTGCTGTTTTTTTAGTCACTGAAAGGTATCTGCACTTGTAAAACTTAAGCCACTTGGAAAACATCAACCTGACTTGGACTGAATGCAGAACTACTCTTTACACCACCTCCCATTTGATTTTGGGTGTGCTCGTTGGCCCTCAGAGCAGAGCTGTAGCCTCACATGTTTGTACACAGCCACCCACCTTCGCACACAGACACCTCCACAGAAAGTCACAGTGTTAAGCTACCAAGACCTCACAGTTTAAGCCAAGGTACAAAAGGAAGCTTCCTCAGGATTTGCAACGAAACTTTGAGCAGACATACAGGACTCATAACCATACAGTGTTAGTTATTTAAACCTAGCCCTATACACACGGGTCAGAAAGCTCTATGTTCACAACACCTACCTCTACCACATCTCAGCACAACTCCAGCCACACTGCTTACCTGTGGGACTGAAGGCAGGCCACTCTGGGGTAACAGAGGGTGCAAAACCATATCCAGCAAACTTGAGGCACTCATGGAGCTACACTCCAAACCCTTCCCTAAGGCTCCATGCAGAGAACTCAGCTGCTGGCTGAGTACAGCTGTTTTGAATTGGCTGCTCAGCCACAGCTGGGGCAATAACAAGTTCTCTCTTTAATACTTCCTGGGCTGGAGGAGTTGTCAGGAACTCTTTTTTTTTTGTTTGTTTGTTTTTTGAACTTATTTTTGAATGTGCAATCTGCCAATTATTCTCTGTCTTTGAAAAACAAAACAAAACAAAACCCAACCTAAACCCAGCAACCCGTTCTCCTCCCAAATGTCCAAACCCCTGCTTCCAAGAATAGGACTGATAAATGTTTCTGCACTTACTTAAAACATAAAAGAAAGAAATTACTAGAACTACAGTTGAATTGAAATAGTCTATTTTTCCTGATGCTCTAAATAAGATTCATATGTGTCAGATGCTTTTTTTTTTTTTAAAAAAGTGGTTTTGAAGATACTCTTTCAATTTTAAAGCTAAAATTAAAGAAAAAATGTAGCTATGTGATAAAAATTGATCAAATCTTGTACAAAATTATTTTAAAAGCAGCTTCTAATTGGTGGGGTTCAATTAAACAAGAGAAGCTGTCTGGGACAGAGATTATTTCCTACTTTGTTTCTAACAATAGACATATTTTCAAGGATTTTATTTCCTATGTTAATAAGAGTGCTTATACTCATATTTGATAGAGATTAAAGATGGTAAGGTGTCATTTTAAACCTTTCAATTTGCAGTAACATGGTTTTTAATTAATTGAAAATCTTGTAGGAGTACAGAGGATTTCACACAAATGCAGTCTTTCTGAGAAAAGAGAAATATTGCTAAAGCAGCAATTTACTGTATTAATTTCATTTCATTTTGGGCTAAATTCATCTGTTCTTCAGATAATGGATGGTGGATATCTAAAACCATGGAATATGGGGTTTTTGGGCATGAACGGAAAGCAGGCGAGTCAGGTTACAGCTGGAGCACATTTTCTGTCCGCCTGTAGGGATTTTATTTCAGCATGTCTTTGCTGTACAGGAGCATTGTGAGGCTAAGTTAGAGCTTTAACTTTTGTTAATGCAGGACCAAAGGTCTTTCAGATGTTTGTGTCTAGCTGCAACTTGTATGATAAACACTTGCTTCTAGCATCGTGACTTCCCAAGCCAAGTAAGTCTGCAATCCAGTAAGGCCCCTTGGACCTGATGCTCCCCCACGGGCCGCCCAAATATATTTGCATAGGTGGGAAAAAACCCAATGCCTTAGTTTGGGGAATATTTACTGGTCACAAGAGGAAACAGGCATTTGTCTGGGCCCTGGGGACTTTTTAAAGGACTAGTAAACTGAAGGCATTTATGATATCTACTAATACTATTCACAGATGTCCCTTTGGTGTCTCACATTCCAGCGGTGAGCTGTGATGCTAATGATGGCAGGCCTGGTGCAAATCCAGAGCTGTTCTCTTTGTGTTACCTCATGTCGCTGTTGCTTCTCCTGTATGTTTCAAAGATCTTTTTGCCAGAGAGGTCAGTACCATCATCTCCGTTTCACAGGTGGGAAAACTGTATCATCAAAAGGTGAAAGGAACAACAGAAACAGGCATTGTAGATATTTTGGTGTTAGTCCCGCTCCCTACTTCTCCGGTGCAAGCACCTTCTTTTGTGAAGTATCATTCTGGTCAGTGCCTAATCTATGAAAATAATTTTGGTTAATCGGATTAGAAAAAGCAGTTTGCTAGTACAGCTGACATTCACATTCCTTAGCACTGTTAACTCTTCTGAAAATCATGGCCACAGTGTCTCAAATTGATGGCTTGGGCATGAAAACATCTGCAGTTAGTAAATGGTTCTTTTTGTAATTAAACATCTGTGTGATTCTTTTGGCCTGCATGAAAAATATGAATAAATATTGTTAAATATAAGTAGATCTAAATAAATACAAATATTTGCATATCAGTGTACATCACAGGTGGTGATTGTGAAATGAACTGGTTGCTCCAAGATCCCTGCACGAGAAGCGCTGACACAGCAGGTTATTCGGTAGGGCCTGCTGGAATGTACGAACCGTGGCTGTTTCAGGCCTGTCCGTGTTGAAGGTGTCTTTCACTTGATATTTGAAACCCAAACACCCAGCAGCAGAAGACATTCTTGGAAATATGGGCGACATAATTTACTCAAGAATCAGTGGCAGATGCATGACCAGAGCCTGTACCTGAACCTGTTCCTGACAGAGAAACTGCATTGTCAAGTGCCTTGTTCCAACAAGTCGGCAACAGTGTCTGCATATTTGAAATCCCTGTGTTGAGTCATCGTCATTTAGATGGAACTTACACCACCTGAGTGTGCCATCCTTGCTAACATGCTACGAATGCGCCGTGGAGTTTCCCCTTTGCAGAGCAGGCGCAGCCCCATGAGTTCATTCCCAGCGTGACCCAAAGCCGGGCGGTTATTTCCTACTTGCTGCATCACAATATATGGCTGCAAAGGGAAGCGTACTAATGTTTGTTTGTTTGCTGTGCTTGTTCTTCTAAAGAAGAATAATAATGCTATCATTCCAAGCAGAATTGCACTTGTTCCGCTTTCCCTTGCCCTTGAAAATTTAGAAGCAGAAAAGTAATCATTTAAGACATTTCTTTAGCTGTGGGGTTTTATTTTATTTAATCTCTATACATACACATTTTTCCAGTATACGTGCTGAAACAGCGACCATTTGATTTCCTGTTATTGTTAATGATTCTACATTTTTTGTGTGTTTTGTTTTAAACAGAGGCTCATGCAGCAAGTTTGACTTGAATTAATGGCTTCCTGACTTTTGATTAAATTCTTCTTACCAACACTACTTTTCCATATTTCCTTTCTGGGATTTTTCTTTTCTTTCGGCAGCTGACATGCAGCAGTTAGACCCTATCTGGTAGGTAGAAACCAAAATAGTCCCAATATGTAGAAGGGACTCTAAGGGCACTTATTACTACATAGATTTCACATGAAAAAACCTGGAAAATCCCACAACCCATAGGTAAGCATGTATGGCACATGTTGTATGGCTACTACAGTTGGGTTCTCTTTAAATACTGACTAAAACTTGTAGAGGGAAGTAACTAAAATTATTTCTGTTCAGACTCTGTAATCTCATGTGATGGGAAGTGACACCTCCAACATTATGGCCTACACTGGCTTGGTAGCACATGAAGATTAGATCAGTGGAGTACAAAGTACCCTTGTCAAAGTCCTGAAATCACAAGGCAGCTTTCCAAAAAAAATCTTAGTGAGGAGAAAGTATGAATTGTCATGCTACCTGTACTGCTCTGTCATTTTCACAGGTGAAAGAAATCTCAGTTATGGGTGATCTGTGCTAATGCAGCCCATCCTCCCCTCTGCGTTGCCTCCTTGTACAATATTTTAGAACTAGTCCTTGGGGACTGAAGGGAGACTTTGTCTGGCCCAACTGAGTGGGGAAGAGACAAGCAGAACAACTGGCCTCTCAAACGATGGAGACGGAAAAAAGCAGAAGAGCAACAAAAAAAATTCCTGATATTAAACATCTCTCCTCTCTCCTGTTTTAAACTGATCTGGAGGAAAGAGTAGAGAGAAGTGATTCTGATCTTTTCAAATATATGAACAATCTTTTTGCTATTTTATAGGTGTGTGGAAGACACATCTTGCCAGAGCTGAATTCAGGTAATTCATGTAATATTTAGACACCTGTAGTGAGATTATTTTTCCCGTTTTAATTTGAAGAGCCTGCATTACTCAGTCTTTTTACTGTTGAGAGTACTGAAGAACTTAGCTATTTCTCTGGGGAAAACGTATGCCAAAAAACCTGGCAGTCTGGCCCAGCAGTACTTACATTCCAAGTACTGTGAAATGTACGTAACAAGAGGCTGTTGCTTTTCTTTTCAGGGAAGCTGAACAATGAATCCCACAGGGCATCAGTGGGAGCAGAGTCAAATCTCTCCCGGTTTCAGTGTTTTTTTCTCCGTTTTTGTGACACGAAGTTAAGGCCCAAATTCTACAAAATGCTCAACAGGAAAACTCAGTGGCTTCCCCGAGGCACTATTTACATACAGTTTGTTGCAAGATTAGGATCAGAGGCTCTCTTCTCCCTGTCTACCTCCTTGGGTCTTATTTTTAAGTTGTTCTGTTTTTCTTTTTAAATTGTTTTGACTGAAGTCAAGTAAAAATTGTTGGTACATTTTAAGTCAGTGTTTGCTTTGCTAATTGTTGAGCTGCCAAAGATCAGCCATGGCGTGTGTGTCTTCAGAGCAAGAATCAGGCTCATAGAAAAAGTGACCGTATTACACAAGGTATGTAAGGCCCCAGTTCTGCAAGACTGAACCAAGCCCTAAATGGTTTGACCAAGACTACAACAAAGCCATGAGACATTCACAGTGAAAATGCGGTGTCCAACTTCAGCCGTCCTCCTTCTGTAGAGGTCAGAGCATTTATGAATATCAGTCACATGGAATAAGATCTGCCTCTTTTAACCAGTCTGTTACCATCACAAGTGCTTGATATCGCAGAGGACATGTTCCTGCTCTCCTGGAACGGTGCTGCAAGCTAAAGCTGCTCCTCTGGAGTCAGTGGAGTTGCTCTGAGACTACCAAGTGGTGTATGTCTAATTTTGCTGTGCATTTTAGTTTGATGGTAATATTTCTACTTCTGAATTTGTTTTCATTCAGAATCTGAAGAAAAAAAAGTTGGCACATTGAAGATTTTCTGTGAAAATTTAAAAAACTGTGCTTGTCATCAAAATATTAAACAGTAATATCAATATTGCAATTGTTGTGTACCACAACATTGGAAACAAGGGCAATTGAAATGAGTCAGTGTGAAATGTTTTCCTCTTATCAAAATAAATGAGAGTGTTGAAATAAAGCACTTCTGCTCTCTGCCTTTGAAAATGTCATTGAAATCAACATATTCTCACAAAAGATTTGGATTTCACTCTAAGTGCATTTTCCAGCTGAAAATTGTATGCTCTCCATCAGCCTGAACGGCTGCAGGAGGTAGAAGGAGATGATAACTTGGGGCCTCTGGATTTGCACGGAATCAGAAAGCACTGTACGGTGTGTGTTAATAGGTGTTAATTCACATGTACCCGAGATCTGTGGGCAGCTCTCAGTATTGCAGTATGTCCAATTTTTTTTTCCGTGTGAGTAAAGAAGAATATGAATACTTGAAAAGCTGAAGCCTGCTCTGGAGTAGAAAAGCCAGCCCTACTACAAAGACATTCTTGTGCCTCTTTAATTACTCCTCTTCACCTATAGGTGGAATTTCCACTCCAACAGCTTCAGCACACAGGCTGGTAGCCTGGGAGGAGATTTCTGTTTGTCTTTGTACAGCAAACACTGGCTCTGTTGTGCAGCGCCAGTTTCTGACGCTAATGGTTTCCTGAATTCATTCTCTTCCGTACCTCAGGGAAGGAAGAGGTGATCCTCTTGAAAATTCAGATAATTGCTTTTATTTGATTTTTATTAAACCTCATTCAAGAATAATATGATGGCTTTTTTTTTTATTACATTGTTCATCACTATGGCATTTTAAAATTTGCTTTGCTTAAAAAACCAGTTTACTAAGCCAAAGATTTAATTCCAGGATTTTTGCGGAGAGAAAACTGGGAGCTTTTTTTGAGGTTGTTTTGATTTCAAAGACTTTCGTAATATTGATATCTGTCTATTATTATCTCCACTTTCTTTCATTAATAGCCCAGGCTTCTTCCCGAGCCCCAGCAACCAGAGCGTGCTGCGGTTTGTTGCGTATGCATCTGGGGCTGGCGGGGCCAGCTTCTCCCTGGCTGTGCCTGGCTGCCTGGGAGGCGAGGGGGTGCAAGGGATGCTCTTTCTGCCCCTCTATGGCTATCGCATTGCCTGGGCGAAGCTGATACTTGCTGTCATGCACAGATGGCTGTGGGGAAGCAGCAGGCTCCGGCGGGAGATAAGCATGGGGTCAGCAAAGAGCTGCCACAGGGGTTATCCCATCACGCAGCCGGGGGAAAGCCACCCGCTGATTTTGGCTGAGTCACAGGCTCTGGGGTGGCAATTGGGTCTTCCCACTGGAAAGCGGGAACATGCGGCAAGGCCCTGTTCAATCAGTCTGTCCATCCGTCCGTCCATCCATCCATCTGTTCATCCATCCATTCATCCCTATAAAACTCTCCTGTGGCTGATGTTATAGGTATTATTCCCATTGCATGCATGGGGTGACCAATGCTGAGAAGCAAAATGCATAATCTGCACTTAGCAGACATAAAAGTAGCCAAGCAATTAAAATTCAGGACTGACAACTTTACGTTGCTAACACTAAAGAATATGGGTTTGGGAAATTTAATCTATTTACCTCTTTGCTGCCAGTGTGACATCATCTACTGTCCATTAATAAGTCACACACAGAGCTACTTGATGTGCGGTTTTACAAGAACTATTATTTTAGGAGTTGGTCCTTTAAAGGTGTTTAGGAACATGAGATTTTCATATTCTTTTAGAGCAAATTTTCCCCTTTTTCCATTTTATCACAGGAAATAACGTCTCAAAACACCATCAAGACTTTGTAAAAGGCTCTTTTTTATCTCAAAAAGTTTTTAACAAGAATACAGTCATCTTAGTTAATCCCTTTAAACCATGTCAATATTTACTTTTAAGTGGAGGTTCAAATACTCAATCCACTACACTCTCAGTTTAATTGGACAATTCCCATTGACTGGGAATTATGGCTGAATACTGCAGGGGTTTACCTTGAATCCTCGTAGTTACAACTTGTGATGGCCGTGAGGATGATAGGATGGTTGTCTGTTGTTCGCTTATGCATTTGTCCATGAATAAATGGGTCCCCCAGGACTGTTTGTAGTCAGACTCTGGGCTCCTGCCACATCTGTGACGTTCTGTACCCCCCAGGAGGTTTCGAGAACGGCCCACGGTCATTAAAATAATCAGTGTGGGATTTATAAAACAGCATGTTCACCCTTGTCTGTTCGTCCATATCTTTTGGAAGAAATGTGGCAATTTGGCAACAGCTTGACCTCTGCTCAGAAGGGTGACGGAGAGGGCCAGTCACAAACCCCACCACCCTGCAGAGGGTTACATGCTGTGAATGAGCCACTCCAACGCACAGCTGATCCCCAACCACAGGGCGCAGTTTGTTACTGAAAGCCTGTAAATACGAATGGGACTGCAACAGCTCTTACAGGGTAACCGTCGGCTACACTTGGTTGAGCATAGGTGTCGCTGACAGAGCTAAAGCCCTTAATAAGCACTGCACCCACTTCCCATGGATATCCACAACCGATAATCTGTGAGAGAAGCATATTTTTAATGTTACTGGCAGCTAGACCTTTGTTTTCTAATTTTGATGGGGTAATGGCAACAGACCTTGCACTGCCAGACAGAGCACCATTTAATTATATATTTACCCTATTTCACCCTCCCTTTCTTGAGGCAAGGCATGGATTATTTCATACCACATTAGATACTTTGCCCTTGCCCTTCTTTTATAGCAGATGTGTTTGGATCAGAGAAGTCCGTTGGTCCAAGACATGGCTGGCATTATACTCTTTAAGGTATCTGGTCAACGTGTCCTGCTCACATCTTCAGAATTAAACTCATCATCAGTTCTCTGGGTGACAAGAAATTTTTCTTCCATTTAGAACTGGCTTTTCCTTTGCTTTTTGCTGTAACATGGAACACAGTTGCTGTCTATAATCATAGAATCATGTAATGGTTGGGAGGTTTTCTTCAGTAAGTCCTCTGTGGTGACACAGGGTATTCATGGTAGCTCTGATCTCCTTCTTGTCTGTCTGTGATACATCATAAATAGGCTTTTTAAAAAAAAAAAAAAATCCTAACTTGAGGTCTTATTTTTCCTGGGGAACATTAGGAAGCATTTCTTTGGCTGAGGATGTGTAGCCATCATTCTGAGAAACCTTCTGCTATTGGATATCTCTTGCACCATTGCAGGGATTACTCTGGATGCCTTGGGCATCCCCTTCCAGACCCTCATCCCCACGTAGGGGAGATATTTCTAATCTGGTAATATGGTAACAGGGAATGGCCTCAGCTCACCCTCGTGGTCCTCAGTGTGGGGCACCATACAGATATCGAGGAGGCAATGACTGAAAAAACTTAAATCCTCCCTGGCTCCTCAGGGTAACTCCTGGCCTAGGACACCACGTTCCTTGTCATTCTCCTGACCATGTCTTATTCGATTGCATGCTGTTTGCACTTAGTGTTAGTGAAGTGAACTGAAAATTATAAAGCTATAGCAAAGATCAGAAGGCAGAAAAAGGTGAGTAAATATAAACAGTGAACTGAAAAAATGTGACTGGAGAGCAACGAGTGCTAAATGGCATATTTCACAAGAACTTGAGCCTATGCTTACCTAGGAACCACAGTTCCTAGTGTCTCTGTGCAGTGTGTCTCTGCAACACAGCTCTCAAATCTCCAGCTAGCTGCCTGTTTCCTTCCAGATTAATGCTCATTTTAGGACACCTCAGCTTTGGCTACTGCTGGCTCTAAGCTATTTATTTTCAGAGAGACTGACTTTCACATCATGTAATAAATTGCTGGGATGTATAGTGCATGCAGAGGGCTGCTGGCTACATTTAAACTGAAAAACAGACTAGATCAATCTCTCTGCATAGACATATTTCTTTCCTGTGAAAAAAAGGAAAAAAAAAAAAAAAAAAGCTGTAGATAATTTTGTTGAGGCTTTTTCCCAACAATAACTTCACACAGACAAAAACCAAAATGGTAACACCCTCTTTTTGCTTTTCTTTTATTTTCTGGTAGAAGTTTGCTAAAATTAAACATTTTTACAATTATTTTAAGCTTAGATAACTTAAAAGTAGATCTGGATCTGGAATTTGACTAAATCAGAAATGCAAGAAGCCTTTTCTCATTGCTTCCCCCTGATGAAGATTTTCTCATGTCACTGTGATGCAGTATTTGGGTTTGTGAGGTACCCTGTAGAGTGACTCTGGAGCCCCGCATCCGCTGTCACAGCTCTGGCAGTTCCTGCCATACTGAGAACTCTTCCATGTTCTAAACGAGTTGCTGTATAAATGGGCAAGAACACTGCTCCTTTGCTTGGTCTTTCTGGAATAACTCAAAAATAAAGCAGCACGTATCAGATAAACACTACATGCTTTGTCTGTCTCAGATTCTTCACCATCTGGAGCAGTTTCCTTAGGGCTCAAGAGTCTTTTTCCTGAAGACCACACCCCCACCAGGCCTCTGAAGCATGTCTGTCTCTTCCTCTCTCCTCCCCAAAAACTTCCTTTTGAACATTATGAGTCAGTTATATGTTTCCTTATTATTGTCTGTTCAGAAAACAGTCCCTTGTTAAGGTCTATTGTCCCTTAACAGCCCATTTCAGTGTACAGTGGAGCCCCAGCCATGTTAACATTCAGAACAGTAGAGCAGCTTCCCAGCATGTTTTTTCATCATCCCCATTTGTCCTGTGCTGGTTTGATTTGCTGTTTTGGTGCATATGAATTGCATTCCTTTTGGAGGAAACTAAACCAGAAGCTTTGGTTCAGGTGCACACCAGTGGTGCTTCGGCCCCTAGCAGGGACGAAAGAGATCCCTAGGATACCTTTAAGCCACATGGATTTAGGATCTCCAGTCCAGTAAATCAAACTAAGTATAATCTGAAGTAAAATGTCAGACCACATGCACTGTAGATGTAGAGCCCTCACAACCAGTTGCGCTGTCCCACTGATCTGCTCTTGCTATGCCTAACGGCTTGCTAATGTCGACAAAGTCAGAGGCCCATAAAAGATACAGCAGTTTCATATCATCAGCTTCCTAAAATCAATGAGTTCATAAGTTTCTGAAATCATTTGAGCTCGTAACTTATGCCTGTAGGCAGCTAGCAATATATAGATGGTATAGTCTACAGTACCTACAGAGCTGAATTTGGTAGACACTTTAATTTGGTGTTACAATAATTAATGGATTTGTATGTGATGAAAAGATGGGGTGACCAGAGAGATAATCTATCAATATTTCCCCTATTGAGAGCTGTGATTAAGTCCTTGAAGCTTTGAGATGTGGTCAGGCTGTAGAACAGTTTAGGGTAACAAGGGAAGACTGTTATAAGGTCCAATTACTCTCGAAAGGAAATTAAGAGAGGCAGAACATAATTACTTGAATTGGAATGTAGCCAGAGAGTTGAGGTGATCATTTGCTATATGATCATTAATGACTGTGGTAGAAAACTGTGGATTTAATGCCACGAGGTAAATATTCATTCTCACCAAGGAGTATGCTCGTTAAGAAGAATATGGATGCAGTCATAAAAGAGTGTTCATCGAATCTTGCGTGTGGTTGAGTATTCATCTTCTGAAACCAAGTGTCAGCACTAACATCACTCAAAATACTTAGAAATGCTGCTTAACATTTAACGAGGATAGGAAATCGAAAGGGCTCTCTATTTTTTTTTTTTTTTCTGATGGTAAGGCGTAAGATGAAATTTCCATAGTTAGTGCAGACTGGCCTCTTTTGGTTACTACAGAAGCAAATGTGTAGGGATACAAGCAAAACTGCCAAACAGTATGGATTTAAAGAATGGCTTACCAGAAATTCTAGATATGGAAAGAAGCTTTTGAGATTTCATGGAAGCCAGAGTGTTTAACAAATGATGTACTATCCTGTCTTTTGTCCTTCCTCTGTCCTGAAAGTAACAGCAAGCTTTTGTATGTCAGTAGTGTCTTTCATGCATTTAGATTACCCTTCAATTGAGCTTCATAGTACTCCAAAACAGAAGGATAAACAATATATGATAATTGCTTTACCTTTTACTGCAGCGCAGCAGATACATGACCACATTATCCTTAGAGGTGTGAAAAAAAAAAAAAATTGGTGCTTGACAATGCTTAAGGAATTTGAGAAGATAAGAACCCAGTTTACACTTTTAACATTTGAGAATAAAAGCTTTAGTTTTATGAATATTTCTGTGCAATACTTAGGTCATCAGCTACTGAGATGAATACACACCTCTTTTGTATCCTACCTACCTGTTCATACTCAGTCCCTGTTAGGGTGCTGGGCAATACAGCAGTTGCCAGACTTTGAAAATATTTTGCTAATGAGAGGTGGTTTGCTTAATTAGTGCCTACAGTGGTTCTGCTTCACAGCTCTCCTGAAGAAGGGCATATCTAGCTGCACCATGTCTTTTACTTCACGTAATGCACAGGCTCAGTCTGAAAGGTCCCTCTGCTGAAATCTGAGAGCTGCATTCAGGCCAAAACTAAGACCTAACATCCACTAATGTAGTTTATCTCGAGTCTCTTTCCTTTAGTGGAACTGAAGTTCTTCGGGAGGCTCCTGAGCTTGCCACTCTTCCACAGAAGTCTTGATAGACTGGGAAAAACTTTACATACAGCTTGTGAAGCTTGTCGGTAAAGAGCTGGCTGCTTAAAATGCATAAGGCTTGATCCAGAGCTTGCTCAAGGCCATAGGATAGTCTCTTTCACATATGAAGGCAGTTGAGGCTTCAAGCTGATGAGCTTGCAGGAAGGATCATCCAAACCCACAGAAAGAGGTAAAGCCATTCATGAATGAGATCAAGGGAGAAAGAGAAATAGCAGTCTCTCCTCTTACTGCTTTCGGGGAAGTCCCACAAGTCTTTTTGTGCTTCTGGAAGAGCGAGAGGTAAGAGACCTGCTTGATTTGAATCAAAAGAATCTTGTTAAAAATATTCAAGCCTCTGAGAGAGCTGCTTACATTAGCATGATTATTTAGTCTGGAAAAAAGGACTTCATTGCAGTCATCTTTGGGAGGCCCAGAGTGCCAGCTGCAACTCCTGAAGAAGGAAATTCCAGCCAGCACAGAGAGCACTCCTGTTCCCGTCGCCCAGAAGTTGCCAGTGCGTGGCCAAGGCTTCTGGAGGCTTCTCTCACTTACTGCTTTTTTACAGAGTTAGAGGGCAGCTGTCATAAACAAGTGTCCTTTCTGAAAGAAAGGAGCAGACCTGCCTTCTGAGACACCATTGACAACTTTAATAACCTATCTGGTGGAAGACAACCAAAAGAAACCAGATCTGCAACTGCCAAAGAGACCTTAATGTCAGCCCTATTTCAGCACATCACGTTTAATAAGGGAACAGGAGCAATACATCCCATCATGTCTTTGATAGTTCAATAGTTTGCATGCTGGGAGAGAAGAAAGTCTGTAGTGTAGTGCATCAAGTTTTATGTCATTCTCTTACTTTACCTGTAAAGGCAGCTAACAGCGCTTAACCTAACACTGCTGCTATTGATAAACAGGAAAACATTCATTAAACAGCCTAACTCTGACGAGAAAACTCTTAATTCATCAAACCACCTTCATCAAAGGAGGATCCTTTATAGCATCATTACATTTTTTTTCCTTCTTAACTGAAACTATGACAGGTCAGTCCCTCAGGCACCTTGTAACGGTGGCAGCCATCCCACAGGTTGTGAAGGATTTTATTGACCACTAGGCATTTCATACTGCTGCCTGGAATGAAGAGGAACTTTATTCTAGCAGAAATATACAGGATACAGTGAGCAAACATGGGAGCTGGAACATGCTGCCTTGTGCAGGAGAAACCACCCCTGTGAATCCGCTGCAGTAAGTTAACTGCTCCATGGACCATCTCTGCTGTGTCGTGGCGTCGGATGCTGTGCATGGGCAGCTGACATGCAGATGCGTGCGCCAGTGTTTGTTAGAATACAAGTTTATAAGAAGTAGAAGATGAAGTAAGACCTGAGTAGGTGGGTTGGCTAGAGGGAAGAATTTGAAATGTCATTGTATTTCCCAAATTTCCCGGCCAGAGCAGCTGAGATAATTAAGATAAGAAGGAGGCATCTGACTTTGTTTACATGTATGAGCTTATAGAAGATTGCTTCTTCCACATCCTTCTCCTCTGAGCTTCCAAAGGTGCCCTGTTTTACTTCTACTCTATTGCAGCTGAGCACTCGTATGGAGGCCATGGAGCAAAGCCACAGTTTAGACTTTATTTCTAGCCTCACAGCATAGAGCCATAAATAAGGTAAACCCGCTTATGGCAGAGTAATCTTCAAGAATGCCTCAGCTTGAAAAAACTTTTATAGCAAAACTACGACCCTTTTCTTGCAAGTCAAACAAAATTTATCTGATTTCTAACTTTTGCTGCTGTCCTTATGGATCACACTGTGAGTGACCAGGTTCCCCCATTTCCCAGCAGATAAAACACCACGTGCACAAGAGATAGTAAGCGGCAATTCAGTGGAAGTGACGGCACGCTGGCCAAAGCCCTCCCGGCGTGGGCAAACTTGGACTGCCTGGTCAAGGCACGGGCAGGGCTGCTTGGGGTTCCTCTGCCACCTGCCAAAGGCTGTGGCAAAACAAAGGGAAAATAAAATAGGAGGTAACATTTAAGTTTGATTTTAAAATTAAGATGCAAATCTGCTACACAAATATCCTACAGCAGGCAAGTCTAAAGGGAGCACGTTTCATTTTGGATCGGCTTAAATTTCTTAAACTAACTTCACTGACATTTGTCTTGTGCTGGGTAATTTACTTATGTCTGCTTTACTGTAATCGCACTAAGCAGAGATAAAGTTCTCCACACCAAGGTTTACGCTAGAATGACAAATTTTATGCTGTAACAAAAATGTTTTTGTATCAAACTGGCCCTGTGCATCAGCCACAGCAAGCACTGGGCATGGTTATTTGTTCTTGGTGGCACATTTGCTGTGTCATGGGCAGACGGTGAGGAGACTGAGAGTAACCCTTTGGCCAAGGAAGATGCAGAGCAGACTTGAACAACTGAAGGGAGGAATGGAGCCAGTGACCACCTTGTGGGTCATTTTTAGCTGATCTTGGCTATCTGATTTTTACTGTAAAATATTAGTTTAGAATATTTTCATGAATATGAGTATTAAAAATATAGAAGGATTCCAACACCCTTTGATACTCTTAATTATTTGAGGAACAGAAGGATAAAATTAGTGTAGAAAATTAATCCGAAAGTTGTTTGTTTTTTTTTTTTCAAATTATCCTTGTCTAATCAGTTCTAATCCTCTCTTTCTTTACAAAGCTGGAGGAAAAAATGAGTTTTGTAGAGTACTTTGAGGAAGGTATCAGTTCTCAGTCTTCATTTACCAATCCTCCCACACCCCAAAAAAATGCCTTTACTTGGCGAGTTATATAGCTCACTTACTAGACATTTTAGAGTCTCCATTCGTGATACACTCTTTCATCCACAGTATCACAGTTCCTGTCTCTTCTTATGACTGCTTCTGCCTTCCACAACAGATATATAGCTAGAAATCAGCATGTTCTAGTTTCCCTTTCTAAACCATAGAAAATACACATAAACAGACCAGTAACATCAAATAGCTTGGCAATTTTTTTCCCTTCCACTGTCTTGATCAAGAGCAGCAACCACCAGCTCCCCGCGTCAGTGACTGAGCGTGGTCTGTAAGGAAGGAGAAGGGTCAGTTGCCCACCTTTGGGGATGGAAGAGTGGAAGTGCAGAGAAAAGCTCCTGCTCGCTTATGGGCAGGAAAGAGGGCAGGTTTTTTTCTGATCCAAAGTTAATTGCAACTTCAGGTCCTCTCTGAATACCTTTCAAGTACATCTGCTACAAAGCCTTTGGAGCCACTGTTATTTACCAAGTAGGAAAGTACAACCAATGCAGGTTATGAGAGCTCTTTTCTAAGAAGAAAGCAAGAGGTCTGCACTCTTCCAGCATCTTACCAGGATTAAAATTATGGTGATTGCACTTGTAGGCAGGCAAATAGTCCTTTAGCATGCTATTTTACCTGCACAGTCATGGAGCCTACGATGAGGGGCTATAGGGCTCTTTTGAATGTCTGGATGTTTAACCATATTCAACCACTCAGCTTTCATGTAGATAAATAAAGAAATAAATAGCCTTTCTGGTTAGTTCTCTGCATATTACTCTCTATACAAAGCCATGCTGATATACACTGTCTCCAGGCACTATGCCACATTCACTTTCCAATTTTGCTCCATCTTGACCAAATGGAGCAAAGGAAATGTACACCAGAAAAAAACCCCGCATCGTCTTGGTCTTCTGGATAATTTTCTCCATTCTAGTTATTTTTCCAGATGTTTAGATTGCCATTACTTTGCCTTTTAGCTGCTGAGTGAATCAAGTTGCTGGTACTGTTCAGAATTATTTCTTTATCTCTCAGTCTTCTTTCCACAGTTACAATGTTAAGTTTTATAAAAGTATTAACTATCAGAATCCTTCATTTTTAGTATTTAAAAGTAATTGGGCCAAATGCAGGAAGGAAACAAAGACGTATGGATCTGACATATTGACTACAATTTAAACTCAGATAATACATGAATAAGCTGCTTATATATGAACTATAAAAATCAAGGAATTAATCTGCCATGCTTTACATAAATCCACTATACTCATGATTTATTTTAAATGTCTTTGGGTAGGGTCATCTTCTTTTAGCATGCCAATGTACATGACTGTGCATGCAAAAGCTGATCATATCCGAAAGAGCTGTGGTGCTGGGATGAGCCTTTTACATTCTTTTAAGGTGCACCTTTAGATTGTCTTCACACCAACATTGGCACCTATGTGAAATGGAGGCTGCATGGTAAAAGCCTCCAGACTAAAAGCAGGAAAACTGGCAAAACTTCATGTTCACTGTGACCTGGAACTTTCCCAATCCAACAAAGAACTGGACCTCCCTCTCCCTGTTGCCCAGGATGGTCTGCCATACCAGATACTTTATTTCACCTCTGATGTTTTTATGATGGTTTGCTCAACTCAGTTCTGTCATCACAGAAGGATTAGTGGATTGCTAACTTCTAACACACCCTTTAAATAGCTTGCCAGCTCACTGGGAGTTAGGCACTAAAACCATTTGTTTCTTTAAATGCTGCCAGACATCAAGGTTCATCTCCAGCTACCTTCATAATTTTGGCCTAACTCTGCACTCATCACTCAGAATATCTACGGTTGTGGAAACTGTCAGCGTTGCAGCAGTGTAAAATTCAGACAGGCTCTGTGTGGTGGTGTCTGATAGGATAAGAAAAGTTACTTTGTGATTTCAAGATAGTTTGTCTCCTCTGCCAGTTTTCATGCCAGTGTTAAGGAGTTCTTGCACAGCATTTGTCTGCATATTTAGGAAACAAATACAGTTTGGGAAACAGTTTACTAACAGTTTAATCTAATAAAACTTATAATTCTGATTTTTAAGTGAAATTAGGATTATCAAATAAAAATACTTAATATAAAAATATGTGCATTTTACTACTGCATTTCTCTCAGGTTTCACTTTCTTTCACTGAAAAATATTTCATCAGAGAAGAAAAAAAAAATCACATGACACAGGTTTCACAGAGCGCTGTTATTTTTGTGGTTAGTTGAAATGTTGAGAAATGGTAGGGAGGAAGAATGTTTTGAAAATTTTAGTTTGCCTTCATGGAGATCTGGTGTCCTTGGGATGCTACAGAAAAAATTAAAATCCCCAAAATGAGGCTTTCATTCTGCAGTTTCATTCCGTGTAGTGCTCATGTAAGGACATAATTTCCTGCTCAGGAAAAGGCTCTACCTTCTCTTTAACAGAGATGGTCCTGTTCTCTTTTTCTTTATTTATTGTTTATTTCGGATAAGCACATCTAAGATTCCTGTAGTTTGTTACAACCATGAGGGTGTAATACATGCATTGCCTGCTGCAGGCAATGCCCCTGTTTTATCTGTATCTATTTTTCATCTAAGTTTTCATCTAACCAAGGTGAGTGCAGTATGACCTTTCAATGCCCTATAAGACACTATTGCAGAAGAAATCTTGGTTCTGCTGTCATAGTTTGCATTCTTGAATGCATTCTTCAGCATCCAGTCATGCATGAGATCTACTGCATGTCTACACCATGAAGTAGTGCCTCCCTGAACTTTACTAAACGTGTTCTGGAGCCCTCCTCATATGTGCGATGCTCTCTGTTCAGACAGCAGTGGTTGCTCTCTGCTCTGCAGGGTTGTGCTTTTGAGAAATAAGTCTCCCAAGGAGTAGGGGTGCAGTGAGCATGTAAGGCTGCAAGGTGATGCTTGGCCATGTTCTGATAAAATATTAATGAAATAAATTGGAAATCAATGTAAGTTTTACTCCTCACATCAGTGCTAGAATTGCGCTAATGTCAAACACCTCTGAAATACTTGCATGCGCAAAGCTTTACTTGGTTGCAAGGGAGAGCCACATAGAAATGAAGTGCCCCACACAAATCTGTTGCTGAGGTTGCTACACGCTCTGACAACAGCACCCACTTCCACAGGCTCATTCTCATCCCACTTTATGATCATTTCTAACAGTTCTTTTCCTCCTACTGCCTGTACAACTGCAGTCTAGCAGTTTCCTCTGCCTCACATCCCTGTGAGCTTTCCACCATTCCAGAAACCGGGCAAGCAGACGTGTGACAAGGCCACATCTCTGCATTATCCTGCGGGGCACAGGGCGGCCCCCGACCGCCTGGTGCTGATGCAGCCACACGCACTCGGACCACCCCACATGTAACAGCTGGGGTGTGGGCTTTCCCAGCTGCTAAAGTCATGGCTGTTGGGCAGGGATGGAGGTGTGCTGTAACCTTGAAATACTCCTGAAAATTAAAGGAACTATGGTTAAAAAGACTAAAAATTGTTTGCTGTAAGTCACGCCCCTTTCCAAGTTTTCTCTGTTGAAGAGAAGGCAATGTGTGGTTTTTTCCTGAACAGGACACAGTGTTTTCTGTTCAATGGTGTGCTTTGGAAACTAGGTTTACAAACTTTTGCTGGCAGCTTAGAAAAAATGTAACAGCATATTTACATTTCCTAGGTATGGGTCCTAACTTGGTGCTGGGGCAGGTGAGTTTTGGAAATTTTGGACGAGAATACTGAGGGCTGCTGGAATCCTTTTTAACAGCTAATATGTTGAACTTCTAAGTGAGTGAGATTATGTCTGTAAATCTTTTCAAAAGAACTATTTTTTATTACATTAAATATTTTTTCTTTATCAGCATGAAGAACTGAAGAGGTTTAATAAATGCTCTTCTCCCCAGAGTCCTTTCTCTTTGAAAGTTATGCCTGTGCCAACATCTGAGGGTCCAATTCACTGAGCACGGACTTGGTGAAAATGTTCTTGTTGAATACAAAGAGAGGTCTGACCCGAGCCCAGGGGAGAGGACCCAAAGCCATCATTACATGCAACGCTCATCAGCCTTAGGTACCACGCAGCAGACTATTTTAACAGGTTTTGTGCGCGGGGTTTTGTCTTCGGTGTTTCTGTGGTATGTGACTGAATTGAACTTTATAAATATCAAACAGACCTGTGGTCAGACTGCTGTGGCTGCAGCATGTACAAGGGAAAAAGAGAAAGGGGCTGTTTGAAACATATAATTTTCCTCACTTTGTTTTCTGTGTATTGAACTTTTAACATTTTAATATCCACGTCTATATTTAGAGGCAGCTGCTGGTCTCTGGCTGCAGTGCTTCACAGAGCACAGCCGTACTGTGCTGGCTCAGGTGCATTCGTTTTGTCCTCTGCTTTTTTTTGGTCCTCAGGTAACTTTTGCATGTAAATGTATTTTGCTCCCTGTGCCAAAAGCTAAAGAACCACAGACTAGTCAAAATGGGGGAAATAGTCTGCCAATAATAAGTGGATTTTTCAGAAACTTGATTTAAGAAGTTTTGACTGGAAATCAATTAAAGTCCATCATGGAGCATTTGAACTTCAAGACATTTTAGCATGAAGCTGAGGCAGGAGAAAACACCATCAGGGTCCTTCACAACGGAAAGATCCAGTGTTTTAGAAAGAGAGGAAAGCAGCCTTTCCAAGGACAGAATGGCACTCCCACAGACTTTTGCACAGGATTCAGACTAAACAATCTGAAGTTAATAAAGATTTTTCTTTCGCTTTTCATTCTTATTCTCACTAAAACCCGCAGTCATGCCATGCAAGATCTATGTGTTTGTGTAAACAGCAAAATCAAGGTGTTTTCTTACATTTCTAATAATAGTTTTAATCTCTATTCTGCATATATCCCAAGACAGGGGACATCAATAGTACTGTAATTTGCTTGTCCCATCTATGTTTTCTTTCCATATGCAACTGTGCTCGTGATGTTTGGGAAAAATTAAATCTGTTAATTACCTAAAAAGGCTTATAACCAAGAATTAGTCCTGTCAATCACATATTTGGCCTCCTGGCTCATCCTTATCCTACCATTCACATATAAGGCTGTTCTGTCTGCATGGCCTGCTGTACATATTAATACAGTAATCAAGTGCAGTAAATTATCATAATTAAGAGACAAAGAAACAAGAGTTGTATTGTAAGTCACCACATGATTCTACAATGATTATTTTAAGTCATTTGTTGTGTAATTGCTTGAAACTCTTAGAGATTTTTGAAGCATTTCAAAGGTGTTTTAAGGGGATAGCTTTAAAAGATTAATTGTTAGAAATTAATAAATGCAATTATTTAGGGGTCTTTTCCCCATCTTATTAACAAAAACCTGGAGCAATTAATTGTAACATTTCATCACTGCTATTCTTTTTTTTTCTTTTTTTAAAGAAAGACCATAATATATTTTATGTGGGTGCTGAAACACAGTGCCTGTGTCAGACTCTCTCCTGTTACCCACTCATAGACAGGTACAGTGAAAAATAATTCTTCCATTCTACGGCTCTCTTCCGTGCTTTACAGCCAAATATCTTTTCTCCGTGGCTTAATATCCTAATTCACTTAATGTGGGCTCATCCTCAAGGTCCAAATCTTTCAAGTGGTTTGTAGGATAATATTTAGGGATGAATATAGGTGACAGCGTATCACACTGACTAACAAAGAGTACAAAGAACACACAAGCATAGGAGGGTTTGCAAGAGAGTGATATCAGGCTGCAACACAAAGCAAGCAGCAACACATGGCACAGTTTTACAGTGAAACTTGAAATGATCAATGTTTATATATAGACTTAAAAAAAAAAAAAAGATAAAAGAAATAAGGCCAGTTGGGGAAACAAATGTCTGGTGGAGGAAAAGTGTGAGAATGGGAAAGGCGGTCCTTTAGGAGGTATCAGATTGCACCTGGAGAACAGAGAAGCTAAATTTAACCAGCAATGAGAAGTTTGCAACAATACAGTTTAACAGTGTGGTTAAACAACATAAAAACACTGAAATCAGCCAGAGATTCAGGTATTTAGTGCCTCATGTCCCAGGAGCTGACTCAACAATAGCACAGTAATATTTCAACATACGTTTTACAACTTATTTCCCTTGCCAATGTGCTTAGGACAATCTATAATTACATATAATAATTAGGAGCACGTTAATATATTATTTAGTCAAATGTCTGGCAGTAGAGAAACACGCTACTTGCTTATTGAATTTCCCTTAAGCAAACTGCATCTTTCTTAGAGACTACCAGATCACCTACTTTCATTACTGCTTTTTCGGTTTTCTTGAATTGAACTGTTTGTCTGAACTATTCCCTGCTCTATCCAAATCTTTGTTGCCTACACTTCTGCAGGAGGTAATCCTTAGATAACTAGACATACTGTCGGATTTGAGAGTTTGAAATTTTGGTTTTTGTAGTCCCATTATATTATGGTTATTATTTTTTTTTTTTAGGTTATGCCTCTAAGAAAGGGAGGTCGGGTCTTTGTGCCAGGGCTATCATGTAAGAGTCAGTAAAGTTGTTCTCTTGACATGTTTAGTAGAGGCCACATTACCTCCAAGACTTATCTTCTGCTGGCCACAGCGTGGTCACTAGCAGAGGCACTGCAGATGGGTACACACAGCCCTGCTCTGCAGCTCAGGTCCTGCCTCCTTTTGCAGATGCAACCGTGAAGCCCTTTGGAGAGATGAGGACAGGGGGTCTGCCTGTGTTTATCAGAAGGTGGCCAGTGTGATTAGCCCTTTTAATCTAGACTTCTGGCTACCTTGGTTAGGACTTCCAAGTTTTTCAAGCTGCCACAGAAACACGTATAAAGATTTAGTGGGGGGGGGGGGGGGGAAAGACAGACATCTTGGAAAGGCAGTAGCGTTCACGGGACAAAATTTAATCTTCATTAGGTGGTGCAATGTTGAACATGATTTGCTGGACTGCAACTTTTTGTTAGCCGACTAACAGCTTGATTTTACAGATGTGCTGGCATGCACAAGCTATAGCTTGAAAAATAACTCAGTTAAAGGTTAATTTCTTTATATGGCACTTAAACTTTAATAGTGTTTTTTTCTTTTATTTCTCTTTTGGATACTTCATTTGATGCAACAACTAGAAGCAAGCTGGATCTCCCATTCCAAATCCTTAAGGCAGACCTGAACAGTCTGAAATCAAAATGTAAATTTGAATATTGAACGATCACCTTCCATCTACAACGGGCTAAGACAAAACCTCAGTTTCTTCCCCATCTTCCTGAACTTTGGAGCAGCCTGACCCTGTCAGCCTGTGTAGAAGCTGTGAAAGAGAACATTTGAACCATGGTGCCAAACCTTGGCTACAAATTGTAGGCAAGAGCATTTTCTTCTCTGTATCGCAGACCCTCTGGTTTTACTGTGAAATAACAAAAGTGATGCAGTAGAACTCACAGAGCACAAATACCCTGTATGGCTTCACCGCCTGCCCCAAGCGTGGTTCTGGTGGGGACTGGACAGGCACTGTCCTGTCAGGGCACGAAAGTGACTTTGCTGTAAGCGCAGCCGTTCAGCCAAGATCGGCTTCTGATTTCTCACCCTGGCTAGGCTATGCAATGCGATTAAATTAGATCTCTTACATTGTTCACTGACTTCTGGTAAATTACACCTTTGATTTCTGGTCCAATGAAAAGGTGCTAATTACCTTTTTAAGTGCTCATTTAATGTTCTGCAGTGACATAAAGCATGAGTGCAGCTGCCTGCATGCCCGAACCTTCCAGAGGTTTCTCCCTGGCTGCTCGCTCTCATCAGCCTTTTTCATTTTTCCTCTGCTCCTTCCCTCTGTCCCTCCAAGGCACCTGCTGTGTGCCAGTTCTTCTACAGCCAAATAAATCTACACTGTTGTTTGCTGCGACTGGCTCCATTTTAACCCATTAAAAAAAAAAAAAAAAATCGTCATCCTGCCTGGGTCTTATTGCCCAGCTCACGTTATGATTTTTCTCTTAGCTGGAGCTTAGCAGATCTCAGTTTGCAAATGGCTTCCCCTACTCTTCTCTTGAGAAAGAAGTTTCAGAAATTTCATCCAGGCCTTACGCAGCCTGTGCCTCCCTGTTTTGTAAATCCTTTGCAAATGCGCCCTGCTGTCGCCTGTGCTTTTGTGGCGAGCGGCACTCAGAGGTTGAGGAGTCTAATCCCACCCATCAGGATTCACTCACAAATCACTGGGAAGCGGCTGGAGCCAGGGGCTGTTCTCCCCTTGCAAGCGGCACACAGTCTGGGCTCCGCACCTCCAGAGCGGTGGTAGCCCAGCACAGCCCATGGCTGTCCCTGGCTCTGGGATGGCTGGGACATGGTCCTGCCCTCCAGCCTAGTCTCACTCCCATCTAGGTGCCCTAGACCTCAACACTGACAACTCAGACCTCAACGTCTCAGCAGAGTCATGTCAAAGTTGTGGCTGCTCCCCAAACTTCTGCCAAGCTGGGATGGGGACATTGGAGGGGTGCCACAGAGGGATTTGACAGCCACCCTGCGGCAGCCCATCTTCCCTCTCTCCATGAGCAGGCCAGGGTGCAGCTCCTGCTCTACTGGTGCTAAACTCAAGTTTCCAGGTGTTGCTTACTGCAACAAAAGCAAAGGCTTAAAATGCAGTTGTAACTTAGATGCATGTAACTACATTCTGTAAAAAACCCACCAGATTCCAACAGCTTGTATTTAATTGAGGAAAAATCTAAAACACTGCTTTTTCTTTTGCTGACCGCCAGCCCTGCCTCCTCTCCCTGGGGCTTTCCCGTGCCTCGTGAGGTGGGTGCCCCAAGACCATCACTGCCCTGCAGCTGGGAGCTGGGCAGAGCCTGCATGAGGCTCAGGGTAGCCCTGTCCCTGGCAGGTCCCAGGCTCATGCAAAGCTGATAGCCAAAAATATCTCATCTTTTCTGTAGTTCTAGAAATGGGAAAAATCCAGTGTGGAACAGTGGTGGCACAGCCAGCTCCCAGTGCCCTGCCTCTGTGGGACAGACCTGCTGATGAACCCACACTTGTGGTAGAGATGGACCAGGCTGAGGTTGTTTTACAGGAGATTTTTCCCTTCCCAGTTTAAACATTTTTAAGCCTTTTTCAGGTTGTCTTTGCTTGCCACAGCCTGTCGGTTACGGCTCGGCAGGGGCCCTGCTGACAAGTAGCATGCACAGCCGCACTGCCGGCAGCTCTCCCAGGACAAAACGCGCTCACGGGGCACAGCCGTGGCCGCGGTTCAGCAGGGCTGGCCAGCATGTGCTCATCTACTGCTATTAGAATGCTCTTTAAAAGCACATCGGCTTATTTTTTGTTGTTACTTCCAAAGAAGATTAAATATGCCCTAATTTGAACTTGAAGAATTTCACTCAAACATCCAGCTATGCTATATGAAACCCAGGCTTGTGAGGCCGTTGCAGAAAAATCAGATTGCCCCCATCTCCTTCCCACAGAATCCTACTGCCAGACGTTTTATTCCCTACTTGTTACCAGGACAAATATTCCTGGGTGCTATAGTGAAGCTTAGTTATTTAAAAAAAGAAAGAAATACAAACAAACAAACAAACAAGGCACAAGTCAGATTTCAAACAGCAGTTAACATGCTTAACCATCACTTGTGCTTGCTTATTGCCAGGGATCCTGTAGATCTTTACGGGAGGCAACCCACCACAGTGAAGCTGCTCCATCTGAATGGGTGTGCGCCCACGTCAGGCACTTGCTTTTGTTCCTAGACCCTGTTTCACGGTGACACAAGCTGTTTGCTACTGCACTCCTTGGTGGAGATGAAGCCCATATGGAGTGGACAGCACGCTTCGCTGCCAGGTGTCACACCGGAGGCAAAAGGAGTTGGATTATATCAAAGTTTGTTCCCTAACCTGAGGCCAAGCAAACGACACCTCAGCAGGGTTTGCTCCCTCAAATGCCTCCACATCTCCCCGTACCGCAAAACACACCTTCATGGAAGCAGGCTGTATTTGTACCACGCTGGTGGCCACCAGCGAAGCCTCTCATCATTATGGGCACTTTGAACCAAAACATCACTTTTACATACATGTGCTGAAGCCATTGATGTTGTCACCGAACAGCCCGGTGAGGCCCACAACAATGTATTTTGACATGGCCAATCTACTTCAAAGGACTAAAGCCCAGAGCATTGTGGGTACGACTCTGCAATCCAGCTGACCTGTGATCCTGGCTTCTCTCTCTGGTGTGGTCACTTCATGGAGGGGTGAGAGTATTTTCCTGCTCACTGTGGTTGATTTTTCCAACCTAGACCTCCATAAGCCCTTTCCTGCACTCAGCCCACACACACTGAAATAATGTTTCCAGACATATTCTAATGAGGCCAGGAGGATGTGAGGACATCCAAGGACCAAAGTAAAAAGATTTCTACTGAAGCAGCACTTCACCTTTCCAATCTCTTTTAATCTGTCTGCACTGAACAGTAAAATAATGTTGACCTAACTATGGTAGTCTTCAGAATTTTGTCCTGACCAAAACTTTGTACAATCCTTTATAGCTTGCTTATCTCTTCACAGCTCTGAAATAGGCAGGAGCGAGCATAAGACTATGTCAAAAGTGGAGAGATCTATCCAGATGTTAAGAAAGATTATTCTATACATAGATCTACAGGAAATCACTCAAACTGATTTTTTTTTTTTTTTTTTTTTTAATGTAGATGTGAATTGGGGAGCGTTGGCAGGCAGTCATGATGTTTATGAGCTATTTATGGCCAACTTGTGGGGTGGTTTTTTAGTTGTTTGTTTTTTCACAAAAAGAAAAGCATAACATCAAAGCATTAAAATATGGGATTCTAGTGCAAGTTATCTCAGGCATGTTTTTTTCCACTGGAAATGTATTCTTACATTTCAACTAATGTAATTTGGTTCAAAGGAATACTGAGAAGATAAATCATTCTTTCAGAGTAGTAATTATTTTATCCTGAGAAGCTGTGAGGGTTAAATTGGTAACATACAAGTTTTTTGAAATATGCATGTGATATATTAATGACCCAATCTGTTTCCCCAGGGATCCATTTGGTTTTTAGCTTTTTTGCTACTTTTTAAAATTTCATATTGAGGAAACAATCAAACTCTCATCTGGGACTTTTTTCATTGACATCAATATGATTACTTTGGACTTTTATAAAGAATAATTAATTAAGGGCACTAATTCATGATTCAATTGGATTCAACTTTGGTGGCTAAAGAGGTTACTGCTGAGATGATAACCTCAGCTCTTCTGAAACTGACAGGAGTTGTGAACTGGAGACCCCTCCTGCTGCAGCGCACAGTCCAACATGTTCACATAAACCAAGATCAATGGCTGTTGGAGTCCACATGCTGTGGACTGTGATGGCCCAGAGCAGAGAAAGTACCTCTTCTGCCCCCTTTGCTCCAGTGACTTCCACCGGAGGGGTGGGATGGCCGTCAGGAAGCAAGAGCTTTCAGTGGTCCAGAGCCTGCAAATCCCCTTCTGTGCCTTACCATTTAGCTACAGTGTGAAAAGCTGGATATTCAACATCAGACTGGGTTGGATTTTGTTAGACTTCTGCATGTGCTAAGCTTGGCTAGCAGAACTAGTCTGGTTGATTTCAGGAGGAGTTTTGTGGAGGTTTATGGCTCTGCAGAACAATAAGCTAAATTCTGTATAATTTAACTTTGAAATAAGCCAGGCAAAAGACACTCTTCCCAGCTCACATCACCATTCCCCGCACAATAAGCATTTTATGCATGATTTTAACTCAGAGGTAGGAGAATAGCCAAGAATGAGTTCCCAAGGTGTACAAAACCTTACTAAATTGGAGAATAATACTAGGAAAAAAGTGCACATGCAGATGTGAATTCAGCTGATCTTCAAGGGGACATTTGCTTTTGCAATCCTATTCTCATTTCTACAGCGGCTGGTGATTAAAGCCTAGACCATTGTAGCTACTGCCAGTGAAAGAAAAGCCTAATTTTAGGTAGTGCCTCCAACAGAGGCAAAATTGAAAACAAGGTTCTAGTGTCTGGTTGTTAACACCTTAGACAAAGACCAGAAATACAGCTAGAGAATTTTTTCAAGTGAAGAGGAGGCTTTCATCACAGAGGAGCATTAGAAAAAGCGCAGTTCAATGTCAGTCAAAGTTAATTGTGAATTTGTGCAAAGTTCAGTGAAGTACGTTCTGCAGATTTGCTTGGAAGAAAACAACATGTGATTACATTCTTCAAATGTTTCTATTTTTGTTTAAAACTCAAGTTAAATATCTTCATAATGAAGCAGAAAAAGACATCCAAAATAAACTAGATGATTTAGGTACTTTTGAAGGAGAGCAGACAGAGATAGGGACCTTTGAAAAACTTCTTGTGTTTTTAGACTCTGACTTGTACATATAGAAAGTATCAAATCACTGCAAGTTGTGCCCCTTTGCCATTCATCTCAATTTCTCACAGTTTTATATGATATATACACAGCTATTTATTATCTTAGCTGAATTTGGCCCAGAAACTTCTACGGGAGATTTCACCTACTGCAGACTGCACTTGATCTCATACCTGCCACGTAGTCATTTCAGTAAGAACATGTGATGGCAAAAATGTACAATGCTCTTACAATTAGGCATCATAAAACATTTGTAACCATTACCAAGTTGTAACTTCATAACCATATTGCAAAAAAGCAGAAGACTCACCCAGTAGCGCATCCTCCATTGTTCTTCCCAGCTCATGCTGATTTCCATCAGTGATTTGCATCAGGTGTGGGACTGATTTGTCATTGTGTTATTACTAAGTGCAGCCCTACTCTGCTCACTTTTACTGGGAAGAGTGAAGTGGGTGAGACACAACCTAGTTCAAACTCAAAAGGGACCAAACCACCACAAGCCTGTTTGTTTTTGACAGTCTTCTCAGGACTGCAGTTAAGGACCCTTCCCTGCGTAGTCTTGTATGGCTTACCAGACTTAGCAGTGCTGAGGCCATGGAATTCATTTTAATTTAAGAAATCTTTAAGGTTTTACTGTTTACAGAGGACTGCACCCAGAGTGATCATGTTTATAACTGCAGTGAGCACAGATGCAATTCTTATTGCTTTCCTAGCAAATGGGGAGGGGTACAAGGAGTGGCACTTCATTTCTTATTTTGGTTATGAGTCATCAGCTCCTACCTCAAATACTAAGGCAAGGTCTCCCTGTCAAAGAAAAAAATTCCTCCAATCAGGAAAAAAAAAAAACCAAACAGTCAAGCCTGGAGAGAAGGCTTAAATTGATAGTTAAAAGGGGTTTAAGTATTCCTCATGTTAATGAAGCCAAAACCCCTAGAATGGATGCTATCTTCCTTCTCTGCAGCAAGTGTGAAGTTTGTTAAAAAAAGCAGACTTTACTGCCTTAGAAATACTGTCAGGACCATACACATACCTGCAACTCTGCAGCATCACATGGGATCACAAAACTCCTTTTTTTAAAGCTATATTCATTCTGAAAAATTGAGACTTCTGTTTCTCTCCCCCATCACCTAAATTGCAGACAATTAGAGCAGTTACACCTAGAGCTGCTAATTCTCAGGCTTCTGCAGATAAACCACCACTGTTCTGAAGCAGAGAGAATACTCTGGCTTGCTAGACAAAACCCCTATCAGCCCTGGTGCTTGTGCAGGGTTGCATACCAGAGCTCCTGCACCAGCCCCTCCACTCTCCAAACCCACCCAGAGCTGCAAGAGAAGCAGGAAGGACACTGATTTATACCACCTGAAGAGCTGACCCAGAAGCTGGAGTAAATGGGCTTGATCTAGCAATTCCCAACATCCTCACACTCCAGCAGTATTAACGATCAATTAGGAGGCACTTTGTTTCCATACTGCAGCGGCAATAGCTTTAGCCCTCCCTTGAAAGAGCACAAAAGGGCAGAGGGCAACAGCAGAGCAGAGAGATGACAAAATAAAGCGGGGAGAAACGAGGGACTTTTAGGGACCTAACTGCAAATCTTGTAACAAAATGCAATTGGACAGAAGGGACCTGGTTTCAGATGTAAAGTAAGCTAAATAGGTGAAAGAGTTCTCTTTAAACTGTCATCATTAATTTAAGCCAAACTTAATTAAAAAAATAAACTGAAACAGCTGGGTGTAGGAAGTGGCTGGCTGACCTTCGTGCTGGGGCTGTTTGCCTTTTCTCCTTTTAAAGCATTGCTCATCAGCTTCCACTTAAAGCAAACCAGAACTGTCAGACTAACCACAATCAAAACCATAGGGCTTCTTGCATCTAATATTTCTGCCCGTGTTATGACATCCATTAAAAGAAAGGAAGCAGTATCATCAGAAAATCTCTCTTACACATTTGCATGCTGCCATGCTGTGTTACCTGAATGAGAAGACCAGTGAAATATTTAAAGCCTCGAAAGCTTCTTCTATTCCAAAGGAACCTTGAATGTGCTTATGTGTTTATGACATTTGTAAAACCCCATTTTTACTCCTCATTCTACATAAACTTCTGAATAAAAGCAAAAATACTGTTTCACCGTTGCCTCTTACCTTAGCCCTCCTTTGTTAGGTTGAGATAAACAGTAAGCTCTTTGGGGTAGGTACCATCTTATGTTGTGTGTTTTCAGACCCTCTCCCCTTAGATTTCTACCTGGTTTAGCTGTACAAAATGCAGTACAAATACATGCTAATGACTGAAAGGCAGCCTACCTCAGCTCTGGATGGAAAACAGTGCACAGCTCCTCTGGAGGGTAATTAAAGAGCATTGTACAAAGCCTCTAATTTACCTGGTTCTCAAATAGCGGGAATTTGATAAGCCCGCCACAAAAACTTTTTGGCTGTAATGTCACTCTGCTAGTCCAGCCCAATGGTGAGTTCTTTCCTGTGCAGCCATCACAGTGGAGCCCTCTCAGAGAGAAGGTCTACTTACGGCTCACCTACTATTGATTTTCTGTTGTGGGATGTCCAAGAGAACATCTGTTTCTATTTGAAAATACTGCAGTGTTATTGAAACTCATCAATTCTGCAGTAGGAGGAGATTACTAACATAAAGCTCACTTCTGTACACTTCAAATACAGATCAAGTGATAGTTTCTGAAAGAAGTTATTCCACAAGTAATCAATTACTCTTGTGAAGGAAACAAGTCTCAGCTTTTTTCTTAGCTGATAGTCATCAGTGCCCTAAAGCACATCCTTTTTACCTCAGTGGGACTTACTAATATGCCTGAAGTTAATAATATGCTTAAGACCCATACTTTGAGAGTCTGAAAGACTTATATAATGTAAATAATCTTCCTACCTTTGCAGGGCTTGTCTTAGCTTAGTTGGAGCAGGCATCAGAAAGTCAGTCAGGAGCAGTTATGTTTTACCACACAGAGAACAGAACTTAAAAAGCCATATAACACCGCATGCATGAATCAGGATAGACTAATACAATTTTTGTGTTAGAGAGAAACCTTAGTCTCATTCATCACAGTAACAAAATGTGGTTACATCACAGCTCCTGCTGTGGAGGGGAACACTGGTGCACACACAGATGCCATGTACAGGCAACAGATCACAACATTTTGCAGTATCTCAGTAACATATTGCCACACTGGAGTTTCTAAAGACAATTCAAACCAAATATCCTAATTTTCAAAATTTTGCTTTTATTTCTAAGTCTTTTTTTTTTTTGGTTCACTTATCATGTCTAGATTCCTAGTACTACTGTAGCAAGCAGGAGTTTCTGGTGGTTTTGTGCGAGTTCTCCATCCCTTTTATATTAGTCTAGTTAATGCATTTTTATCTCAGTGACACTTGTCCTCCCAGCCCACTGCCATGAGGTATCAGAGTTGTCTAATGGCTTTGAAAAACCTGCTGTCAGATCTGGATCATTTCACACATTTAAAAGGACCATCTATCAATTCACTGTTAAAAAAAAAAACAAAAACCCACATCAAACTCAAACCTGTGAGAGTTCTTTCTGTAGAAAGATGGTGATCTGCCCATCCACAGGATGTGCCCATCCACACGTTTCTGTTCTGGTTAACTCCTAAAAATCAGCTATCATCACTGTGAATGCACTCAAAAATGTGCAAGCCATGGCAGTAGGTCATGGTGATGGAAACAGGAGCTTGTGCTGGAAAGGGCAGAGTGTTCCTCCCCACAGCGCCTGGGGACATCCCACCGTGGGCTGAGGAAGCACTTACCTGGTGGAGCTGCTGAGTTGGACCACTGCTGGATCAGTCCTAGAGCTTCTGTCCCCTCAGTGGCAGGGGGCAGGAGCTGGAATTTAAGTCACCCAAGACCCTTGGTCTTGCCGGCCCTTGATGCAGGCCTAGGAGCCACAAGACTGAGCTGCCTGCCCAGGCTCTGCAGCACCTAGCGTGGCTGGAGCAGTGGCAGAAAACGCAGCCGTGGGATTATTCTCTAAGAATCTTTGAAGTTGATGTTGCAGTAAATCATCAGTTTCTGAAGAATAAACAGGTTGTCCCAGGAAGAAGCAATTCATTTGTATTACTCTTTGACCTGTTAAAATGCAAAAATTGCTCTGGAATTTACTCTGTGGTGACACATTCCAGCAATGGAGCAGTCCCCTTTAGTGCTAGAGTTTTTCTAATTACAGCTATAAATAAAAGTTAACCTCCATCCTGATTCAAAATGGATTCCATGTACTGTCAGGTGCATAGGTGATGCAATGCAGAGAGATGAATGCAGCAGTGTTGGCATCTTCATATTGACTTACAACTTGGAGGTTAATTATTGCATTATTTTGCCACATATTGGGGCAGCCATTTTTAGTCATTTCCAAAATGCTAAAAAGAAACTTGACAGCTTCTCATTAGATTAGAATAGATAAGCCGCTTGAATCCACAATGAAATTTTATTAGGGATGCTCAAGTATAAAAACAAGAGCTTTTCATTTTGATATTGTATACTTTACACTGTATTGATTTGCTTTTATTGATTTTTAATAAAAAAAGTGTAAGTGTTTTTCCAAATGGTGTAAATTAATTGTTATTGTGCCACAGAAAACAGAAGACTGCACCACAGTAATTAACATTTCCTGGCAAAGAATCTAAGCAAGCTTGCTGAAATGGGCTCTAAAGCATATTTTGACAGTACGACAAATGCTAGCATATGTCTGTGAGGCAGTGATGTGGCAGGCATGGCAATCACTTTAACGACTCAGATAGAAGCAGATGCCCTCCCAGGTACACACGGCCCCATATCCATGAGCTCAGCAAGGGGAGGAAGAGACTGCCACCCCTCCTCAGAAAATCTTTCCTCGCTGCGGGCAGCTGTGTGGGTGGAAGTTAGAATGTACCATTCACGTACCAGCTACTTTGGAGACTATTTTAATCGAACTGCAGGGGTACAGCCACTACACCTTTCTGTTGTCTTCAGTTCTTGGCATCCATCCATTTTCTTCTGTCATATCCAAGTTGCATTCTTTAGGTAAAGGGGGCTTCTTGACTGCTTGATACACACAGAGCTGGTACTCCACATCTGGCTGGAGCTGCTGGGCTCTGCAATGGACCAAGGAGCTTGGTCCTGCCAAACAAGGGGAGCTGAAGAAACACATACAGCAGGTATGGCTGATGTCAGTGGGAACATGGAAAGTGGAGAAAAGCCCCTCCTCTTCCTCGTGAGGCACCTTTAGAGGACTTGAGCAAACTTTGGTAGAATGAAGTTGATACAGCCAGCTCCTAAAGACTACAGTTTAAATAAGAAGGAAAAAAGGCACCTTCTTTCTATGTAATCAGTAAGGAAAGGCAGGCACAGATAACTGAAAAGATTAATTAGCAGCTGGGAGATGAATACTATCATGTTAGCTGCTGCAACTTAAACACACCACAATCCCTTCTTCTGAGACCATCTAAGTTACATAGTAATTATAAACTATGTGTTACAAGAAAGGAAGCTCTCCTTAAATAATTTAAAGCACATCAAGTGACAGTGATAAATCAATTAATAAAAAGGAAGGCTCTGTATACCTTTTTCTCACACAAGCAATTTTTCTTCTTTTGTATTAAGTAAGTAAAAAAGAACATTTAAAATAAATAAATAACATTTTATCTTAGTAAAATGGCTCCAACTTAGTACATTGGTAAAAAACAGGTGCTGGCTTGCATGTGCCCTCAGACAGAATGTAAAACCCGCTGGTGAAGACTAACCCCACAGCTGGAAGTAGCAGGGCACATCTTCATTCAAAGGAAACTCCGTATGAACAGAGCATCTTTGCAGGAAGGAACAGCCCAAACCAAATCTCTAACCATCCAGATCTACAGACTCACAGCTACGAGAACAGGTAAAGCCCACTCCCAGACCCAGGAATCAGCACCCTTTTGCATCTCAGGCACCTGGTTAGCATTTGTTGTCCTAATCTCCTGTGCCAGGGAAGCTTAAACTATTATTAACTCCTTGTTTGCTACTTATCAGGAGAAGACCCTACATCTAGGCAGAAGGTGAAAGACATTTTGTAACCAGGCAGAAGATTGCCATAATTCTGTTTTCTTTTCACTGGAAGTGATACAAAAGTGCAAATTGGTAATGCTTTATGTTTTGGTCAGAGAGGCAGGGATAACGTGAAATCTGATCTCTCACCTACTTTTTCCAAAAGTGTAAACAAAGCTCAGGTTATTTCTGAATACTCCACCCCACTGCTATCTTTCCCTCTTGTGCAGATCTCCATGTGAGGGTCTTGCTGTGGCATGCAAATCAGACTCAGAAAGATTGTCCATATGTTATTTACACTATGGTCCATTTCATCCGAGAAGTACTGATCTTTTTGTAAGGGCACCAGTGTGATTCAACTGTCCGGAGCAGAATTCTATTCTGGGCTATGCTGGAGGTTCCTTTTTGAAGTTCCTATTAAATATGTTTCAAGAATTTTTGACAATTGAACTAGATATTTGTACCAAAATAAAATTCCCTGGCAAGGTAGTATATTGCTAAATAGTCTTCCTGTCGTCAGTTGTTAATTTTCGTGTATAAAGGGCAGTTACTTGTGTACACATATTCCCAAGTAGTTCAGACACCCTGCTTGTTGATTGTTTAGAGATGGTCCCAAATCAAAGACTCTGATTTCTGAACCTTGAAATTTTGGATAGGTTTAGAAATAAAGGAAAATAATATTTTTTTTTCCCATCAAACTAGTTTTTATATTAATGAGATTAGTTATAAACAAAAATTTGTTATGGGTACTGTTTTCTGCTCTCAATTTCCCAAAATCTCTGCTGCTGGATGAATAACTCAGAAAGCTTTAGACCTGAAAAGCATGGGGTATATGAGCAGCTGGTACAAATTAAAGGAGTTGTACTGTATTATGTCAGCTGAGAATATGATGTTCAGATTTTGTTTCTGGTTTTATATAGCTATATTTGATATCAGGAGCCTAAATCTGAGAAATTTATCAGCCCAACTCTTACTGATATCAGTAGAAGACTGAGATGGGCAGGACTACCTTCAAACAAGTTTGATAGAAGTCATCTGTCACAGACGTGACAAAAATTATTAACATTAAAGTGAGCAAGATAAGACCTATATAGTGGCTCTAACTCCGCTTGGTAGACCATGGCATGATCATGACTTGCTTTAAAGTTTAGGAAATTGTGTCCCAATGGGCTGGTATGAAATATATCTATACCGTTAAGTGGATTAAGACATTATGGTGTTAGTCATGCAGATAAGGTTTTGTTACCCTAATGGTGATCTGTAGGAGAAAGAATGTTTGCCTGCAGAGGAGATAAGACACTGAAACTGCTCTGCTCTTGTACTGCTGCGATTCCGTGGTCAGGAGCTGTTTCCACTACCGAAAAGTTGAGGTCCAACAAAAATCCTCTGGCAGTCTCAGCTAGTGACTTCATGATGGCTTAAGACAAAGCCTTTTGCTTGAGATAGGAGGTGAATTGAAACAATCTGGTAAAGGAAAACATTGAGTCAGAATTCAATAGAAGTGCAAATTTAAAAGTCTCCTCCCACTAGACATATTTTAATGAATGCATAGTTACAGGGTGACTATGTTATCTCACTTTTCTTGTGTCATTAACTGAGGAGAGAGTTTAAAAAAAGTGTTCCCACAGAAATCTTATTCATATGTTTTATTATATGCTCCAGCACGGGCACCACTTTAGTTTAATGGTGTGTTGGATGATGGTACAAATTTATAGCCAAAGGTTTACATCACAGACAGCTGGAATGAATAACAATAAATTAATTTAAAGTGCTACAAAAGTGCTCCCCATAGTATGCAGTGCTTATGTGCTCAAGGCTAATAATTTATAAATGCACGTCTTTTATAATCCTGATCTAAAGTCCTGAAAGCAGCTAGTTAAAAAGCAGTCACATGACATAAATTATTTTTATTAATATTTCAAATGCATGATTAGGGTGGGCACCATGGTCATTAGCATTAGATAGCTTTCATTTATGACCCAGTGCAATGAAGCAATAGCCAGAGACAGAAACTAGCTCAGCAATGGCACAACAACTGTTGGGAGACTGGGGGTAGGCATATGCTGCTGCTTCTTCCACATGATTTTTATACGCTAGTAATCATTGCAGCTATGGCTGTTCCGTTCCTTCTGCTGGTCTGTGGTCTTTGTCATGTTAGATACTTGTAAGGCCTGAAGAATAAAAATATGTGCTACTGAGTGCAGTCAGAAGCGGCTGTGCTCCTCTATGTGGTTTTCCTTCCGTCCCCAGACACTGAACACCAGCAATGTGTAATGCAGTGAGAGGACTGGTCAGAGGATGCTGTAACGACTTCCCTCATGACGGCAGCGGTGCTAAGTTGAACACTGAGATAATACTCAACTTTCATACAAACTTGATGGGGTAGGTTACTTTAAAGCATTTGGCTTGCTCTGAGAGGACATCAGCATTTTTGACTCTGTGTCAGGGGATGAGATGTCATGCCTCCAGGCAAACAAGTATTTGCAGAAAAGAATTATGCAGACCAAGGATAAGGCCAGGCCATAGGCTTCCTTTTTGGGGTGAGGGACTATTTTTTTCAGTTAGAGTACTCCAACATCTAGCTGCAGTTTTCTCTAGTGAATGAGTATATTCAGTGTTACCGGTGAGCGTAAAGAGCAACCAGCTCAAATAACTTGGGTAACACGGCATCTTTTTCCCCAATGCACTTCTCAGGCGTACCTCGCTGCAGGGATGTCACTTGTCTTAATACCACCCTTATTTTCTCCAGGCAAATTTGGCTGCCTCTCACTTTTCTTGGTGAAAATCATTTAATTCTTAAATGCAGAGTCATTAAGCTGAGGTTATAGAAGGAGTCTTTCATGCTGAAAGAAGGATCATGAATAATTTCTGTGTCTCTCATTCTGGGCCATTGCCATATATTAGACTACATATTTGAATCTTGGCAGACTGAAAAAATATGCACCACAAGCAACCCCATTCACTTCTAGCAAAGTAAGTGGAGTGAGACACAAAGTGGGCAGGAGCATCGTCATCATCATCTGGTCCCTTCACTCCCTCTTTAAAGAAAAAAAAAAAGCTTTCTGCATGATGCAGAATGCAAACTTCTAAATAACCATTGTCATTAATTTTTTAGCATCACAAACCTCTGCAAACTCCTACTCTCTCTCCTCTTCCTTTCTAGCTTTTTTTGAAAGTACTTTATAGCACATTTTTCCAGAGGTCAATGGGGGCATATTTGCATTTTGATACATTTTAAATCTTTGCCTCCAGCACGCCACTCAATATACTGTGCTAATCAGAAGCAAGTAATGATCTCCTAGATACTTGAAGCAGGTGACTAGGCGTATAAAAGCACCTCAAAATGCAAAATTAGTGAGAGAGCACTACACAGTAAAAATAAATAAATAAAAAAGGGCAGTGATGGTGGCAAAATCCGTCTGGATTTGTAAGGCGAGGGTTCTGCCGGGACTAAGCGGCTGATGTGTTTATCTGCACCGCTGAAGTGATAAGGGGATTCGGGGGGGCTGCGCTGATGGACGGCGGGTTTCTCTGAGCATATCGCTTGTACGTCAATACACTCAGACCATGCATAAGCATTTCTGAGGGCTTTTTATATCATCAGCGATACCTCGCGTTCTGAGAAACCCAAATCCAAGATTAGGCAGGATCTAGGAAAATGGGGCAGTCCCCAAAGGCTGGGTTTATCTGTGTGGAGGTCTTTTATTTTTAGCACTACTGGTAGGTTTACATTCAAACATGCCTGCTTCAAGGCGGGGTGGGATGTATGAGAAAGAAAAAAATACAGAACTCAAGAGATTATACAATTTTTAAATTATTTTTATTTTTTTTTTTTAGCATGAATATATTTGATAGACAGAGCTGCAAGTAAACATGAGCGCTTTCTCACTAACCACCGCATTGGAAGAAAAACTCCTGATAAGCAGATGTTGCTCAGGCAGCAATCAGCAAGGCAGCGTGTGTGCGTTCGGGGGAGAGGGATGGAGATGCAGCCAGGCAGCGTGTGCATTAAGGCACTGCGGTGAGTGTCTGTGTGGCTGCGAGTGATGGCAAAGGCGTGTGTCTGAGAAAATGACACATGAGCAAAGCCGAGCTGCTCCAGCGAGCATTTTGTATGTATTTTTAAGAGAAGGCAACGAGAGGCAGCCAGGGGAAGGAGACTGAAAAGACAAGGTAGGAATGACCACGCAGCAGCATGGCTGGGCTAACAGCAGCGCAAGGGAAGAAATCCAGACATCAGGGAAACCATTTAAAACCGTATTGATTCGCTTTGGAGGCGAGAAAAAAACAGATGCACTCAGCTACTATGGAATGGCTCCGAAAGCAGCTTTTTTTTTTTTTTTAATTATTTATTTATGTTTATTGTAATGACTTTCATTCATGGAAAGCCTGCACTGTAAACCCAAACCAGCCTGCACCCCTGGCTGTGTCCACCTCTCCCCCCAGCACCAGGAGCTGCAGTCAAAGCCTGCCCACAGCAAGGCAGCCCCTTCTGCCAGCCAGGTGAACCCTGAGGACAGGCAGGAAAGAAAGAGGGAGACAGAGAAGGGAGGAGGGAGGGGATCAATGGCTGAAATTCAGCGGCTCTGGCCATTTCCCAGAGTCCCTGTGAGCCGGGAGCCTTTGGAGGCAGCTGGGCAGAGCGGGAGCAGAGCCCATCCATCTCCCTGGGCAGGCAGTGGCCCTGTGTCAGGAACACTGCCCAGCCTCTGTCCTCGGCAGCAAAGAGAAGGATCCAGCACTGTGTAGTGTTGATCCTTGCAGCTAGAAAACAGGAGAGGAATTAGACATGACGTGGGAAAATAAGGAGATTTAATATTCTATAGGAAATCCTGTGTTTTGGGGGAAAGAGCAAGCAAGGTTTGTCTATGTGGAAATACTGTCAGGTGTTGCCTGCGCTGATTCCAGTGAAGAAAGCACTGCATCAGGCTGGGGTCTTGCTCTTTAGATTTGTGCAGATACCTTAATTCAGCCAGTCCTTCATATATTTATCCAATGATATAATTACAGAATTAATACAGAGACACTTTGGCTGAAGTCTTCAAAATATTGCTTTTCTGGGAGCCAGATACCTGTGAAGGTCTGAGCCTGGGTGACTTATCCCCAGCCACAGAGCGAGCCTGAGCTCAGCTGAGATTTCCGAGTCTTCCTCAGCTTATTCACTGTGGAAGGCAGTTTCAGATCTACAAAATTCAGTTCAAGTTTCATAAATAGCCACAGTTCAACATTTTCTAACATTACAAATTTTCATTTTCCTTTTAAAAAGGCCTAGACGTCACAATAGCCAGGGTAAGGGATGGTCAGGAAGATTTCCTTAGGAGTCAAAATAGTACTGTTTTATTGAAATAGAATTTGCAATAGTTTTATTTTCCTGGAAACTAGGTGCACTCCTGAATAGAAACCAAATTACTCTCATACCACCTTAGCTACTGTCCCATCCTTCCTGTTTCCTACACCAAGACCCTCCAGTGTTACCACATGGGGATGCCTGTCTGCTTGCTCTTTCCTGAGCATCTGCTAAGCAGTGTCTTATTTGTATGAATTACGAGTTCAGCTTAAAGCAGGTCAGAAAATTTCCATCAGAACAGTTTTCCTAAGGAAAACAGCTTTCAGGTAGATGTAACTCTTTGTAAAAATATAAAATTCTATTTTTCCATAGAAAATGGGAATTGTGTTTGAAATCTAATATACACCTCACAGAAGATGCATCGGAAAGAGTAGTGTTTTTTTTTTTTAAATTGCAAATGAAAAAACTTCCCTCTTGTTTTCAGTGAAAAAATAATCAAACTATGTCCTAACTGGCACTAATTCATGTTTTATATTTGTTACACTGATGAGTGTAAATCCAGAGAAACTCCCTTGGCCTCAGTAAAGTTACTTTGATTTATACTGTTGTAAATAAGATTGAAATCTTAGTCTGTGTGGTTGGTTCTTGTGATGAATATCTTTGCCTTCTAGGTACATACGTGCAGAAGTAAAACCCCTAAAACCATGAGAATTGATGGATTCTGGGTCGAGACTCTTGTGAAGAGTTCTAACTCCCTGTTGCTTTGGTTTCAGTATCACTGGTCAGAACATATCAAAATGTGGGAATTTATCATTAAAAGTAAGAAACATATAGCCAAGTATTTTAAAATATTTTTATCAGCTGTAATTTGAAAATGATTAGAGTTATACAGAACACTGGCTCAGGTAGGTCTATTTATTCGAGTAAATTAAACATATCCTAAAAGATCTTTAGATCTGATGACAGATGAGTTTGACAGCACCTTAGCTATACTGAAAAGAGTCTTTATTAGTCTTTAGATTTCTTTTTAGACCAATATATTTTGTCTTTCACTTGTTAAAAACCCCTAACCTTTGTTTTAAGCAATGAAACAAAAATTTCCACAAGATAGGGTGAGCGTCTTACCTTCAGAAAGCCACAAACCATTCCCACAGAAGCCAAATTCAGGGTACAAAGTTTGTGTACCCCCAGAAGTACTTCACAATCTGGATTATGAGCCAATACTAGTTCCACTGCAGGGACTCAAGTGGAGAAATTAGGTATTAATATGCAAATGCTACTTTTTATTTTTAATTGCAGGCCAGATAATTTCATCTAGAAGTATCAACTGAAACAATCATGACTGTTGCACTGCTTTGGCTTGACAGGTATCAACTTGAGCAAGAACTCTTGCAGTCAGCTTTTAATGCTTTTTCAAAATGGTGCCAAATTTTTAGACTTGATAAATAAGTAATTGTGGGTAATTCTGGTTTCCAAGACAAATAAAGTGAAGAAAACAGGATGAGGGCAAATTCATTCTTGGTGTACACTCACTGAGTTCAGTGGTATTACCCTAGAAATAGTTGTGGAGTAGGATTTCTTATGCAAACAGTAACACGAATTGTGTTAAATAAGAAAGTACCTTAAATCATGCCTTGGGCAAAATAGCTTGGTTAATCCCAAAATGTTGTTGCAAGAAAATTCCTTCCTTTCCACAGTGTTCTCAGGGAGCTATAAGGCATGTTAGATAGTCAAGCTTTTCCAAAGAATTTAAATAATTTATTTTCTTGTTTTAGATCAACATGCTATTTCTGTGAATCATTTTCTTGGTTAATCTTCATCCCCTCTCCCCCTGCAAAAAAACCCACCATGACCACAGACCAACCAGACTTACATGGTTACTTACTACAAAACTTCACGGTTTTGTCAGTGAGCTCTTGCATACGTTACAGAAAATGTCAGCTCTGCTTCCCTGTCTGTAAGCACCTAAAATAATCTGGCCCTCATTTTAAATCTGCTTATATGAAGTCAAGTGAAATTTTCCTAGAGTTGCCCGAGCACTAAGTAACAGAGTTGTCCAGGAATAAACATTTTTATTTCTATATACAATAAACCCAAAACAAAATTAAGTGAAAATGCTTGATACAATTAAATGTTGGCATTGTTTGCTTTGACTCAGAAGTTAGGTGCTGATTTTTACTTGCATTTTGCTGCTCTACACTTTCTAAAATCATATGAGAGAAAATAAACACTAAGATGACAATATTGAAATAAACTCAAAAACACTTCAGAAAAACCTCTACTGTAATTTTTTTTCCCCTGTAATTGACACATGTAGTGGTAAGATTTTTGACAAAATAATGTTTTGAGGCAAATAGGATTCTGACAAATAATTTTCAGCCAGCTTCCAAAGCAACACTACTGTGAAAAAAAAAAATAATCAACAAGATTTTTATTTTATTCTGCTTTCTTGAAGAGCCCAACATAGCTGCGTGTTGTGACTGTACCCATTTGTGACAAACCCTAGAGCCTGATAGTTTCGGGTTCACCCCAGTGGAGAGTGATCGGTCGCCTTCTGAGCGATTGCTCTCGTTCCAGAAGATGGCAGCTTTCAGGTGAGCAGAGCAGTCTGCTCACTATTCACTTCACAGCACTTCCACGTGCAAAACAGCCATCACCAAAGTCAACTCTGCTTTACTAGTGAGGTACCACTCACCAGACCCACTCGCAATGCCGGCAGTCTGAAATATCGCTGAGTAGGGGTAGAGGCTGAACTACGACACACGAGCTGAATCTTAATGATATGCCCCCTCCCAATCATTTGGGTTCATTGATTTCTCTAATTAAATATGCATTCCACTTCACCATTATTCCAAATGATCCCATTTAATCTCAACCACAGGGCCAGAGATGAAGGCCCTTGCTTACAAAACACTTTTGGCAAGCCCTTCTATTCTGTAGAGGCTCTTGGATACCTCCCTCCAAGTACTAGTCCTGTGCTATTTGGTGCTGCCTCCTCCTTTCCTCATTGCCCAGTTTCCACCTACCTGTTCAGGCCTCTCTTCCTTCTCCCTTTCAGTTGAGCCTTCCAGCTTAGCTTCGGAGGCCTGGAGCTGCAGTTCTGATTGACAGTCCTCTATGTAAAGCTGATTTATTTGGCCAGCGTGGCCCTGTGCCAGGGAAGAGGCTGTTTGAGTGGCGAAGCTGTTAAGAAACTAATTGCGTGATGAACTGCAGTTACAGGAGAGTGTCTGCTGTTTGCTTCATCTAATCACATTTGCTACCAAGGATTTTTCTTGTTTGCCCCTTTTCCATTGTTTGAATTGGAAGAATACCAGGTTTACACCAGAGATGGGCTTGGCTGATTGGCTCCCAAGCCTTTATTGTTAGCTTGTAAGTCCTTCATTTGTTAAAAGGCTCAAATACTATCACTGCTCTGAGTGTTTCCTTGCTTTCTCATCTCAGACTGGGAGGCTTTGAACTTGCCAAGATCCGAGTTCAGCGCTCCGTGTTTGTTCTGCTCGTGTTGATGAAGTCACTAATCCCTAAATGAAGGGCAGGGAGCTGTTGAGGTTTGCAATTTCATCATCTTTAACAGAGAAAACACAATCTCTCACAACACAGGTGAGTTAATGAGAAAATTATTTCCCTCTGCCTTGCTTTCAAATGTCTTTCTGAGCAGTGGGTCTGAACTGAAACCTTGGGTTGCAAAATACCAGCCTGTGGGAAGAGCTAAATCAGGGAAGAGCTCTGTGCCACCAGGTCACCTTTAATTAGCTCATGCTTGGTTCCTTTGCAAGCAAACACAGCTCGTTAGGCATTTACCTAAAAGAAAAGCAGCCATACTGCTGCTTGTCTTTGCTGTTTCTACCCTGTGAGGAAGTGTTGGTAAAGGATGGACCTAACGATAAGCTAAATATTCCCATCCTCAAACCACAGCTTCCACAGGGCCAGTGTGAACCACTTTTCCCCAGTCCTGGGTGCCTGGCAGTAGCACCAGAAACATTGCCTCGGACAGTTTGTCACTCTGCGCTGATGCTGTTTGCAGGCGGTTGGTGATCATGTTTTTCATTTAAGAGGATTATGTTGATTTTGCTTATAGATATCAGGTTCAAGTCAACACTGACTCATTCTAAACTAGACAAGCTTGAGGCAAAAACTTCAAGTTTCTCCTGATTCCAGTGCAAAACTTTCTCCACAGTCACCGCCTTCCTCCTGGGAAACCTGTACCAAGGCCTGAGCCCAGGCTTCAGACTGGCACAGGGGAACGGCTGCAAATGGCATTGTGGATATTCTGCAGAGCCTTTGTAAGAAATTGTTTTAGAAGCCAGTCTTATTTAAGTCACTTTCAGGTAACCTTTAACTGTTACAAGTACGTTTCAAATTTGATATCTATCATTCAGAATCCGATTCTTAGCTGGCGTTACTCTCTCTCCCTGTGCACACAACAGAATTACACTGCTCACATTGGTCCTTCTGCCCTGTTCCCTTCCTTCTGAGGCCTATGGAAAGTCTCCCATTCACTTTCCTGAGGGCAATTTTTCCTCCCTCCTTCATGGTTTCATTCAGCAAGGGCATATTGAAAGCAGTGTACTTGCAGAGGTCTACCTGAGCATTAGGAGTTGCACCCTCTCAAAAGCCAAGAGCCTGCACGCAGCGGTAAGAAAGGGCAGGCAAAGGAAAATGACAGCTGGAGCTTGATTTAGAAAGTCAACCTGACAGCTTTGCTATATCCTCCCAACGAACTCAGAACAAAACTTTTATCAGCTGAAATCTTATTTACAGCCTCTGTTTTTTTTTTTCCTGCAAGGATAGAATAATTCTTAAACCAAGATAGACTGCAGCTTTCTCCATCTGCTAAGGTGGCCACTACAAAGATCTCTGCAAACCAAGCAATCCCAGGTTGTTGCAAATTGCTGTCTAGTTTCTTAGTTAATGAATTTCAGCCCAAGCTTGAGGAAGTTCAAAGACACCCTCCTAGATCTTCCTTGTACACTTCCTCCTGTAGGAAGCTGGCAAACCTTCCCAAACCCCAGGCGATCACCCTTCCTCTGCAGGGCTGCACTCTTCTCAGCGATAAGGTGCAGGATGACTCAGCCAACAAAAATATTTACAAAACAAGATACTATTCTGGGCAGTTTTCAAAATCTGGACCTCTGAGTAGGAAAGGTTTGGGGAGCAAGGATTTCTGGGGAAAGTGGAAGAAAGGAAATAATTACTTGGGGAGCAAGGATTTCTGGGGAAAGTGGAAAAAAGGAGATAATTACTTGGGGAGCAAGGATTTCTGGGGAAAGTGGAAAAATGGAAATAATTACAACAGCATCATGAGTTCAGGCTTACTCTGACATATCAAATAATAAACTACAGTGGAGGGGCAGAGTTTGATTGTCCTTGTGATATTGCATAGTAATGAACCAGGACTGCTCTGATATTCTGCACAAACTAGACCTTGTGTGGCTCTCCTTGTCCTAACTATGAAATTTCGAACTCAGAGAGGGAGTACAGATTTGATAAACAGGAAAACAATAAGGAAAAATCAGATCAGGAAGAAAACCTGTATGCTACCCAGTGGGATCATGGTAATAAGTAGAAGTAGGCTTTGCGGAGCCTGAGGACAGTCAGAGCATTGTAGAAACACTGCAGAAATGAG
>WHYT01017695.1:241720-276101 GCA_009806455.1 Tetrax tetrax
CTACCTGAGCATTAGGAGTTGCACCCTCTCAAAAGCCAAGAGCCTGCACGCAGCGGTAAGAAAGGGCAGGCAAAGGAAAATGACAGCTGGAGCTTGATTTAGAAAGTCAACCTGACAGCTTTGCTACATCCTCCCAACGAACTCAGAACAAAACTTTTATCAGCTGAAATCTTATTTACAGCCTCTGTTTTTTTTTTTTCCTGCAAGGATAGAATAATTCTTAAACCAAGATAGACTGCAGCTTTCTCCATCTCCTAAGGTGGCCACTACAAAGATCTCTGCAAACCAAGCAATCCCAGGTTGTTGCAAATTGCTGTCTAGTTTCTTAGTTAATGAATTTCAGCCCAAGCTTGAGGAAGTTCAGCAAAGACACCCTCCTAGATCTTCCTTGTACACTTCCTCCTGTAGGAAGCTGGCAAACCTTCCCAAACCCCAGGCGATCACCCTTCCTCTGCAGGGCTGCACTCTTCTCAGCGATAAGGTGCAGGATGACTCAGCCAACAAAAATATTTACAAAACAAGATACTATTCTGGGCAGTTTTCAGAATCTGGACCTCTGAGTAGGAAAGGCTTGGGGAGCAAGGATTTCTGGGGAAAGTGCAAAAAAGGAAATAATTACAACAGCATCATGAGTTCAGGCTTACTCTGACATATCAAATAATAAACTACAGTGGAGGGGCAGAGTTTGATTGTCCTTGTGATATTGCATAGTAATGAACCAGGACTGCTCTGATATTCTGCACAAACTAGACCTTGTGTGGCTCTCCTTGTCCTAACTATGAAATTTCGAACTCAGAGAGGGAGTACAGATTTGATAAACAGGAAAATAATAAGGAAAAATCAGATCAGGAAGAAAACCTGTATGCTACCCAGTGGGATCATGGTAATAAGTAGAAGTAGGCTTTGCGGAGCCTGAGGACAGTCAGAGCATTGTAGAAACACTGCAGAAATGAGCTGGTGGCCATGCCTCTGCACTGGTGGCAGCTTTGAAGTAATCAGATCAACATAGATTCGTCTGCTCAGTCAGTACCAACAGTACAAAATGAATACAGAAACCCATTTTCCATCACTGGTTGTTTGCATATCCCCCTCCAAGCCTTCACATAGTTTGACCTGCACATCCTCCTCGCATACCACACTCCCCCAAGAGATTACCAGCACTTATCTCGCGTGTGTGCACGTGCGCATGTGCCCGATGTGCTTGGGCAGGGAATTACTGTCCAGCCTCCAGTCATTTTTCTGGGTCCTCCTTAAAAGCAATTAGCAGCTTCCCCCTTTAACATCAGAGAGCAAATTCAATCATGGAATAACTCTCCTGCAATCGGTACAATTAGCAGGAATGTGTTTGACCCTGGCTTCACCTTCTCTGAAATGCAGTTCCTGGTACAAAGTGTTGTGCTGTGTTTCAGAGTGACATGTTATGAGTAACTGGACATCAGGATCATTGTGTGAAAACAAACAAATCCCCAAATAACTGGGAAGTCTTGAACCAGAAATTGGCATAAGAAGGGTAGAAATAACTGCTGTTTTCACGTTACTTCTCCTTTCTCGTGATACAAAAACAATGCAGTGCAGCATAGCCCTCAGCCCCAACACGTGCCATTACCTGTAATATCTTACAAAACCACAGCCAAAGTAGGGGTTCAGTGGCTGCTGCGATGTGGAAATGTAAATCTCGACTTGGACAGAGAGAACGTCTGAAACGTTTCTTCCTGGTGTCATAAGGAAAGTGAAAACATTTTGTTTCATACATATTTTTCTTATGGAGCAGAATATTTTAATTTTTTTTTTAAGTAAACATCAACAAAAATTCTTCTGCCTAGGCTTGCACTGCTTCTCTATTCATATGTAGATATGAACCATCTATCTTAGAGATAAGAGACTGCCATTCCTAACTAACAAGAAAAGAACTGGCTGCCCAGCAGACCTGCAGTGCTTGCGTGTTGCACCCAGTCTCACCTGCGGTTTACTCCGCTTCTCTGTGAACAATATTCTTATTTCTTGAGAACGAAACAGTGATTTGTAAGGCACTTACCTTTCATTAGAGGGATAAGGGGGGGGGGGGAGGGGAATCTAAGAAGGAGCCAATTCCTTGTCTGTAAGGGAGTTGAGGTCAAGATGACAAAGTCTGTCTCTGAGATACCGTTATCACTCAAAGTATTTGTGAAAATGGTGCATTCCTTTAAACTAATGAGTGGCACAGTGCTGTTTTGTCTGAAAAATTTAGGTGCTTGGTTGTAGAATAATCTGGAATTTTACTGAGGAATACATCCATTTTTTTCTGTCTTTACTTACATGTGCCCCTAAAAACCTTGTCTTCCAGCCACACTTGCACAATTGTGGTCCCTCTTTTTCATTTTCTTTCAAAGAATCCTTTCCACCCTGTACCACAGTACCCTGCTCCTGTGACGTATGTACAATGACCTCTCTTCTTCGTGTCATACACCATCTAATCCTTTTCCTTGAGCATCATTTGCACAGTAATCCTTTTCCTTCTGTGACACAAGCACAAAACTTCCTTTCCTCCACTGTCACTTGCAGAACAATCCCTTACTTCTGGTGGCACACAGGCAGTAACCCTTTATCTTCTGCGCCAAAGACAAAATGATCACACTCTAGCTTTCCTTCAATACGAGAGTAACAATGCAGCCTTTATGTTAATTCTACAAAGAACACACTGCCATCCTTTTATTCCCAAGTTATTCAAATATTAAGCTTCATCTGATCAGCGAGCAGTATGAAATGCCACACATGGTGAAAAAAGCAAAGTATACAGTCCAGATATACTTGTTTTGAAAAATTTCAATAAATAATCCCAACTTTTTCAAATGCTTAGCAAAAAGACAAAAACTAGTGTATTGTTATTTTAGCATTTTTTCCTTTAGTATTTTTTTCCTTTTTGCTCCCCTCTTTTTCAACAATATAACGAGGGGGGAACAGGAGGAAGGAACAGAAAACTGGAGGTGAACCCAAACATAATTTTTTAAGTAGCTCTGGCTTACACTGCACAGGTGAAAGATTATTTTAAAGGTTAAAAAAAAAGTCAAAAGTGTCTTGGCTTAAACCACCTCCATTCTACTGAGGCAAACCAGTTAACATTGCAAATCAGAGTAAGAAGGCAAGGGAGTAGTCACCAGCACTGCTAGTTTTCATCAACAAAGCAAGTCATTCTGTGTGCTTTGCTTTATCCAAAGCTACATCTTATCCAAACCCAGATACCTGCTTAACCAGGGCTGTGCAGCCTCCTCCAGCCAGGACAGCCGTGGTAGCCCATCCCCTGGGCAGCTAGGGCAAAAATCATTACTCTGGTTTTATATCCCCTTTACACAGCAGTGTTGCGTTTGGTGATGATTTGGGCTTAAAATGATCCTGTTTATTTCTTTAGGCTGCCTATTTCCACCTACTGCCACAGCATGCTTTCAAAACAGGGCTCAATTAATTAAATGCTAAGTCGGACCCTCTGCAGAAACCCTGCCTTTAGACCCATTGATTCTAAATTGGTTTTGTCTGCTGTGGGAGTGGCATACGTTTGCCAGGATTGGTTTGACACACAAATTCCTTGTAACAGGAGCCCTGGCTAATACCTCTAGGTGCTCCTGTGTCTGTAATATGCTTTGACATCCTGTGTGGCTGGTGCATTTGAAATGCGAGATTTACTGCGTTTGCTCCCAGAGCAGCTGCAGTAGGTGCCATTAGCTCCCGGTTGGTACTAGCCACAACGGCTCCTTGAACAAAATTCAGAGTGGAAAGCCATCGCTACAGTTTTTGAACAAAGATGGTAATTATGGTAATCATATCACTTTAGCATTGTTCTTGCTTGTGCTTATGAAGAAGCGATGTGAGCCCACGAGAACAGCAGCTTCTTCCCTTCAAATTAATTCCTGCTTTGGAATAACAGGATAGATATGATAAGACTTTCAGTTTGGTATGTTTTCTCCTGCGTCTTTTCAGTGCTGCATTACACATTCACCACAATTCTTCGCCTCTACTGTCACTTTTATGGCAGTGTTTTCCTTTTCCTCCTCTTCAGTCATGGGCATGCTAATCTTTTGTGTCACAGGCAGCACAACCCCTCCTTTATATTGGCCCTGTCCTCCCTATGCATGGTCCTGGATTATGCAGTTAAAAGGAAAAATCAGTTCACCTATGAAATGTAAAACAATGTAATTGTTGCTGTTGCTATTTTTATTTCCATTAACCACTAAACCCAGTTTGGACTGAATAATTAAGCAGCTATTTGTGTCATGGGTTTCAATGCTGAATGTAACCCATTAACCCCAGAGGAGCAAGGTCCATGAATTCTGAATAATTCTGGGAGTAAACTGTGTTGAATCAGGGCTAAGATAAGAGCCAGATATCTTTTAAAAAATCTGGAGCATGTTTTTGGAACTCAAGGTTTGTTCTGTGTTGCAAGCAGTTTCTGCTCTTCCTTTTTTTTTAATCTTCCCCTATTGAACTGAATCCCATGGGAAATGCAAAAAGACTCTACTTAGAAAAAGTGTTTGTTACAGTTCATTCCATTACTTTCCAATTTTTTAATATTTTTTTTTCCCCTAGAAAATATTTGTATGTAAAGAGCACCTTATCGTTCTTTGGGGCTCATCTGTTCACACGGCTTATTCTGTACTTGAAATTCTCATAAATCTCACTCTGGTCTCATTTTTTCCTCTCAAACAGAGCCTTGTCAGCTGTAACTAGTCTTGGACATGGTCCTCTGACATGGATGCAGCTGATATAACATAGTTCAGTGAGCACAATCAGTAGCAATATTCCTGGCACCAGTATAAGCGTGCTGGCCTATCCTTACCTAGCAAGCTTTGTGGCCAAACTGGTCCATAAACTAAGGGTGGGCAGCTCTCTGCTACTACATCAGTTGCTGCTGGAAGCAAAAGATTGAACTGTTTTTTACATTAAACAATGCATTTAAGATCTCTTCCTGAACAGGTACTTGGGAGGCAGAATGACAGCTCTACCCACAGATGCACAGCTCTGCGGAAAAAAAAAAAAAAGTTAGTACGCAGTTACAGTCTACTATGTGTGTCTATAGGCATACATACATACCAGCCTCTTCAGCTTAAAAAATATGAGGTTAAGACACCAGCATTTAATCTGGTCTACTGCATAATAGCAGCCATGAAATTATTTTGCTCCATAATTTCTGTATCAGCCCCAACCACTTCTAGCTGAACTGGATTGTCCCTTTCTGAGAGACGACCAGCTCTGATTTAAGGACTCTGGCTGATGGAGAACTTTCCCACAACCCTTTGTGATCAATTACTAAGTTTAGTGAATTGACTGCTCTCCGTTCTCATGGCTACAAAACATGTATCAGCTACCTCATGTGTTGACGTAAACCTCGTGCAGTCAGCGATGTGAACAGGGCTTCTTACATGAGTAACAGTGGGGAGAGCAAACCCTGCGCCGGGCCTGTTGGCTCAGGAAACACAGACTTTCAGGGTCTGAGGAGGAGCTCAGCCTGGGATCATGGGTGGTCAGAAGGACCAACACCACTGCTTCACCCAGCACTCTTCAGTACTGGAAACTTTCATCCTTACTGACTCATCTTCCCTTTCTCCGTCTGAGACCACAAGCTATTTCTCAAATTTAAAACTGCTTACCTACTCTGGTTGGAAAGCAGATGAAAATAAATAAACAAAAATGAAAAGTGCAACATCCCCTACTTTCAATGCTAGCTGTGTCAAAAGACCGACTCTCAGACAAATCCTGAACTGCGGGGAGGCAGCACTTGAAGTATGTAAATATTCTTTCTATACTTTAAGAAAACATGTACAAACTGAGAAAAGTAGGTATAGAATTAAAAGGTAATATGAGAAAAATCATGAGCATATTCAGGTATCTGAAAATGTGTCTGCAGACTGAACAAACATAACTCAACATAATCAGTTAACATTAGTAGTGCTGTGTAAGCTGGGAGTAAGCGCCAATATTTAATGACTGGTTGTGAGAAATATTCCAGAACATAGTACACTAGTATCAAGCTTTGGTTTTATCACAGGAACAGAATAACTGATAGGTACAAAGTAGTGAACAGAGATAAAGGAAGAAAATGAAACCACTGTTTTTCAGGTCACAATGAATCTTAGGTTTTCTTATAGTATCTGTAACTGAAGTCAGTTTTCAGCAACTAATAACCTAACACTTTGCAGAGCAGCATACAACCACAGCCTGATGATGAGTGCAGGAATGAGGGCTGACTAAGGAAACGTGTGCGCGTTTGCAGGAGAGGGACCTTTGTTTCTTTAAGAAATTTTTCCTTTATTTTTCTCTTTCTTCTTCAATAGCGTCTTTTTTTTTTTTATCCCTGAGGAAGAAACAATAATTTAATTCTGATTAATATACAGAAAGTCTCCTGCGACCGGGATGGTTAACTTATAATGTGATGTTTTATGAGCCACAGCCTTGGCTTGATGAAATGCCTTCTGTGCAGCTTCAGTTTTGCTTTACAGACCTGTGAGAACATACTTAAGGCCTTACTGTTTAAGCGGGAGCAGTAGTTGGTGCTGGAGAGTGAGGGGGTCTCCTGAGGCAAGCCACTGACCTGCAAGAGAAAACTGCACTGCTGTGAAACCTAGAAGAAAACACAGCCACAACAGAAACCAGCATGCACATTTGTGAGCTGCCTCCTACTCCTCATAAACAAGAGTTCATTGCCAAAAATTAAAAAAGTCCTCAAATAATCCTCTAAAAAAGACCACTGTAGACAGCTGCAGACAGCTAAGAGAGCTGTTGTTTGACTTGTACAGGAAGCCTTGTTTCCACTTTCTCCATAGAAATAGCAGGCATGAAGAAACTGCTGATGTACCCAACCCAAGCTGCTAATGGCCAACGGCCAAACTGCATGAACCTCTATATAACACCAGCAGTGATGAGCTGGGCTCCTGCTGTGTCATGCCGGTGCCAAGCCTGGGAGGGGTGGGTGCTGCAGTGCCGAGGGGCTGTGCCAGCCGAGCACTTGCAGGTCAGGTTGCTCTCAGTGGCTTGTGTGCCCCCGCTGTCTTTCACCACTGTGAGAGCCAGCTTCTTCTCAGAAGTGGCACAGGCACCTGCTGCTGGCCAAGGAGGACCCTGGCTCAGCCTGGGCCAAGATGGCAGGTGTCACGCTTCCACCTCTTGTGCTGCCCCAGATGTCACGGCCAAGGACCGTGCCAGTGGGTATTTCACTAAGCAGGGATGCTGCGGATGCTTCTCGGGATGTAGAGTCAGTAAGCTGTGCCTTCACGTATGGAAAGCAACTTTATGTTTCTGAAGGGCTGGAGACTGCTAATGAGAGCCCCTGGGTTGCACATTACCTGCTGCAGTGACAGGTTCATGTCTAGCCAGACAGATGTGTGTTTCTCAAGGAGGACGTTTCGGTCTGGGGAAGCACTCTGTGGGCTCACTGTTTACAGAAAACAGCAAACAGAAGGAGACTGTGGTGTTGGAGAGGAATCAAGCACAGTTGCACGTGAGTCAGTCTGGTATCAAGGTATTAGAGAATAAATTGCACTACCCCCAACCTTAAGGACTGCAGATAATGCGCAGCGGTGAAGTTTTATCTGTGCTCAAGTACATATTTTTTATGCAGCTAAAGCTATGCCACAGATGTTCTTCACTGGAATAGCTTTTGCCTTTGCTAATCCTGTATTAATCTGCTGGTAGAGCCCTATCTGCACTGTCACCAGCGGGCTGCTGGCGCAGAGGAGTCGCCGCTCCCTGGGGATGCGGGCCCTCTGTCTCCCCTCGGGACCTGCCGCTGGGAGCTCGGGCGGGCGGGTGCCGGGGGGAGCACCCCGCGCAGCCCCCGTGTCTGTTCCCACTACAGTGCTCTGCCAGGAGAGGGAGCTAGGACCCTGGGATTCAGGGGCCTGTGATGTTTTCTGTTCACAAGCCATGAAGGTGTTACAGCTGTCCAACACTAACACAAGCTTTCCTGCTCGGCTGGGTGGATATTTAGGGGGCTCATTATGAAGGAGTTTGGGTCCTGCTGGATCCCAGAGGACTCTGATGCTACGAACCATGTTTTGAGGCTCTTGGTCACCTTTTCTGAGGGCTTCCTCAGGTGAACTCCAATGGGAGTCCGGACCCGGTGAAAATGAAGTGAAGCCTACGGATTCTGGCATCACGCTAGAGGTGCAAAACCATGCACACGCAACCACCGCTGGGGTGGAGGTAGCAACCAACAGATGCATAGCGAGGCAAGCAACAGCTAGGAGGAGTGAAAAATTTTGGTCAAGGCTACCAGGTGGCACACAGATGTTTGACAACATTTCTTTTAACTTAGGAACACATCAGCTTTCTTCCCCCTGAAGTAGATGTGTTTCATTTTGAACAAGTAACTGGCAGCTGAAGAAAGTTATTAGAAAATGCTAAGGCTATGTTCCAGCACTTACAACAGCAGCAGAATTACCTGTTTCCTATTCTGCCGAAGCTTTCTGTCTCCTTTTTTAGATATTGTTGGCCTCAAGTCAAGTTCTGCTTAAGTTATGTATCAGAAGGGGAATAAGTGGAGCTCCAAGCTTGTTTAAAGAATAGAAAAGGGAGTTTGAACAAAGCTGGCAGAGATACCAACACAACTATTATCTAGGTTCTGGATATGGTTGGGCCTGCTGGTAAGAAAACAGGAAATAAGTGAGAAAACAATTCTTAAAAATGTGAAAACCAGCCAATTCTACAGGGCTTCATTCTGTGCTCAAGTGTCTGTAAGTGCTGATAAAAGAGCGCATGTGATGAGAAAGTGCTGTGTCATTATCAAAGGCCCTTTCAGTCTTATTTTAATTTCACCTTTTTTTTTTTTTCAAGTGCTGGAGTCTGGCAAGGGAAGGAGAATAACCTCATTTCTTCTCTGACTAATGAAATGTGGTCACTGACCAATTTGCCCTCTTTTCCTTCAAGGTGGTGGATGGAAAGCTGTGCTTCCCTTCTACTTTCTACTTGATTTGGAAGTAAGAACAGAGAAAATTAGTGATAATTTTGGAGGCTAGAAGTGCTTCTCAAATGGTGCTGGGTTCTGCTAGCCAGGAGGTGACCAGGAGCCAAGCTAGAGAAAGGATTGTTGGATGGTAACACAGTTTGAGCGACCACTGGAAACTGAATTATGAGGGAGGCTCCTTCATAAAAAGTGCATTTTATTTGCTCTGTTATGAGACAGAAAAATGCCGTGATCTTCTGATGCCCTCAGCCTACATGACCCCATGGTCCAAGGGGTTGGCTTTGCCTGCGGGGAGGTACCAGCAGACATTGCAGAGTGCTGGGACAGAAGCTGCTCCCAGAGGCATGGCAAGTGGCCATCACAGTGCAGGAAGTGTTTGATAGCCAGGCACCCAAGTTTATGGCCCTTACTGTTTCTGTCCTTGCAAAGGGCTCTAACTGTTAAGGATGAATAGTGTGGAGTTTTTTATGCAGGAGCTGTGGTTGTGACTTCCCATCTCTGCACGAGCCAACAAGTTATTATAAAAATAAATACCTCAGTGGCGGCAGCAGCAGCATCCCCAAGGGCCTATTTACTTCCACTGGCATGAACTAATTCCTGCAGAGGAGCTCAAGCCAAATCCTGCAGAGACCAGCGGGAATCTCTCCAGGCTCTTGCAAAGGCAGTTTGCACACTGGAGAAACGTTGGTGCTTGGTCAGATTTATCACCATGTCAGTTAAAACATGTTGTCAGTTAACATCTTTTCTAACACAAAATATATTTTCTTAAGCCGAAGGAAAGTGAGGTTTTTTACCTCCTTTTATTTTTCAACTAGTTATTCTGATTTACTTCTGAAATTGCACACACACTAAATGGTGGTTCACAGAGTGCCCAGAGATCAGTTATTACCTCTTCATGTGCAAGCTGATCCTAAGGTATCTATCAATCTCATATAGTCCTATCTGCAGAAGATACACCCGATTTCAGAAAACTGAAAACATATTAAGGAAGCTAAGGCATGGCGACATTCACTTTCCTTGGCTTGTTCTCTGGAGGATGTTTGACAGGTGAGTTTATTATCCGTAGGAAGAATGAACAAGCCAATACACTCTTTTCAAGGTTTGCAGGTGCCTTAATGTAACTTGCTCATTTAATTTGTATCTATATACCTCATGAGAAGGGCAGAAGATTTTCATTTTCAAGACCTTATTTAGCCATAAAACGTGTATCACGTTAGCTAAGAGCGGGTCTATGAATTTCATTTTATTTGGTGACAGGAGAAATAGGGAAGTATATATCACCCTTTCAGTAACTGCTGTTAAAAGGTGCATGTTTCATGAAGAAACAGTGTATTCCATGTCATAACATCCTTTGTGAAATAAAATTCAGGGCATTTGTAGTACACGTATATGAAAAGTATCAGTTTGTTCATATGTATGAGTAAAATATAAGCCCCTTTTTGTGGCTGGAGCTGGCCACACCTGGAAAATTAGGATGGATTTTGCTGGCTCCCACAAAGTCAGTAGGAGATTTTCTATGGCCTCAATGGGGCCAAAAATTCTCCTAGATTTCATGCTATTATAAGATATTGTACAATTTAGCTACCAAGGTCATTAAAATGCTATAATCCCATGTGTGATACATGATGGGGTAAAAGCACTTACAAAGGTATTGCTTTCTAAACTGGTGTAATTATGGTACTAATTCCCAAAGAAGTATTGCAAATGCATTTCTAGTTCCAGTTTCTCAAATTTTTTTTGTTAGTGTTCATTACAGTAGTGATATGTTTGTGTCTAAATCTTGTTGATGTCCTTCCAGAGGGCACTAAAAACCCTAAAGTAAGTAAAGAAAAAATTAGTTGGTTATACTGACTGACTGCTGAATTGCTGCCTTTTGAGCCCCGTCCCTCAGCTCATAATCTATAATGTTCGCTCTTATTCTACACAGACTACTCGCTCTTTGTTTATATTAATCCACTTAGTGTCTGTCTAACTTAAAGGGAATTGAGGGGGAAAAAAAAATTAAAAGAAAGCCCTGCCCTCACCGAATTTGTATATTTGGGAACAAATTTGGATGATTTTGGGCTAACAAGCCTAAGAGAGCTGTCAATACTTAGCTGTAGTTTCATCCCTTGGGAAGTTTGCAGCCAGGATGAAGCCACCCTGTGGGGCAGTGCGGCGTGGGGCAGTGTGGTGTGGAGCAGTGGGGGGCTGGTGACATGAGGGGCTGGCTTCAGTGGAGCTCTAGTGACAGCACGTGGAGCTCGGACACCAAATCTTGGGACAGGGGGTCTACCCCTTCTAGCAGTGCAGAGGGCAAAGTCCTGAAAGCCTCTTAAGGCACCAAAGAAATGTATTGAGTCGTGAGTCTTCCTTTTCCAGTTTTAAGAAGGGCATGGAAATACAGGTCTCCGAATTATGGCAACAAAAGATTCAAGCTGAAATAAACACCAAAGTCTCACAGAATGTGAAGAGTGCTTGATGGTTTACTGATGGTGATCCTCTCAACAGTGATGAAAATCAGAGATAAATAAAATCAAATGCTCTCTTTATGATAAATGAAAACCTGATCTTAGGGCCCACTCATTTTTAATCTTGCAGTTGCATTGTATTCCTGACAACCCCGAGGGAGGCAGAGGTCCTAGGGGCTCTAGTATTTTGTTTTTCCCAGGGCTTGAAATTGGCCTCAGGTGCTCTGTACAGGGGTGATAAATGCATTTCCATCTTCTCTGAAGATGTCTAACATCTGCATTTCTCTTTGTTCTGTAAAGCCACCTCCTATCCACTGCTTAACTGAGCTCTCAGATGTTATTTGAACAAAGAAGCGCTGTTCTTTAGGCAAGAAAACCAGAAAAAAGCCCAGCGTATTTATTCTTCTCCTTCAAGTGTGTCAGTCCCTTGACTAATGATGACAAGATTTCTGTTCCTGTGGAGTTGCTAGCTTCTTCACAGGTACTACCAAATAAATACATCAGTTTGGAAGATGATTTCTTACAACTGTCTGGCAAATTGCAGTCAACTCATTTCTCATATGCCTTTTTCAGATAGCTACCAGATTAAAGACTAAATGAACAACACCTACTTCAATTAGGTACCAGATTAAAGATTAAATGAACAATACTTACTTGCATTAGATATGAAACGGTCACTGGGTTCACTGTGATTTTATATCTCCTCATTAGCCCCTGGAAGTATCCAGTCACTAACATAGCACATTGCAAAAAGGAGCTTGGTGTCTTCTAAGCTAGAAGGAAACCTGCAAATAATAACATGTCATTTAAATACATCCCCTGAAACCCTGGCAGTGTCTCAAATAGATTATCAGTCTGGACTTTCAGAAACAATGCAAATTGATGTTTCTTGCTGATGTTCCCAAAGAATTAAAAGCATACAACATCTACATCTCACAATTCGATAGACTCTTTTGTAGTAAATAAACCTAGGAATTTCTATTTTTCTAATAGAGAATTTTGTTGATGTTTAGTACACTGAATGTATATAGTGCACAAACAGTAATCCATGTTTACAGCTTTTTTGAAAGTTCACAGTTAAAGAGACATGGAGGTGAGCTGGGATTCAAAGGTGGGTATCACCATGCTCTAGAACAGATAATAATCTGTCTGTGATAGACATATTTCTTCCATAGTTTTTGGAATTTTTTTTTTTTTTGACTTGTGGTCTTTTGGCTAGTACTGCCAAGAAGCCATGGCATTCCAGACACAATGGATGTGCAGCCTCTTAATGAATGTGGCAGGCAGTAGCATAACCATTTGGAGGAGGTGACAAGATTTAGTGTTAATAGTTTTGTGGTTTGATCCTACAAATAATAATAATAATAAAATACATAGTAAATAAGTTATCAGCATTATTTTCCAGCCTACATTCCTTCTGCACTGAAAGAAGTAGTGAAGTTATGTGTGGCCTAAGGCTGACTACAATGGCTGTTTCTTTGGCCTGATAAAACAGTGTGCAATCATCATTGTCAACATCCCCCAGGACTTGATTAATCCAAATACTTGGGTAAAAATTAATTACCTAAACCTTTACTTAAGGAAAATGAGAAAATAGACATGTGTAAATGTCTTCTCACTTCAAAAGAAAAGTTCATACCATAAAGATTTTGCAGTGAAGCCTCCATCTTACAAAGACTCTCAGAGGAGCTGAAGTTGTGGCCTCACCAAAGTACAGGAGATGACTCTATGGGCCTGGCTACCCAACAAGGCTTGGGCAGCTAGTGATGGCCGTGTAGGCTGCAGTATTTTTTACTGCTATAAAAGGGCCCAAATCTCACAGCAGGTAGCTTTGGTTGCTATAATAACAATTATACTAAAATTAGTGCTTGATACAGTAAGTAATTTCTTAATGATAAGTAATCTGATCAGTTCTATGAGAAGGACAGAAAACTTGATAGGACATATAATCTATCGGGACAGCAGGAACTCTCTGTCATTACTTATGTGTCTGCATGGGAAACAAGAAAGCAATAAAAGGTAGTGCTTCAAGCATATTCTAAAAGGATCATTGTGCAGAAAAATTCTCTCAATGCAGAAATCAAAAGGTTTATAACAGTGAGAGGCAGTGCCTACTCTGCAGTGACAGCTTCATGTTTATTTATTCCAGAAGAAATAAGAAGGAGATACTGAAGTAAAGACAAGATCATTTTATTCCCAGATCAAATAAAGGAACACACAGTGTGTTCTCATCACAGTGATTACTTTAGGGGGAACTAATACAACGAATGTTATTAAATGAAACGACTTCTTTATAGGGCATCTCACATTAAGGATTTTAGTATAAGTAATATTTCTGTCAGGCAAAGTGATGCAAGACAAAACATCTTGTAGAAGATACAAAAAAAGACCTTTAAGAAGCTGCTAAGTAACAAGATGTGAATATGAAGCGTAGTGAGAACTCATATAAGATAGCATTTTCTCAGGGAGCGCATGCAGTTATGCATCCTGATAGAGGTATTCCTTAATAAACATATTCTTGTAAAGATGTGTTCTATTTACTATACTTCCTCTGCAGCAAATTATCCCTTTGCTTAACAGCTCTGAGAAACAAGGATGTCAGGAGCAAAAATTACTATTATCCTTTCACTGGTTTTGTGAAATCTTTTATTTTAAATTAGCTTTAGGTGCTGTTATGTGTAGAGCTAAAATAAGTGGCTGCTCAGCGCAGACAGCTGGGACAAATGGTCACTTCTAGAGGAGCTGTCTTCAGTGCAAGTCTGAGACTTGCATGTCTCTTCACGCTGGAAGTCTTAGGAGAAAAGCCTCACAGTGCTGGGCACAAGGTGCAGCCAAGAAGGTAAGCTTGTACAGACACCGTGCCTTCTCAGGACATCTACACACATTAGCACTGGCAATCAGAACTGAGAAATGTGGACTTATTTTATCTTTCTGTATTCTGAAATGGACATGCGTATATCAGCACACTTGAAGACCTACAGCTACATTTTATTATCCTAGAATCTGAGAGGTCTCAAGGGGTAATTATTTATAAAATGACTAAAACATCTTGCCTCGGGTGCAGGGTTCTGGAAAGCCATGTCTTCTCTAAGGGTCATGAGAGTTAGAGATGAAAAAGCCTGACTGCATCATCTTGTATTGTTCCCTCCAGTGCCTTTGCTAGTAATTTATCAAATCTGTATTTATTTTAGTATTTATATATGGCTCCCATTGCACCACTTTGCAATATTCAATTTCTTTATTCTCACAAGGGCCCTATCTGGTATGTTCTGCATCACATCTGCGGCAGTCTGGAAGAGAAGGTTCATAGCAACAGAAAATGACAGGAATGTAGTCCCTTTCCCTTATTTGCTACCTCACTCACTAAATCGTGGTTTGGTTCTCATCTGATGGGGCTTCCATCTCTCACATGGGAAAGACGAAATAAGTAGGAGAGTAGGTGGGAACTGAATTTGTTTTGAGACGTGAGAGGCTGAGAGTCATCCTCTGTTCTCCGATACTTTCTTCCACAGCATTCAGGACTTTGCAGGAACTAGAGAATTTACAGAATATCTCACTGAAATTACTTGGTCAAGTTCTATGGCTTTTATTATTCAGGAGGTTTGACTGCAAAATGAACACGTGCTTTTTGTGCTGGGATATTGTTTTGTTTTCTTCAGGCACTTGCTGAAGTAAGACCTGCATGTTTTAACTGTATTTTTTGTTTTCTTTAATTGCTTTAATTTCTAAATAAAAATCTACTACCTCCCCACCCCTCAATAAATAAATAAATAATCAATCCCCTAAACCTTTTGCGTCTTTTTGCATTGGGCAGTTTTTCTAAATCTTTTAATCCTTGCTATGATCAAATATTACTAACCACAAGTGCTGAATACCACCATCAGTGGCCAGATCTATAGATATTAGAGGTCTCTTCTCCAACCCAACTCTTCCCTGGTACAAGAGATTTTGAATCTGAGTGTTTCCTGAAGTATGAGAAAGGCTGTTTGGGTACAGAATCAAGAGCAAATTATTTGGTAAGTCAGTCTTTATAATTCTCTCAAGGAGGGAAGCACAGCACATGCTAATAACTACTTATGCTCATTCTGACTTGCAAATATCACAGATGGACACAGCCAAGTGACACATGGGAAAAGAAGACTCAAGAACTCTGCTGCCCTAGGACCCTTTCAAAAATTTAGAAAGTTACCTACAAATATGAAAAAAAGAGGTGCAAGTGCTAGCACTTTCATATCTAACCCTCAAACAGCCATTCTTTCCCTGTGAATTTGAGAGTAATACAAGTTTTGAATAATATATTGCAAAGACTGTGGTCTTAAAGACTTGTTACAGACATTTTCTCAACAGTCCTAATTCAGACTGGAGCTGGAGGCTTTGGCTACAGGCTAATGCTTGATTCTTGTTTACCCTCTGGGCACTTTTCACAGTTCTGGCAGTAGAAACCAGCCTTGAAGTGTTTGTAAAATATGTTATACATTTGCATTGTAGCAAATGAGAAGTCAGTCTCAAAGTCTTTAATGCTAACGTTGGTATGAATGTAAACTTAATAGACCTGCAGCTTTTTCATAACAGCCCCCATACTTTCTTTTTGTGAGTCACAAGAGAAAGCAATCATTCGATAAAAATAATTTTTACCTTAGAACCATACAAAGAAGTAGCATCATTCTTCGGGAAGAAAAAGCATAAATTCAGTGTTATTTTCCATTAATTTTTTATTTTAGTTTTTACACATAACAATCTAAGTCTTCCTATTACTCCTATTATTAACATATGGAAATGTTCAACAAAGAAATTGGCACCAGTGATGAATCTGTCTGACTTGTTCTAAACCACGGATGTTAATTCCAACACTGGTCCGTTAGCTGTATCGTTCTTTCATTCATGAATCTGTAACAAGAATTTCTGGGGATACTGAACTTAGCTGGCCACATATTTTGAGATGAGATGAAGAGGACAGATGCTGATCTGACTTAAATGTTTACCTTTGCAGACTTTGTATTAAGAGTTTTGCAGTACACATAAATGTTTTTATTAATAAATAAATGCACCAAAAGTGTATTTAAAAAATTTCTAATATCACATATCCATTTCACATCTTGTATCTTATTTGAACTTAAATTTAATCAAGGCAAATGAAACTGGATAAAACACTTCTACCTAGCTTTGTAGTTTCACACAGATTATTTAACTCACTTTGCTGGAATTGTCTCATGGACAAACCTGAAGGAGTAGGTTAAAAATCATAGTCAGTGCAAGTTTCTTCATGCACATAAGGAACTGACCTAAAGACTTTATTATTGTCTTAAGGGTAGCTCTTTTCCAGACTAATTTTTAAAGCTTATTCCTCAATCTGTGCAAAGTAATAATTAAAATAAATAAAAAAATGATATTTCAAGTTTGTAAGGTTTCTGTATTTAAAGTATGCAAGTAGTTTAGCTTTGTCAGTACTTCAAGATGCTTGAAAATTGCGCTATGAAGGAAACTAGGCACCCAATCTGCAATGGAAATATGTAAGACAATGAATTGGATTTAACAGGATCCAGTAAATCATAACATTAATGCTATTGCATGATACTTCACCTTAGACCAGATTAAAGAAAACCCATCTGAAAAAAATGCTCTGAACCCTCCAAATTTGAGACTAGAGCTGTGCAAGCCATTTGCTATGAAATCTATAAGCATATTAAGCACATCTGACTTTTGGTTTCGGTACAGAGATGAAACTTGGATGAAATATGCTTAAAAATTTTAGTCTTTAGTATTTAATATAGGCAGTTTAAGGGCTAAAGGACCTATCTAGATGAGCATATTTGTAGTAGTTTTAAAAAAGAATTGTAGAGAATGAGTTGTTTTTTTTTCAGATAAAGAAACATAACCAATTCCATAAATCCCTTTAATCAAAACATCAGTACAGCAGAAAACACAAATCACAGAGAAATAATTAAAAAATTACAAGTTGTGGACCTTGGTTTATCAACAGCTTAAAAAAATGGCAAAGACTCAGTGACTTTATTAGATATATCTATTTTGCCTAGATTTTCTACCTGGAAGTTTTATCCCTTTGCAATTACCTACAATCAAAACAAAACAAAATGATAAAACAGGCTCTCATTTATTAAAAATCCAGTGGATATTCTTCAGAGAGCTCTTTCTTCTGTTATGCTTTTTTTTTTTTTTAACATGACAACAAGTTAACTATCTAAAATTATGATTGCAGTAGAAGCTTCTGTCATATGGAACAGAAAGGAAAAAATATTTTGGCAACTGACTGAGTAACTTTAACCCAGAGCGTCTCCATTACTTAATGTTTGGTCAGAGTATTATTCCTTAAGTTCATTGACATGAAAATGAAACCATCTCTTTGGGAGCTTCCAACTATGAGCAAGGCAGGAGTTTCATATAATTTTCCAATTGCATTTTGAAGGACAAGGAAATTGTAGTATTCACTTATTTCTGGTATTGAATCTTACTTCAAAACTACAGAAGATGTTTTTTCAAACAAGTGTTGCACATATCTTTTAAATATAACTCTGAAAAAGACAATTAACTTATCAACCTGGGAATCTAGCAAGTAAAGAGAGATTTAAAAAAAAAACATATAAATGTAACAAGTCACAAAAAGGTCGCAGAAGTGCAGGCACAATTATGGAATATGCATGGTTAGGAGAAAGATAATTCAGAAAGTCTCAGTTGCACTAAATATAGAGACTCAAATTAGAGAACTGAAGAAGAAAGCAAAGCCTCCAGGACCAGATTGGAGTGAAGCAGAAAATTTCACCAATCCTAAGCTTGCGTTTGGAAGGGCCAGGCACGTGCCCTGGCACCTCGGAGCTCCTTTGGAGTGTGCTCAGACAGCAGTTGTGTCTGGGCACAGAGAATGTAGCTCCTGCCTCTACCCATGTGGGCTCTGGCCGTGTTTCTGGTCCATGGTCTCTCCCAGGAGCCACAGATCCATTCCCTCCCTCACTGGAAACCTTAGTCACTTCTGAACAGGCATGCAAAGATCTACTCTTTTCCCCTTGTTACCAGTCCAGTGTGTTATCAGACGCTGCCTAACACACAGAAAGAGAAACAAACAACACACAAACCTCATGGAGGAGGTTTTCAGCTACAATGGGAAAAACCTAAGCCCTTGAACAGTCTTAGAACATAGGTCTGCAGGTGCACGTGCCAAACACTCAACTGACAGCCATGTTCTTGGATGAAGCAGGCACCTTTTGGGTTTGTAATTCCTCCAAGGGATGCTGAATACACAGCTTCCTGTGCAGCAGGACAGATCTCCTGGAACAGACTCTTTCCAAAGTTTTGAATGATTGGATGTTTAGTAAACTTTGGCTAAATGAGGCTGGTTGTTAAATAGCCATCAAAGACAGTTAAAGAATTCACTGTTTCTTATTTCTAGTAGAAGCACAGGAGTTTCTTCACAGTGCTTCGGAAAAGGTGAATCTTCTCTGGCAGAGAGGGAGTGGGGAAATGGGTGCAAGGACAGAATCACAACAGCTGTCTGTGCAATTTATGGCATGATTTTTCAGAGAGAAGTACCCCGTCTGTGCAGACTAGAGAAACTGCCAGCAGTAGAAACAGGCAGGGTTTTTTTTTATACTTGTAGGTGCTGGTGACATTTCCCACTTGAAGCTAGGGACAGAAATGTGGGGTGGGAAAGGAGTGGTAGAAGTATTCCCTGATATGTTTAAACATGGTTTTAACAACACTCGGGCCAGGGTCACCTAGGCCATCTGCCTTTTTACTGCAACTGGGCATTTGCTTTTAGCATGCTCTGAGAGTTCATACTGAGTATTTCCATAGTTGCTTCACTCTAGGCAAATGCCAGCCTGTTTTTCAACTGTCAATACATATGAGTGGTGAATTTGCACTCTGACTCATGTGCAAGAGACATACCAGAAAGTGGATGAGTTCTGTCTTTGGCTGTGCAGCAGAGCTTTTAATATGTGGTTCACTTACTAGCCTGACATCAGTCGTTAAGAGCTGCTGTGATTATTCTTTATCCTAAAAATGTGATGCCTTTTCTTACTGTCTTGCTGGGTATGACAGAAAAGGACTTTATTCGGGTTTTGCCTTCAACATCTCAATAGTTCAAAGGAATAAATAATAAAAAATAATTACAGGAAATAAAGGGAAAATCTCAAGCAAACCCTGTAATTTTTTTCTCCCACCCAAACATCCTTGCTGGCATTTGGAATTTCCTCCTACCATCAGGATAGCACGTGGATTTCCCTTCCTGTTGTACAGTTTAAGGTTTTTATAGTGTTTGTGCAGAAATATCTGTCTCTATTATCTCGCAAATATTCTACAGCAATCAGAAATGAACTGACATTACAATAGGCTGTTGGCAGTTTTCCAGTGAAATCAAAGATAGAAATCACTAAGTTTGTGGTGGGGACCCAGCTGGTGAATGCTCTGAGCACACTGGGCTGAGCACACCCACAGAGCATCGACTACAGGGCGAGGCAGAGTGAGGGGAAAAGGTGATGCTCAGCCAGTTCAGAGGTGGGAGCTTGGGCCCTGCTCTACACGTGTGACAGATACTGCACTCAGCCACGATCAGCATGCTGGAAATGAAGTGGATGTTTGCCACATAACTTCTTTTTCATGTACCATCAGCCACAGAGTCAAATGAAACAAATCCAGGAAGCTGGCTAGGCTTTGGCAGGTCAGAATGGTTACCATACCAAGAGATAATACTGCAGTATTGGCTTTAATTTAGGAAGATAGTGTTTTTTGTCTGAGTCACTCAAACACCAAAATGTGTGCTTGACTTTAAGCCTGTGACTAAATCCCACTAAAATACTGTTTAGGACACTGAATAGTTACCATGAGCAGTCCTACTTAAAGCCAGAGTAATTTTAGAGCAGTTTTAATATATGCAGATAATGAGACCTAGCAGAACAGCAGGAATTGTGCCTGTCTGGATGTGTTAGTGCAGCCAGGTTATAAGAAAGATCTAAATTTAGACAAGAGCAAACAAATATAGATAATACGCAGCAAGTTTTTCTAGCCCACTTGTTGTATTTGCCATGGTTTGTCTCACTCAGCATCCTGCTCCCATCCTAAAATGTCAATTTGGGTGCTGCTGTGTTTTTGTTCTCCACTGGAAGCACTTAATTTTCAGGAGGTGCTGAAAGTGATCTATTCAAATTTATCTCCTGCCAGGCATCCATACAATGGGGAACTTCAGCTATGGAAATGGTGACTCTACTCTTATAACTTCATTACACAGACCAGTTCAAATACAAACCGTAAGTGAGGAGTTCTGCGACCGGGAGGTATATGTGCATGCCAGCATCATGCACATTCAGAAATCCAGATTTATTATTCCAAAATGATAAACCTGGCTTATAATGCTTTTTAAGAAACATATGATTGTCTTGACTAACAGAACCCATACAGGAACTGAGGTCTTGGTAGGAGAGGCTTTATAGGTTTAAAGAAAGAAAAAAATCAAGGCCCAGTTAAAACTATTCTGACATCCAAAAAATAAAAGAATGAACTGGGAAAAACAACACTATCTATATTGTAAGTATCCTGGATTCTTTCCTGAAGAGAAACAAGAAGGAAAAAAGGCTCTCCCATAGATATGTGTAAGAAGTTGAAGGTTTTGATTTGATCAGTTACTGGTATGATGCCATAAATGACAAGATTCTTCAATAAGTTAGATTATCCAACACTAAAATCCTGATATATAGGGCTATTTAGATCCAAAGTCTTGCTGAAACCAAAGGAATTTAGGATCCAGTCCTTAATTCAGTTTAGATTTACAAGGTAAGATTCTCTGTAGAGCTGAGAATTAATCCTGCAGACAGGTAGTTCTGGCACTCTTCCAGCTCTTGTTAAAACTGTGATATCTTTTCTGAGAGGCTCAGGACCCCATGCAGTTTCTGGAAATTTATCCTTTTGAAGATACCTACTGCAGCCACAAAGGCACCTACTTCTTAGACCCCACTGAAAGAACAGCACCTCTGAAAAACAGTCTGCTGAAAATAAAGCCTCTGTCTTAAATGAGCATTTAGCTATAAATACAGAAATGGTTTGAACATTCACAGCTTTTATTATCTCCTTCTCCATGCCCAGTACACACAGTTCCACAACATACCTCTTCTTACACATAAAACAAATAGTCCACTCTGTTTCTTAAAACTCACTGTCTGCGCACTTGCCTTCATAATAGAATGTTGTTGTATTTGGACTTGGCATAATGATGACCGTAACTGACCTGTCAGTGTAGATCACAGCAAATCATATTCAGTATGGCAGATGATTGTGATTAAACCTTCATCCTATTTCATGATACAAACAAGTATCTCAAGACCTGACTTGGAAGGGTCCTAATAAGCAGATCTCCATTTTAAAAGGTACAGAAATTTTGTCAATATAAGACAATAACAGGAAGACAACAACTTTAAAAATTAAATGAATTAATGTGACATATATGCTGCAGACTGTTATTTAATCTTTGAGAAATACAGCTATTTGCAGCATTTTTACAGAGAAAGATGACAGATTTTTAAGGTAACCAACAGGAAAGGAAGGTATAACTTCCTTCCAGAACATCATCCTATACCTTTAAAATCACTGTTGGAACAAGCCAGTGTTTTCAAGCTGCTGTCTGTTAAAATGCCTAACATGTCCTATTATCTGCAAGAGTGTGTGCTGTTCTTCCACAAATCAAAGCAGGTTTTCAAAACTGGACACATATGAATAAAAATTAGAATTGTCACATGCAGTATCTTCTGCATGTGAAGGGAGCAGGACCTGAACACAGCCCAGGAAAGATTTGCAGTATTTTATAATCAGAGCATTTTATTCTTTTGGAAGCTATTTGCTGGTCCTTGATTTTTGTGCAACATAATATTCTTAGGTATGGCTCAGAAGATAGCATCGTAACATGTAGGAGTGAATGGATCTACATCTACATGGCTTCACTAGATATTGATCATGTCTTGTGGGAATATGCAAGAAAAGAAAAGAAGAATTTTTCCCTTTCAAATCTACGTTAGGAATTATACAGTCCTCCAGTGGAGCCCCTCGCTGGCTGTATGTGCCTCTTTGTTTCCTGTAGGGAGAGGGATATAAAAAGTGCAGATAATGAAACCTAACTAGAAGGGTAGGCCTCTTAAAAGTATTCATTGTCTGGGGAAAGAGGGAGGAAGGAACTCACCTGACCTTGACCACCCAAGCTTTTAACACTCAAAAAGACTCTCAAAGCTTTCTGAGGGAGATTTACAGCTGTGAAAGGAGGCTGGAATTACATCGTGGCAGAAGGAATATAACTCGTCTTTGCTTCCTCCCCTCCCCCAAAAGCACCCAAGTCATTCCTGCATTTTTAGAAATTTAAATACATTGTTTTGGGAACTGATTGACAGAATCAAAGGAATTCCTAGCGTATCACCCTTGCGCAGTCTCTCCCTCCAAATTTCTTTTCTTCTGGCTGCCTTTGCTGTGAGAACAAGCCTCCACATCCCATCTCTCTATGCCCTCTGTACCAAAAAAAACCTGTCACCCAGCATCTGTGGCTGGTGCAATTAACATGTTACATGCATGGTAAGTTCTAAAAAGCCCTTTTCTTGCTGATAAGGGTAGCTGTTGTGGGCAGACCACAGTTCTCAGCCTTCCTGACTCTTGCTACCAATAACAGTCCAGTCTGGATGCCTCCTTACTGAACTACGGCAATATTATTACTGGCTCTAACCCCAGAAGGTCCAGACATGGTTAGAGATCTACTGTCCCGCACACTCAAAATTCAGAAAAATCCTGAATACAAGCCTGTCTGAAACAGAGGAATTGGGGATCTGAACTTTGCAGCTGACTCCTACACTTAAAGTATAAAAATCACAGGTAGGACTATGTTCCCTGAGTTTGGGAAAAAAATGAACTAATTTATTTGCAAGCTTTACAGCTAGGATCTTCCTGAATTATTTTACTTGTTATGTTTCTTCTTTATAATCAGCATTCATTTCATAAGTCAATAACATATGGGATGTATTAATGTACTCAAGTGAAGATGTCATGTTCACAACTCATGCAGCTGTTTTCACACCTGAGACAGAATAAAATGCTCTCTATCAGTGTTCACCCACAGCTGTACCACATAAATAAAAAAGTGGAGTGTGAGGAAAAAAAAAGAAAGAACAACTTAAAGGAAAATTCAGCTTTATAACTGCAGGTTGCTGTATTCTGAGTTAGGAAAGCTGAGAGTCTGTTAAGCACAGTTGTGAAAAGTTATTATTTAGAAGTTAACTCTTTCTCAGGGAACACTGCACTGCTGACTGTAAACTGTGTGATTCGAAATGAAAAGTGTAAGATGGCATCTGGGAAAGAGAGCACCATGAGGAGAGACAACATTGCCCTGGTCAGGAAGTGCTCCCAGGAGCCAGCCTGCATCCCCCTCCCTCGGTGCTTTTCAGACCAGGAGGAAGGGACTGCAGATTTTGCTACACGCGTCTGGCACTTTACTGAGGCTCGTTTCTGTCTTCAAGACCTCGCTGCAGTGCTCTAGGGGAACTCAAAGAGCTGAGACCCGCATGCCGCCCTTCCCAGAGCAGACCAAACTTGCCCTTTCACCATCAGCCACTTCTGCCGAATGCTAAAACCTTCCTCCAGTAGGTCTTGCTCCTCAGGCCCTGCTCCAAGACAGGAGCCTCTGCTCACCTGGCAGCACCCAACCTTTTCCCTGTCCGTGGCTGGGCACCGCGACCGGTGCTGGAGCGGCCGCAGCTCTGCTGGAAGCAGGCCGGCAGAGAGGACAGGGTCCCCAGGCCTCGGCCCCCTCACAGCTCCTGATTTCCAACAAGGCTCAGATAACTCACTTTCATTTGAAGTCTACTCTTAATATTGTCACTTGGTTATTCTACGTAAGCTTTCTCATGCTGTGTAGTTGTGGGGGTGATCACTACAGATCAAATGCTGATCATTTTGTTCGGAGTACACAAAGACCTCAATATTTTTTGTAAGCTGTTCCATTCTCTTTTTTTTTTTTTTAGCCATCACTGTTTGATTTAAAAAGATCATCTCCAGAAAGAAAGAAAAATATTCTGTCTTTTAAAACATCTGCCAATTCTGAGACTTTAGAAGAGAAAGAATTAGGCGCTGTTTCTATCAGACCTATCCAGAACCAAAGCTGCGTGCTCCTGCGGCACTCTGTTAATAAATGCCCTGATGCCAGAACAGTGCTGGCCTTTGTCAGTCACGTTCATGAACAAATAACGTAGCAAACAGAAAGCATGTTAATGATCACACTGCAGCAGGAACAGCCAGAAGGGAATCGACATTTGCCAAATGGATTGGGAGACAGCTGAAATTGATCTTTTCCAAAACTTTTTTAGGGGTCTAACAAAATCACGGAGACAAAAATAACTACTAGTAAAATTAATCTACTTAAGGAAAAAGAAAAGGTTTATGAAACACCTTCCTGTTCTTTGTTCCCTGCTGTCTGTTACAATCTATTGCGGGACTGTGACAGCATTTAGGAGTTTAATGTCCATGGAAAAGAAAGTTGTCATAGGTTGATGGGCTCCTGCTGCTAGATAGTGTCCACATCATTAATCATGGACATTTATCTCCTTCACCTCACAGGAGAGCCAGTAGTGACACTTGCTCACTGTACAGTGGAGGACACAAAAAACTATAATATAGCAGTGGTAAATTTACCATGAGATTGTGACAAGGATCACAGACAAATATGGGCTGCTTTGCAGCTCGGGAGCACATTTATCACCCAGTGATGATGACTTTGGCTGACCTCTGGCCTTCCCTACACATCCCCACTCACACCTGCAGACTCGACACGGTCACTTGGCCCCTGCGCTGGGAACTGTGCCGGCTACTCTGAGTGTGGTCCCCTGTCACTCTGCAAGCATCTCGGTTTGCAGTTTGGTCTGATGGACCAATAAAACAACCACCAAATTTACTTTTGAATATAAAAGGAACTTTTTTTTTCTTTGCAGAAAAAATCGCCTTTGCTTTCATTTGACATAAAATAATTTTGTGTGAAAGAAATAATTTGCTTTATTTTCTTAAAGACCGTCCTGATGTAATTAATATAAATGAAAATGAAAGGCTAATTTTACGCTGCAATCACAAGGCAGAGGTGGAATGAGGCATTCTAATTCTTCTTAGACTCAGTACCTCAAGTGTGTGAAGTAGAAAATGAATCAAAGATGCTAGAAACCTGGATTAGCTGAAGTTCTAAATAGGACTTGAGTTGACAAGTCCATTTAAAAAATACTATTTTAATAAATGTATTATAAAATATTCTAACTGCTGTTAGCATTCTCTCTTCTAGATGTCCAACACTATAGGGAGATTTCTTAAATATTCATTTAATGACAAAAGAAGTGAAAAACAGGTACTCCCCTTATAACCTGGTAGTCAAGTCACTTTGAGATTAAGGAGACCTGCATAAAAACCCAACATCTACATAAACCAGACCAAACATCTGAATCACATTCTACCAAGCTACAAAGAAAAGATGCAAATGCATACATTATAAAATATTCTGGGCATTTCTTCAGCACTAGCTAGAACAGGGACAGGAATCCATTGCATAACTTATTCATCATAAGGGAGAGAATAATACCACTGTCATCCCTTCCATCTCTTTTTTTTTTGGTGCTCATTCACAGAATTTTTTTGAAGTAAAATTCTTTTGGCAAAAAAAAAAAAAAAATTCTCCAAATGGGATGAGTTATTTGGAAATCATAGTTTCAGCAAATATAATATGGTTAAGAAGAAAAAAAATAATTACCCACTTCTATGTCTTATTGGAGGGAAGGTAGATGGACACTTACTATCACATGAACCAGGATTTCCTTAAGATCTGGAGAAGTACTAATGAAATATTACATGTTTATAGGCAAGCAGCTCTCTTGATACTTGCAGCTCATATCAAAGGGCTGGTCAGTGCTTCCTTCAGTTTCTTTGGAGTAGCTGTTGCATTCAATAGGCACATCTTGAATATCAACAACTGATCATGTAATCTCAAAGGGAGTGATATTTTTCTTCATTATTTTCTTCTCTATTGCTTTTACCTGTTTGTTTGATCTATAATGTGTCCCATAAATAGAAAAAATAAGCTAATTTTACTGCTTTTTAAAACTGAAAAATGATCACATTAGATGACTGTTCAAACAAATGAGAAGAAGAATACATTGATGAGGTTGAAGTTACTTTAAAATGATTTTGCTTAGAACCTACTGTTACAAACATCGAAAGTGGGATTTTGGTCCCACTGTGGCTTAAAATTGGTGTAATTTTGCCAAGTTAATTTGGCTATATTGATACATAGCCAAGGTCAGAACTGCATCTTGATGCTGTTGTGAGTGAATAAAGGATGAATCAATATTAAGCTTGTTTCATGTTTGTGGCTTTTTGATGGCCTGTAACAATGAGGCACCAGCGTGCTACTATTATCCCTCATAATGAAAACTGGGCTTGGATTTTACATTTCAGCTTTTTCTTTGGATATTTTCAGATAGTTTCTATGCAAAGATACGCATACCAATATTATGCTGAAGGGGAGCAATAAGGTATTGTTCTAGCTGAGATGTTGAGAAAGCTAACTCATGCAATTCATCTTTTTTCCCACTTTTGCCTTAATGAAATTCATGTTGCTTGATCCCATTTTGAAAGTGAAGTAAACTCAATGATACCAGGTCAAAGAAATAAAAGATCCTTTTTCTTTCTCTCCATAAAACAGTTAACTCTTTGCTGTATAACATAAAAAAACCCATGCAAACAACATACAAAAGAAAAAAAAATATAAAAAGGAGTATATTCTTAGGTGATTCTGACTTGATCAGCTATGATCACTTAGATACAGCATATATCTTAAACTTCTGCCCCCCTGGGTATCCATACTATCATACAACATAACTAGAAGCAAAATGAGTGACCAGAGAGAAGTCTTAATAGCAAAAATGGAAATATTATAAGCAGAAGATAACCATCAACGTTTTCAAAATGAATGTTTAGTTATGAACTCATTTTGAGGTTACTAAAAAAATTCCAAGCACTTCCATATTTTCCCGATTTTTTTTAAGTAGTTGTGAGTTTTCAGACATATTAGCCTACTGCAGGTACTTTTGTAACCTCTTCCCATAGAAACACAGCCTAATGGAGACACTTGTTTCTTGCCACAGAATTAACGTGGAAGATATGCTTCACACATATTAGCTTATTTTAATGCTAGACATAGTGTAAGCCTTTATTAGTGATTATGAGTCAGAGTGGTAATGAAACAGTCAAGACAGAAAGCAGGGATACTTGTTCACCTTGAATTTATTTCAGATTTATTAATTTTCCCATGTTTGACATTGACTGTCTTCATCTTGCAAACCCATGAATGAAACCTAGAATTAGTGCATGTGAATAATTTGATGTAACCACATACAGCGTATGAAAGCAAAGCCCAGGAAGAAAGAATAACATAACATGAATACACCTGTCTTTCTGACTTCAGATGTCAGAAAATGTCATGTAAAATGTTTATTTGTAGTGCAATGCTCTGTAGCAATGTGCTCCTGTATAATTCCACCCAGTTTCTTAACCAGAAGGAACACACTGAAGCAAGGAACTGCTCATACTTTCTTTCTCTTGTTTTACTTGAGATAATGAATTTAATTTTAGTAATTTTCAGTGCTTTTAAAGATTAAAATGTGGGATATCAATAAACTGTTACTGCAATTTGGGATAAATATTTTTTCTTTACTGTTTTCTGTTACACTCCTTCGCTCTCAGGTTTAAGAGAGCCGGTGAAAGAAGCAAAGCTACATCCCTGGAGAAGGAACAAATACACCTCTTCATTCCCCTTGGTTCCCTGCAGCATTTCAAGATCTGTATACCAGTAGGAATATTCTCCTTGCACCGAATGCTCTGGCTTGGGACCGGTTAGTTCAGTTTCTGTCTATTCAGTCTTAAAACTCATAATTGTGTCTATTTAATCATGGCTTCTGCTGAGGCACGATCATATAATTTTCTCATAGCCTGACACTAATTTTATAAATCATCTGAAAAATGAAGAAAATATGCTTCTTTAAGTGTCTGGATTAAAGAAAGTCCTAAACAGACAGAAGTCTAGAAATGACCAGTATAAACCCTCCTCTACAACTCAGATTAGAATTGGGTAAAGTCTACCCACTTCCATTTATCTTCTATTGAAATATTGGCATACTCTGTGCGGCAAACTGCTGGGCGTCTTGCATTTCAAAAAGGATGCCAAAAACTATTGGAAACTGTTCAGCAAAGAGATACTACAACGACTGAAGTATACAAGTGTGCATTACAGGTATACAGAGAAGTAGCATTTAGAAACTGAAATCTGGCTAATTCTGACTAACATAAAGTAGAGCTTGTAAAGTTACAAGATAATTAACAATTGGATTGATTTACCTGGGAATGTGGTAGATGTTCAAGTATTCAAAGCCCATAAATCAATATTTGGTGTCTTGCTAAGAGATCTCTAACAGGTTAAACGGAACTTAATGCACTAATGAGTGAGATTTAATAAAAGGGACTCAAAATGTAGCACTGTGATGTCTCTCTGCGTATGAATTTGTATGATTCTTTAACTTTCTGAAAGCTGTGTCCATCTAATGTTTATTCCAATATTCACATGAGAAGCCACAAACCCTTTAAATATTATTAGGCAGGTGCCCAGCAGAACCGGTCCCCAGTCTCCAGGCATGACTGCAATACAAAACAGGTGACAGATCCTGATGACCACTCCTGGGATTTGTTTTCACCAGAAAATCAAGGAGTCCTAGAGTGCCACTCAGTTGTATTATGTGAAGCACAACATTCAGTGCAGAGAGGCGCAGAGAGGTAGAAATTTTATTTAATAGGGTATAATCAGTTACTTTTAGATAAGAAGATGAGCTGCAGCATACCCAGCAATAGCATTTCTCATACTTTCCACCAGATTCTCAAGCAATCAGAATCCCAGAAAATTTAGTGCATCTCGCAATACTCGCTTGATTTCAAAGTTTAAATATTCACTGTTTAAGAAATCACCGGCCTATAGCTGGGTTGTGGTAACACATCACAGGAGTGTTCCAGGTTCATCTCAGAACAAAGTAATACTGCTTAAATTACCTCTTCACAACAGGGGAAAAGAGAGTAACTTCAGGGGTAAATATGTGAATAAAGCCATAGAGTTTTAGGCTGGGACTTTCAAAGACACCTGGGAGAATTTAGTATCTCCATTCAACGTCACTTCTGCAGACGTGCTCCTTTGAAAACTCTAGTTGTGTATGTTGAAACACTCATCCTATATCGTTCTAAATATTCACAACGATAAGAACAGTTTGCATTTTATACAATTCTTTTATGATCCCATTAGTGATAGGTATGATGAACTCTGTCTTACAGAGAAACTGTATCATGTTGGATGCACGCAGCTCTCCATAACAACAGTGTTACACGTTCAAATACTGAAAATTTTAGACATCTTATCTGTTGTTTACTCAGGAGACCAACCTCACTTAAAACACCCAGATAAATATTTAGTTTATCTCAAGGAAGATTATGCCTTAAGGAAAAGAAATTAACATGAAGCACCAATAATCTGAAAGTTATTTGTGCAATTCAGTCACATTTACATTTTTTCCTCTGTCGATACAGGCATGTTATGCAGCATTTCAAGTTTGCAGATAATTGAATTGAAATAACCACAATAATGAAATCACTGCTGGATTACATTCTGATAGGTGACAAATCAATTCATTTATGATACTTCCTTTGTGATACTGAGCCATTTTATTGTGCAGAGGAAACCTCTCAAATTAATAAAACTGTTAAATCCATGTACCAAATAGCACATCATAGAAAAAAGTATCAATCATTAAAAGAATAAAAGTGATAAATGCTATCAGGAGATCATCTGGGAAAAGAATATTGCTTTTAAGAGGATTAGGCTATAACAGTAATACACCACAATATGTATATATGCTTATGACATCAGTGTGTATACATCTATAGATACACACATATAGATATGTACACACACAAATGTTGTGAGCATCTCTTATCTGTTTTGTTTTGTAGTAGCTCTGCAAGCAGATATCAATTGCATGGTACAGAGAAAATGCATGGTGAATTCCAAACAGTTGCATCACAATCATATTTAATAATGTTTTTGTGGTGTTTTTGCTTTTTAAATGAAATGTGATTTGATACTAAGAAATATACTTTTTATTAGACCCCTTCTAACATGATTTAGCTCAAATGGAGTTTTTTAACACTTGCTAAACTTGTATAAAAAGATATTAGAGAGACTTAAAAACTATGTAGTAATGCATTAAATCATATTCCCCCACCCCAGCCTGTGGACAATTGCAAGACTCATTCATGTCGCATGACATACTTTAAGAGGTCATAATGAAGCTGTGACACTAATCACCTTGTCAAAGATACTGCACAGACAACCCTGCCAAATACAGAATACAAAAAGCTCCAAAGCAATGATCTAGCATTCACGGTCTCTCTTTAGCGATCCTGCCACTAACATTCAGTTATTTGGTAACAGTGAAAGAAATTTTTTTTATTTTTTTTTTTTAATGACAGTGCAAATCAACATGGCACAAGCCAGGCTAGGATGAAAAGCTGAGAGAAATGGCATATCCTAAGGAAACAGAATTATTAATTACTGAAAGACTGAAACTGCCTAGTCAATAGGTCAAGATTAACACTTAATTAACTCTTTAACTTATATTTAATGGTTTTGCGGTTTGAAGGCTTTTAAAGTGCATGAGACAATAGTACTAGCTAATATTTTTTTCAAAGAACAGCTTTTGTGCTTTAAAAAAAAAAGAAAAAAGAGGCTTTTAGTTCTTAAATTTCAATACTTTTTCCAGATTTTCAATTTTCCAATTTTGTATGTTGGGTTTTCAGTTTATCACTTCTTTTTGGACAAATGGATGGGTGGACAGACGAAAAAGGGGAATAAGGCATTTCCAAAGCTCACTCTCAATCCTTGAATTGAATAAGTAATGAAATCTATTGAAACTTGCTCAACGTTTTACAATTGAGATAGAAACGTCATGGGAAATCTTCATAGGTATTTTCTCCATTGTTCAGGCATCTCTACTTAGATTATTTGCTTAATAAGCACAAGCCACCTGAACAACAGGCTCACAAGTGGTACGAATCCTGCTGGCCCAGTCCACGTGTTGTCTCAAATGAAGAAGTACCGTGTGAGGAAAGGCTGCCCAGCCCCAGGCACCTCTCCTGCCCACCTTTTCTTTGAAACCTCAGTGAAGTGGGCCTAGAGTATTCAAAAAATGAGGAGAGTCTCTGCTAGCTGTACCCCAGTCTCCTCTGTGGCTGAATTTGCTCCTCACTAAAGTACTAGCACTGCTTTCTGTTGGAGCCGCACCTATGAAGCCATCAACAGAGGTGGGATTTATCCTGTTAGTTGCCTTCCGGCTTGCGTGCAAACCCTTATTATGCAGAAACAGAAATCTGGACGGTGGGGATTCGTACACTTGTTAGAGGCTTTTTGTGATCCCTTTTGGATCAGGCATTCTTACATTACTTGTCATTTCACAGGTTTACCTTTTAAGTACTCTTTGAAACTGTCATGTCCTGTTTGACACAAGTCGACGTGTATAAGATGAGCAGATAGCAAGAGAGCAGATAGCAAGAGCAGCATTTTTAACCATATGCATAAAAATTCCCAGCACTGGCAAAAAGAGCAAAGACAACATTAACACACTGAATAGGCTGTGAATTTTTTTTTCCCCACAAATTAGAAACACTTGCTAGAGAATCAGTAGTTCCACAGTAAGTAAACAACCAGGAGTTTCACAGTGATCCAATGATTACAGTATCTATTCAGGAGTGCTAAAACTGAAGCCTTACAGTGCCTCCTGGGCAACCAAGAGCATATCTTAATCAAGCAGGATATATTCACTAAATAAAGGAATAGCTGAAAGATGAGAAATTTCTATGATATTTTTTTATTAAATTAATGCGCTATGAATATGTTTAATGTGATGCCAAAAGAATCTCAGCCTAACTTAAGAAGAGTCAAGGAAAACGTAAACTGTACTGTGGCACATCTGTTGGCGCTGCTGGTATGGGAGTCTTGGCTCACTGGATTTCACTGGGATTCCAGGTATCAATGCCAGCCTCGATTTGCATGGACATAACTTTGTCTGTTGAGTTTTAAAACAGCAGAAGCATACATAATTCACAATTAAATATATTCCTGTTTCCAAATGGCACCATAAAAAAGGAAATGTCTTTATTCAGGTCTTTTTAAAACACAAAAAAAATGTATTTTAAATGGATGCACATTTTTCTTTTCTATCTGTTTACTTCTAATGAGACAGTAGTGGTACTTGATCTGATTTACAGGAATCTATAGGCACATCTTTTATAAATTCTTCCTATAAAATCAGTGAGTTAAAAGAATTAAGAGTAGGGGACACTTTACCTGCATCACTTGTGGCAGTGATCTGAAGGGAGGTGACAAATAGGCATATAATGAGACACATGGCTTTATACCTGACAATCTTGCACATAAAAAGTGTCAGGTGTATTTGACAGAATGAAATGAAACTAAAAGATTAGCATTAATTGCTACTCAGTGCTATATTGCCAGCCCCACAATCCAAATCAATTATGAAGATTTGTACCAGTTGTGAGACAAAAAAGATTTTGGAAGCCTGTCAGCTCTAGGGTGTCATTACCTGATGCTGATATGACTGCTCTGGGCTCTGCTCAGAACAGGTAGACTCACAACCACCCACTTTCATGACTGCAACCGAAATGGCACAATTGGAGTGTCTTAACAGAAAGTTGACTGGTGTACAGTTAAACATCACAGGTTTGAACAAAAATATATACTTCCCACATGGGAACCTCAGACTGCTTACTGGAGTACCCCTCATCCCTGCCTTATCTAAATTAAATGAGAATTACTTCTGTGTGCCGCTTGAGCAGCCATCATTTGATCATCAAAATTAAAACATGGATATACTGAAAAATTAAATATTTATTTTTTGTTAATATTAGGCATAGATTGGTACCTTAAAGAAACAGTTGTGTGAGAACTTATTCAAGTTTCCTGCCTTGATGAATTAGTCAAGAGGGAACTCATCATTGGTGACGGTAGAGACTGATAAAACCTTACAGCACATGCCTGTTAGGTGAACTTCAAGCTGCCTTTGCCACTGAGAAAAAAAATCCATCTTAAGACCCATGACATGGGACTTTTGTTACTTCATTCCATCACTGAGATCAAATAGATGGTGATTTAGGTAACAAGAGGAGTTCCTGTTAAGGGAGAGTAGATGTGGCTCTTTCCATGGGTCATCCCACTGTGCTTGCAGAAACATACATAGGACTGTACTCAAAGGACTGCTTTTATTCAAAACAAAAAGCTTCCTCTGTTTACAGGAAAAAAATTGCTTTCACTTTGCAAATGTAAAAGGCACTGGACTGTCTAGGAAGTGTTGACTCCACCATCCCTGGTGGGAAGCATCTAATCTTTGTGCACAGTGCACTGAACTCCTCCGCATCCCTATCGTCATGTTTCTTTTGAGAAGTCTTTCTTCTATATTGAGGAGAAAATACTAAGTAGAGCAAAATATTTTCTGCAAAGCAAATCTGCAGAATGGAAGATAGATAAGAGCGGAGTTACCCAGAGCCCAGCTACTTCTCACTCTCAGGGTTTCCTTTCCAAGCCAGCTGAGCTGTGGTGAAACAGCAGTGTGGACAGTCGGTACTGCTGTGGTAGTTACTGGCCTGATGAAGTAAACATCATCTAATTTGAAACTGCAGCTTGCTGCACACAAATAACTAGTTAAATCACACAGTCTCTGTGCCCTACTAAGAATAACACATCCACAGGAGAAAGGAAAGGAGATGAACTTGTCATCAGAACATGACTTTCTGTGTTCCCAGTGGGTTTTGCTTCTTATTTTTTCTTTTTTTTTTTTTTTTTTTTTTTTTTTTTTTTTTTTTTTTTTTTTTTCATTTTTAAATA
>WHYT01017696.1:0-32823 GCA_009806455.1 Tetrax tetrax
ACTTGCAGTGGATTCAGAAGAGGAAATCTCTCCCTTTTTCAGATGCAGAAAACTCATCTAGTTTTACTATGCACTGCCTTCCTGCAAGTTATTCTCAGTAGTAAAACAATTATCAGCTTTCACAGTGATAGTAAAACCCTTCCACTAGTGTTCTTGTGAAGCTGTGAATCACACTTTTGTTGAGATGCCTCTTGATAGACTGCATGAACAATGTTAGTTAGAGATATCTATGATGAATTATAATATGAATGTGAACACAGTGTGAAGTATAATATGAATTATCTTTGATTTGCAGAATATGTTGTGTGTTGAGCTAATGCTGCTCATAGAGATGGGGTTACCTGCTGTATTTACAAAGAAAGGGTATTTTCCAGTTCTGTGGCTGTCCTTGTCAGACCTGCTTGTTAATCAAACTGTTTTACCAACCCCTCCCAGACAGATTAAGTAATATTCTTTTCAATTTGCCGTTGGAGAAGCTAAACGTAACCAGAAGTGCAAACCAGTGGCGTTGAATCTGGTATTTGAATCCCAGAACTGCTTCCTGCGTAGGCAGTCTTTTGAGCAAGTCTTTTATTGTTATGTGTGTGTCTTCTATTTTTGTAACTGTGGTTTCTCAAAATCACGGTACATTAAAGTGAAATTAATCTAAACCCAGAATTTAGGTAGCTGTTGTAGAACACTGTAAGGCTTGATATTTTCTCATTCGGTTGTATAGAAGTGGTTGTGTTGAAAACAATCTCCGCCGCCTGTTGTGGCTGTGTACTTGAGCGGGCGTGCAGGAGCTGGATGTTTCTTCTGAATTACTTTGAAACTTTGGCAAGGACATAATGAGCCTGAATAGATCCTGTTGTTTTTTTAGTTGTTTTTTTTTTTTTTTTTTCTATGAAATAACTATCAAAGCAATTGATTTAACTGTTGTAAGACGTACCTGCCTCTCTCTCCTTACCTCGTAAGACCCCAGAGAAGGACGAAATGATGTGGTTGTGGTGCTCAGAGGCACAATACTTGGTTGTGATGGGCAGTGAGTCCGCAGCTCTTGCTTCTCATGGCCTGGCTTGTTTCTAGGGCAGCTCCTGGGGCATCTTTGTGCTGCTTGGAGGGAGGCCAGGGTGGGCTGCTGGGTTTGCCCCAGGGTGCAGAAGTGCTGAGGGTAAGGGGCATGGAGGAGCAGTCCTGGCCGCAGAGCGATCTTACAGACCTCTCCCCTGCGTTTTGCCACAATCAGGAATTGGATATCTGCTGCTATGGCCATGTTGCTTTTAGACCCAGCATGGGGAGGTCTGCGCCGCAGCAACAACTTCTGCTTTCCTTGTCAAAAGCCGGCTTGTGGGTTTGAGCGTTCCGATAAAAGTGGACGTGGCTGTACCTGGCCTTCAGCTGGTGGCTGGCCTTGTCTCTGAGGTTGCTACCTTCATGTGGCTTGCTTGCTTGTTCTGCCCAGGGTTGGCCTGGGCTGGCTCCTGTGTGTTGGGAACAACACTTTTTCTGCGAGGCTGCTCGGAGTTAAACTGAGGAGGAACAGAGAGGAGGAGGGACGAGGAATGACATGAAACATATTTGGTTTAGAGACATCTAAGTTTTGATTAAAAATTGGAATTGGACATTTGTATGCACTTAATTAAGTAGGGGGGAGGAAAAAGAATGGTTTTATTCTTACTGGTATAGCTTGTGATGATGCTGCCATGGACTTGCACATTGCCAGAAGCAAACAGCACGTAACAGGAGGAGAGTGACCACGTGGTCCCCAGAGGCGTGGGCAGAAGGCGAGCACTTTGCTAGTTGTAGGGCTGGGTGCCACCAAGGTCTTGAGATGCAGCTGACTCTGCTTGTGCCGTTCCCTGCTGGGTCCCAGAGTCAGACCGTCATATTCTTCTCTCTTATACTCCACCTCCTCTGGCTACTCCTCGGTCCCTCCTCTCTTTCTCAAGTAGGTTGGCAAAGGTTTTTGTTTTAGTGAGTGCTTTTGTTTACAGGCAAGGAGCAAGGTGCTGTGTACATACCCACCCACCTTCAAGCAGCATGTTCTTCTACCCCTGCTTACAGGGCAGAACTCTGCGTCATGTTGAACTGTCTGTTCTTCATACCCTTCGATTAGAAAATGCCAACACCTTCGATGCCTGGGCTGAGCGAGCTGCATCCCACACGGACCGGGAAAACAGCAACTTCCTCCGGCCAGCACAGAACGTACTGTCTTCTTGCATGTATTACTTGCACTTCACAAATATTTCTCCTGCTCCACACTATGCAAAACAAAGCTGTTTTGTTTTCATAGTTTCTTCTCTCTTAGTCAAATGTTTGTCCTTAAGACTTGGTTAGTTAAAGCACTCAGGAAAACTAACTGAAGTACAGCCTTCCTTTTTCAATGGCAAAACAAAACATGAGGAGGTTTGAGTGGAACCAGTGTTTATCTTCCTCACGAATGATGGCTCAGATAATACTCTGCACATTGTTATTGCTTGCTTTCATTTTAGTGCTTTTGAGTGCATCAAATGCCTTAATATGTAGCAGGCATCATCATAAGTTAGCCTGACAAGCAGCCTGAAAGGCTGTTTTCAGCAACATTTGCTCATTCTTAATGACTTTTTAGTGGATCAGTTGAGTAATTTCAGCAGCAAGTTTCCAGCAGATTGCAGATCGCCCTTAGACACACGCTGTATGTATTTAAGAACCATCTTTCCTCTGCTTCTCGCCTGGTGGTTGGAAATGTGTTTTGCCTCTGGCTAACTCTGCAATCTGGCTGTTTAAAGGAGGACATCTGACACTGGTAACCGTTACCTCCGTTATCATCAATATTTGTTAACTTTCAATAGCACTATTGTTCCCTTGTAGCATTTTGTGATAGGTAATGTTACTGCTCAGGTCAGCCCAAACCACCTTAGAGCAGAGCACTCCAGTTGCTTTCATCCTGAAGGCATCAGCAGGAGGGGAACCGAATCCTCCTGCCCTGAGGATGGGAGTAAGGGTCCCTGTAGGGTGTAGGCATGAGGTAATTTTGTCCTTGCAAAGACTGCAACGCAGCTTCAAAGCAAAAACCATGTAGCCTTTTGCCTGCCTGCTCCTCTGCAGACTTCATGGGCCTTCCTCAGCCTGCCAGGACAGCCCCCAGGCTCCTGGGTGATCAGAGGGGGATGTGTTACCTCTGGGAGGAAATTGGTAGCATGTGTTGTTTAAAAATAACAAAACGAGGATTGCAATGGGGCAAATCAATCTGAAAACTGTCGTGCCTATAAATGTGGTCCTAGGTCTCTGTTGCCTGCAAAATATATATCGTCCTTTTTCACTCCCTTTTTTTTTGTTGTCAGAGTGACAGGCTGCATTTTTATCCCACCAATTTTTTTTCAGTCTGTGGAAAAATTGAGATTTCTAGGGTTTTTTTTTCCACTAAAGAATTCAACAGAACAGGGGTTTTGCTGATACCGGTCATGGAAGTACTGAACCAAGCTGTGTGTTTTCCTGACAAAGATCTGCAGAGGTTTCTGGGCTTGGTCCCTGTTGCAGGCTGGGTAGGTGTGTCATCATGAGTTATATATAAATATCCCCAGGACAGAGGTTTGATTAGGGGGCCTGCAGAGCCCTGTTGCCTCGGACCCTTGCCAGCCGCTGGGCCAGCGGCCAGCAGCAGTGGTGGGTCCCTGGGTGAAGCAGCCGTGCCCTCCACCACTGCGGTCACAGGGCTTCGCTCTCAGGATGAACCCTGAGAAAGGGCAAACCACCTGGGGCTAGTCAGGTCAAACCCTTAAAGGTTGGGGGGCAGGCTGGGCTGTAAAATCTAGTTAATAAACACTCCGTTTTACTGGTGGAACAACGCGCGAGGCCTTTAAAAACCTTCTTTATTCTCCATCCCAATTGTACTAGAAGTCAGCATCACCTTATTGGTTTTTATTTTCTTCTCTTTCATCCTCGGATTACTCCTGCAAACAAAGAGGAAATAATTCTGTCAATCATTTATTGAAGGTAGCTAATAAAACAATGGGAGGATGTAGGCTGAGGCATAAATGGGATATTGTGACAGATGTAAAAGATTATTAACCAACTGATGTTTCCGCAAAGGCTTCTAATCATAAACACAGCATGGAGTGAATCTGGGTGTATTAATAGCAAAGGTTTTATGGAAAATCTGAGTGTGGGCTTTTTCTTTAACATCCTATTTCCTGCTTTAATTGATAGAGTGTGAAGCTTTCATACAAATAATGTAGAAAAAGATTATTTTGCGTCTCTGACATTAAGTACATGGTACAGGCCAGGAACGACATGTTGCGGAAGAATTTTTTGAAAAGGACTCCTGCAGTGATGCTTTTTTGGAGATGTGACTAGTGACAAATGCTAAACTTGGTGATATAAAGCCAAGTGGCTGTGGTAGAGGAATATCTATTTTTATCTGCAACCTATGTATTAATGTGACTTTGCAAGAAAGAGGAAGATATTATCAGAGAAAGATCATTATGCTGCAAAACTTGTGGGTTGCGCTTCCAATTTTTCCCCGGCTTTCTGTCAGATGTCCTCTTACTTAGTTTTAGCCTCGTATTGTCCTGCGTTATGTTTTGGGAAATAAAATACTAGGTTTGCACTGTAATCACTGGGCTAGAATTGAAATACTTTAAATGTGCACCTTTCTTTCAAAGGCTCTGCTACAGCTTTGGGCCATCACTCTCTTTTATTCCCCCCTCAGAAATTCAGAAAAAAGTTAAACAGAAATTACCCCAATAGAGCAATGAAAGCTCTATTTAACATCTTATACCACAGCTCTGCAAATACTGAGTCCTGATTCCATTTGCAAGGATAAACAGTTTGTTTGCATTACAGCAGCTGGTATTTTTGATATGTAGAATGGTTGCTTGCATTGGGGATAAAATGGGACAGAAAATGTTAAGGAAGGGAGGTAGTATTATACTGCTATAATACATTACAAAACCAATATGAGTGCCAGTGCATCTGGTATTTTGATAATAATTTATATCCTGCCAGTATCAGCCAATATATTTCAGATATTTTTTGACAGGAGGGGCCTCATCTTAAAATTTGGAAATAAGGGAAAAAAAAGCTTAAGTTTAATCAAAATATATGGACAGGAACCAGTTTCTTCACCAGTCACGCCTAGCAGAAACGTGGTCTGAAGTGTAAAGCCGAAGGGGACCAGCAGTATCAAACTTGCGGCAGTCCCTCTTGCCTCAGCGTGTGCTTTCTGCAGGAATGCCGGTGGATCTGCAGCAAAGCACGGCAGTTTCTGTGCATGGTCTCTCCTAGCTTCAGAGCCTGTTTTCTGGTGACTAATTAAAAAACCTCCACTTTATTATTCGCAATCTTAATTGTTCTTTCTCTTTCTCCCCCTCCCCACCCCAACTGTTGCTCTGCTAAAGAAATCTGCTTAAATTAAGCAGTTGGTGCCAAGTGAAATCATTCAATTATTGGTGCTTTTTGGTCTTTCCTTTGAATAAACAGAGCCTTCCTGACGGCAGGGCAGTTCCTCAGGAATTCCTTTATGGTGAATTAGGCAGGGCAGTGATGAATAACTGGGGGCAAAGGACACTCTGAGCAGCGAACCAAATTGATTACCCAAGTCCTCAGCTAACTTCTTTAGGGCAATTTTGGATGGGCCCGGTGTCCTCTGAGGCATAGGTGGAGGCTAATCTCACCCCAGGGGCCTGCTCTTGTTAATGTTGTCTGCTGTGTTATCTGCCGTGCCTGTGTGCAGTTTCAGAGCGCTAGAGCTGTCTAATGAATCAAGGGTTTGCAAGAAAAGACATGGGGTTGGTGTCTTTGCATGGTCATGCTCGTGGGCCCTCAGTGCATGTGGGGTTGGCAGTGACAGGACGTTACCGTGGCTCACCGGGTAGCCCCGTGTCCCCGGCCATCTACTTCTTCATCCTCTGCTCCCTGGTGAGCGTGCCTCTGCCAGGCAGCCAGCCCTGCTGCTGGTTTGCCATGGTGGCCTTTCTTCTTGTCATCTCTGAGACGGCTCCAGCAAGCACCAGCTTTTTTTGCCACATGGCCATTTCCCCATCCAGGCTCTTGAGGGGTCTGGGAGCTGCAGGGTCCAGCCAGCCCTGTGCCCCCATTCACTCCCACGCCCCAGCACAGTGTGCACCTACCAGAGGAACACAGCAACACTATTTCACCTTGCTGCCGTACTTTGGGGACAGGTTAAAGCATCTGTCAAGAAGCCTAGAAAGACCCCTTACGAATATTTTCTGTCTACAGCAAACCTGTGATCCTGTATCTTGTTACAGGAGAGAACAAAGCATCATGGCATGGGCTGTTTTTAAGTGCACTTGGTTGGTTGCAGCCTAATGTGCTCCATAGCATCTTGAGAGACTTGTCATTCCCAGCAGCCCTTTCTTTTACTTTTTCTTGAAACCTAATTTTGACAACTGAGGCTGTCGCTTGTCACAGTAGAGCACCAAGCCAGTCTGTAGGAGTGTGGAGCATGATCCCCCTCATTGCATCCTGTACAAAAGTAACGTGCTATCTGATCGCTCTCTTGAAAGGCTAAGGGGAATCAAAGGCTGTTTATTACACGCATTTTTTTTTTTTTTCTTACACTGTCCTTTCATCTCTTCTGAACGGTCTTCCCAAGATTCATTTAAAATATGACCCATTGTTACCCCATCTAGTTAGGTTTGAAGAGGCCCTGGATTCAGTATTGAGCGCTGCTCCCTGGTGAACACATTGGGGATGTAATTGAAGATAGAGTGAGGAAATGGGATGTGGGACTCGGGATGAGAGCAGGAGGGAGTGATGATTTCGGCCGTTCGTGTTCGCACTGCCAGCTCACTGTGCTGATAAGAAGCTACTTCAGCACTGTCTGGTATTTTCAGGGTTAGGTTGATGGTGAAATATGCTGCTTCTTATGGAAACTATACAGACGTTCGGTGAAATAAGCTTTGAAATGGATTTAGGAGCATCTCCACTGTCACTTTCCCAAGAGTGTGGACTTAGACGGGTAAGTCAGGGTTCCTGTGCTGCTACAGCAGAGCAGCACTGGGAGTGGCATTGGTCAGGCTGGGGAGGTTTCCAGGCAGTGCTGTAGCAGCCCCTAGGCACTTGGTCCTTCCCTTTTCTCTGGAAGAACATTCAAAGGGTGCCAGGCTTCAAGGGTAACTTGAGCTCACAGACCTTAATCAAATCTGCAGCTCAGGTGCTCGTAGAGCACAGAAATTCAGTGCCTGCTGGGGTATCATTTTGATCTCTGATATATATATATATTTTTTTTTAATTTTTTTTTTTTATTTTAAACTGAGTGTTCCAGTGTGAAATAGGAGGAGCTGCAGATGGAAGATACACAGGATAGCAGTTAAAGTTTCTCTGTTCCTAAGCTCATTAGTGGCAGACTGGCATGCACAGTTTCAATTTACTCCTCATTTCCAGCTTGCCAGAAATTGCTACTCCCAGTGGCAAGTCTCAAGTACTAGCAAATTCCTGAAGGAGTAATTTTTTTTTCTTGGAGGAAAAAGGAAGGAGAAGCATTGCGGGAAGTTATATTTCATTATCTTGGATATGCTGAACAGGAGTGAGTTCTGACACCCGGCCTCTCCCTGCTTCTGGGATTCAGTTCTCATGCTCTGTCAAAATATTTTCTGGGGCAATATGTTTCCCTCCAGTAAATATTTAATGAGCTGCATTTTCATCGGAATTAAACAAGGAACTACTCTGCTATATAGATGGCACATATATGTATTGGGATCTGTGCTCCTTGTTCATTCAAATGGTAACTGATGCGTGGAGAGATGGGAAAAGGAGAAAGGCTGAGTGGGAAACAAAGCTCGTAGACTGTCCAGATCCATTTTTTTTTTTCTTGTCATGACTTTGTGAAGAAAGTCAGTCTGATGTAGATTCACAGGTTGCCTGGTACAGAGGTCACACATGTACAAATCTGTCACGTGCTAGATTTTGTGTTCAGTTTCTTTGCTTCTTAGTGCTGTTTGTTGGAGAAGCTCATAGAAGGAGCATGGGAAGCTTAGCTGGGCTCTGGCCAAGGAATTGCAGCTGGTCGCCTAATTACAGAAAGAAAAAAAATGATATACACGCCTGTGGGGATCTGTCAGGCACAGATTTATTGGGCAGGATGGAGAGGGACTTAAAGCTATCGCCTCCTCTCAGTCACCCCCTCCCCATACAGTGCACGTGCACTGAGTTTCATGATACTTTTGCAGCCATGTGAAAGCCATAATCTCTAGCACCCTTATCTCCCTTTTCCTTGGTTCCTGTCCAGTTTGCAGCTCCTCCAAGTTCCCGTTAATGGTGCATAATGCAGAAAATAACATATGAAATAATCATGTCCATATCAAAAGGGATTCTTTGGTTTAGGACTGCTAAGTGATAATTCGATCGCCTTTGGTGTGTCCTTGTGCCTCCTCAGACATCGGTAAGGCATCACACATCAAGACTGATGAAAACGAGAGAAGAACCCACGTGTGCTGGCTACTTAGCACCAACTCATTGGAATAGTTAAAAAGAATTGAAAAAGCTTTGTCAAAAGTGAAATTTGTTGATTTCTACTGCTTTCTGCAAAGTTAGGGTCCCCAGGTTCTTGGGACATTGACCAGGGAGGATGAGGAGAAGGGACCAGCTCATACTGGGACTCTCTGCGCTCTTCTCTTGAAGGACTTGCATGTAACTTCCCTCATGATTTTTCATTATGGGGAAAAAAAAAAGTGTGGAGGAGGGAGGATCTTACAAGGAAAGTGAGCAAAAGCCTGCTTGTCATTCATTTGGTGCAGTTCTGGGCTTTAGCTAATGTCCCTTGGACTTCTTGCTGCCTTTGCCCTCCCTGCACAGCCCAACCCTCTCACAGGGACTGCAGGCAGGGGTGTGCAGTCAGGGCACAAGTTTTGTGCTGTTTCTATAATACTCTTGTGACTCTGGGGACACAGGTTGTCCCAAGCTAATCTGAAGAAAATTCATAGCTGGGAGTGAAATCCTGGCTCTGCGGTAAGCAATCTCATGCTGATTTTAGTCTAACTGGGATTTCGCCTTTAGGAACGTGAAAGAAAATTCATCCAAAAAGAAGTGCTTTTTAAGGAGAGTAAGCATCAGTTAAGCCTTAAGCACTAGTTCAGGATACAGGACCTCAGTTGGATAAAGATGTGTTAAAAGTTAAACTGGTGCTTAAAATGCTTTTCTGAGGTTTTTCACAAATGGAAACTCTGAGTGCTCCATTTATGTGCTCTGGCTGCAGTATTCTGGAGTGTGCGCGCCACCCTAACATATGTTTTTCAAAGCTGGGGGAACTATTGCATATTATGTCATTCTTCATTTCATGACACCGTTGATGCAAACCAGGGCAGGAAGCTGACTGGGATCACGATATATCATTCATATTCCTTTTCTTTTTTGTTTCTTTTCCTCTTTTTTTTTTTTTTTTCTCTTCTCCTTGCTCTCTGAAAGGAAGAAAGAAAGGACCGACTTTTAAATCTAAGTGCATGAATGCCTCCCTTTTGAGAAAAACTGCACATTGCCTCTAATCTTCCATGCAGTATAACTCTTAAAGACCAAAAAAAAATTTAAAAATTAAAAGTGGTGTTAAAAATTGTTTTATAGTAATCTTTTCCTTTTTGAATTTGCTGCTTGACTGTGATTACAGCAGAAGCTGAGCAAGAGATCTCAAGAATTGCAGCTTCCTGGGATTGTCTGTCAAAGGAATGAAGAGCAAAAGAATAGCTTTCTGTCATGAAGTATGTGCCAGAATATCTTAAAGTGTCCTTAAAAGACTTTTCTTTGGACATAATGGAGTGGATTTAAGGACCCAAGAGGCCAGACCAAAAAACAGATATCAGTCCTTAAGCTATTTTTTTTTTTAAAAAAATGAAAGTCAGCAGTTGATCTTGGTAACATTTCCTGTGTAAAATACTGGCATGCCTTTTGTTGCTGGTTTGCTATTTGGGATGTTTACATTAGGAAGCAAGAGTGACCTAAAGAATTAAGCATTTCTTTGAGGAAGCATTGTTCCTTTATGGTGAAAATTTAAAGTCCCCCCTTCAGCAAGCAGCTGGAATCCAGCAGCGGGAGGCAGTAGGATTGATCTTCTGCTTCTCCTTTACATCCCAGTCCTCTTTTCAACTATCAGTTTACTGAGGCAGCACTATCTTGATTTATCTCAGCGCCAGGACAAAAGCGTTTCCCTTGATGACCTTGAATCTCTTCAGCCTCCTCCATCTGCTGGTTTGATGTTTTGGGCTAGATGTGCTCTTCTTTCCGGCAAATGCAGAGCCCGGCTGCTGACTGGCCTTGCTTACAGTCTCTATTTGCAATCCTTGTGGCTCAAATGCTTTGCTCCAGAAGCTATGCATGGATGAAGGGCAGCTATTATCATTATCTTCAACAATTTTGGTTAATTTTCACTTAGAATAAGAATACTTTTATTTACGTTGACTCTGTTGGGATCACTCTCTTGTAAATGCTGGTGTATGTACTTCATGGTAAGTGAAATTGGTGGCTAGGGTATCAAGGTGGATTCCTTTAGTGTTCTTTTCTCTGCTGCTGAGGTGTCTCATCTGTAGCTGAGTAGTTAGCTGCGTCCTGAAAATGTTTCTTTTCATCTAGAAAGTGACTCGTGCCCAGTTAAATTGCAAGTAGCAGCGCCACGAATTCATCGCTTCCCTGGCTGTATGAATGACTGTACCCTGCCCGTGGGGAGTTTTGTGCGACCTTTCATCCTCTTTTCAAAACTGGATTTATTCTGTTCTAGAAAAATGACAACGATCGGCATTAGTATTCTTTTCAGGTGGATATAAGATGCCTCAAGGTTAAGTGCTATTGAGTCTAACTGCTGTCTGAAGGAAGCAACCTTGGAAAAGGAGGGTTTGGGGTTTTCCTCCTCATGCAGTGCCTGTACGAAGAGGCCCCTGTCCGAGTGCAGCTATACACGAGCGTGAAGCAGTAAATGGCACTTCGTCTGATTCTTATTATGCAATCGTGTTACCTTCATGTGTGGCCTGGGGAGGGAAGTGGGAAGGGAGGGCAGAGCGAACCAACCCGCGTTACCTCCCTGGTGGTAAACCAGAGTTTCAAATGTGAACTGCTTTGCGGTAGGAGAAAACCGGACCGGCGTCTGGCGTCTCTGACTGTAGGATTTTGCCGCGGTCAGATCGTGTAAAACTGGGCTTCATCAGCAGGGAAGGGTTTGTAGCCATTTGTGCTGCCACGCTAAGGGTCACAATGGTGGTAGTGAGTGTGTTTGCTCAGCTGTTAGACCCACAGCGATGACCAGCATTTTCTTCTGGCTCTTGCTTTTTAATTCTGATTCAGAAAGAACAGTTTTATCACATTTTCTTCTCTTTTTGTTATTTGTTGCTGAAATTGTCCTTATAAAGCTTGGTAGAAGAAGAAAAATGCAACTTTTAGGATAGAATCAATTGGTGAAATCAGAGAGGACTTAATGGTTTGAGTGGCTGTTTTGGTTATTGAGCAGATAATCCCAAGGTGCTACATTTATTTTTCACTGAGCACTAGTTGTCTTTCTAGAGCCGAGTAGGTTCTCCTTGGTTGTTTACCATTAAAATTTTGATTTTGCAGCTGAGAAGCTGTGATCATACTTATCTTTTTGCATATCAGTAAGTCATACTGTACTGAATCATTTTTACTCAAACATTTGTATGATCAAATTCTTAATTTGGCGCTTTCATGTGTACATTTATACATGGCATTTTCATGGCTTGCTCATCTGTTGTTAGTTGTGCCAAGTTCTATTTTTTAGAAATTTGAGTTATGTTTAGAATGGATAAACAATGTCTTTATTTTAGTTTGTTGACCAGAACATCTTAAATGTGATGGCTACAAGAGAAGAATGGTGAAAGTTTATCGAAATATGCAATTAATTTAACTGAACTTAAAAAAAAAAATGGTTCAAAAGACCCATGGAAGTGCGACTCTGCTGCCCTCCTTCCTTGCTCCTTCCATGCCAGCCGGGCAGGCTGCTGCTGGTGGGGAGAGAAGCTAGAAACCCTTGTGTTCCTGTACCCCTGTCCATGGGCACTGGAGATGTCCTCGCCTCCAGCTGCTTATGACAAGAGCGAATGATGATAAATAGGGGAGAGAACTAAATGATACCTGGAAACCGTGTGATGTTGGCCAAAGGGGAATTTATTGCAGAAGAGAAGCAGCAAGTAGGAGAGTGATGAGTATTTGAGGACAGAGTTGAGGAAAAAGATTAAAATTTGCCAGGTGGAAGATGTTTTTTTTTTTTTTAAGGAAGTTAAAAGGAGATAAGATGCATGGTCTGAACACCAATGTTTTGTTTTCTTTTTTTTTTCTTTTAACCTAATTCTTGCAAAATCAATTGTCTTAAGTGCTCTAGACTCCCACTCCTCCATGCTCTACAGATGTTTGGTGAAAACTTTATGAACACTGAGCAGTCTGTGAACTTAGTTCAGGTCTTGAGAACAGTTTTGTGGACTGATTAATGGCCTGTGTTACTGGAGGTGTGGGTTTCCTCTTCTGTCTGCTGGTGATATAACTACAACTTCCACAGATGTGGCTTTTGCAAAAAAAAAAAAAAAACCAAAAAAACCAACCCTAAAACCCATGGCCATGCTCTGTTAAGGCACCACTTCAGATGAGAAAGCAAAATGGAGAAATTCCCTCCCAAAAGCTAAAGAAGGAAGAAATATTTAAGTTATATATAACCTACAGAGTAATGACTTGTGGTTCTTAAGAACTACTTATCTTCAATGCTTAAAGCAGGGAAAAGCAGAGGAAGTGTCACCTATTGAACCATCAGAGGAAGGAGAGCTGTGCTAGTCGTTTTAGCTCTTGCTTAGGCAAATAGGATTAGCTATGGTAGATTAAAGCGATCAAATCTGAATTTTACTTAAATATAAGTAGGAGACCAGACCATATGTCTTTGGGGAACCCCATCTGGTTTCAAGCATTTTTAGTGGGAAAATGAGACAATTTTGATAATTTTGTCATCTGTTGTGGGGTTTTTTGAGGTGAGAGGGGAGTTGCTACAGTTTCTGTTTGTTCAGTTCATGAAGTTTCTACTGGATTAATATTCTGTAAGTGCTACGTTTTGGGTTTATTTTTCTGTTTGTCAGCTTTACACTGTGTTTTCTAAAGGGACAGAGACAGCTTGAAAACTGAATGCTCTAGCAAAAAAAAAAAAAAAAAAGAGACGTTAAAGTCCATCACTTCACATAGCCTTCATTGTCTTAAGAAAAGTCTGGCATGACCATTTTTTTAGAAGGAAATAGATTCCGCCCCCCTGCCAGTGTTCCCTAACTGGCTTACGTAAGTCACGCAAATCTTCCATGTCCTCTTAAAATACTAATTTCTCAGTTCCCCTGTGTTCCATGGTGCTCACAGGTTCTACCTTCAGCTAATGGTACAAAGGAAGCAGAGAAACAGTTGAAACTGTGTGAAACAGATGAATTACACACGGTGAAACAGCCTGGTTGTCCAGGTTGTTCAGCATTTCTTTCTTTAGTTCAGAATAATTGCACTGATTTCATTAGAGTTATTCCTGATGTAAAGATGCTGGTCCAGCATTGTTATGGTGGTCATCTTCTGTTGTATAAGTGGTCTTGTAGTTGTAACCAACCAAATTGCTTTAAAATACCACAAAAGTATTTTTTTTCCCTTTCCTTTTTAAAGAAAAAAAAACAATATGAATTTTAAATAAAAATCTTACGTATGACCTCATGGTTCACAGTCAGGCAAATGTGAATTTGTGAGTTAATTCACTTAGTTTTTCTGCGAAGAGGTTCATCTTCTTGCTACCTTAGCCCCCGGTCCTGCTTTCAATCTGGAGCCCGCAGCCTGTGGGATAAAGTTATTGTTTCATCTGTCACCTCCTTTGGATCCTAAAAGGCTACATCACCTCGCAGAGTGCAAACAAACCATAGGAAACAGCAAAATAATACCAAGCAAGACTTGTATTGTAAGAGAAAGTGAAAGGAACTGGTGCTTCTCGTCCCCAGAGAGGAGAGAGGAAAAAGCAGTACAATGGCTGAGCAGAACGAGCCAAGCACAGGAAGAAGGTTGCTGTTTATGGGCTTCCCTAGGAGCACCCACATAAAGCTCGGTGTAGTGCGAGAAGTGCAGTAATACAGAAAGAAAGGAAGGAGAAATCGATAGTTCTAAATACAAATTTGTGTGTAGCAGGAGAGCTGCACAAGTCTTTTCTCCAGGGAAATCGTGTTTCCTAGTTAGTAAATGGTAATTTTGGAGTCACCAGGAATTCAGTTTCCCAGATTAACACCACAATATGATTTTCTTAGTCCATGTTGTACACTTGCCAGAAATGCCATCCTCGGAGTCTGTGCTCTGAACTCGAGTATTTATTTAACCCAGCTTACAGTATTTTCAAAAGACCACTCTTCTTGCTGATCATACTAGAATCTAACTTGATTATAACTGTTTCTTATTTTCTCAGTAAATAAGAATAAATGACAGAGGCAAGGCCAGATCTACTGTTTCCACTCCGTTCTTGAACAAAAGGTGATTTAAACACGGAACATCTCTCAAGAACCTTCTGCCTTGTGCATTCATTTGTGCTGGTACAAAGCAGGAGGAAAGTGCTACGTACTGTGATGGGTCAAATTTAATTCTGCACTTGCAGAATAAGAACCAGTCTTCTGTACAGACTACTTTGAAGAGAACTGGATGTTCTTCAAAGGAATGAAGTTTGAGTTGTAATCTTGTCTTTAGGAAATACACATGTATCCGTTTGTGTTTTTTCTTAACTTCTATTTAAGAGTCAAGGAGAGAAAGACATTTTGCCTGTTACTGCCAAATGATGTGCTACATGCAAATAGCACAACTACTTTATTTCACCATCCAGAAGGACCAGGTGTCCACCACAGAAACCTGTAGAAAGCAAGCCTGAAAAGGGCACCAAGTATCAGTAAACCAGTGAGCCACATTTGCTAGCTTTTGTTCCTAATGATGCTAGGCTTTTCCATGCCAAGACAGAGGGGCCTGGGCATTGTGGGGAGCTTGGCAGTACAGCTCTTGGCCAGAAAGCTCCAGTCAGACTCCTGCTGAGGGGCTGGCCGGCATCTCCATTTTCCCATCAGCCTGTGGCTAGCAAATGGTGATGGGCATTTGGCTTCAGGGCTTCTCAGCTCCTGCCGTCAGAAAGTGTAAAGATACATTCCTGTTCCTGCTGTTGACTGAACATCCCAGAAACTCTGTCAGCTGTAGGTGTGGAGCTTTGACAAATTTCTGGTCCTCTTCCTTCGCTTGCATTTCTTTCTGTCAGTACTTCTGAATCCTATTTCTGCTGCAGTAATAGTTTTCTACAGCAGTAGTAGCAAAAAAAAAAAACAAACCCAAACCCAATCTGATGGCAAAGCACACCAAAGAAGCAGTCCTCCTGCTCTTCTGTTCCTAAACACTGGTGAGGCCACATCTGGAGTACTGTGTCCAGTTCTGGGCTGCTCAGTACAGGAGAGAGATAGGGGCACTGAACAGAGTCTGAAGAAGGACCACAAGGATGATGAAGGGACTGGAGCACCTCTCCTGTGAGGAAACGCTGAGAGAGCTGGGACCGTTCAGCCTGGAGAACAGAAGGCTTGAAGAGGGTCTCATCAATGTGTGTAAATACCTGAAGGGAGGGTGCAAAGAGGATGGAGCCAGGCTCTTCTCACTGGTGGCCAGTGACAGGACAAGAGGCAACGGACAAAAACTGGAACATAGGAGGTTGTCTCTGAACATCAGAAAACACATTCTTACTGAGAGTGACTGAGCACTGGCACAGCTTGCCCAAAAAAGTTTGCGGAGCCTCCATCCTTGGAGATACTCAGAAGCCATCTGGGACATGGTCCTGGGCAATGACTCGACGTGGCTCTGCTCTGCATGAGCAGGGTGGTTGGAGCAGATGGCCTCTAGAGGTCCCTTTCAAGCTCAGCCATTCTGTGATTCTGTGAAACCTGACATAACCCATGGTGAGTTGACCATTCTCATTTACTACAAATGGAATTGCTCATAGTTTAAATTGTTTATTTCTGTGTATCTTGACAAAGTAGCAAGGAACAAACTCAGAAACATTTGCTATCTCTGCAATTGTCACTGCTGAGCTTTCACTTTGGTTCAGATTGAGGTGTTAGCTTGCTTGCTATAGCAGCTACAAATTGTGTAACTGGGGCTAATCTGGTTTATTAAAGGCAAGGCACTGTTGCCACACTGTCGGTGTAGTTTCATTCAGTTCTTCAGATGCTGGTGGGCCTAACAGCTGTCCCCACTAGAGAGGACTTGCTGCCTGTCAGGGATGTTGAATACTAACAGTTTATCTTAACCTTGCACATACAGACCACCACACTGAAAATGAGGTACTCTGCGTTTGTTTCGGTCTATATCGGTTCATTTATCAATTTCCTCGTTATTAACCTTAGTAGTTTGTTGTTGAAAAATGGTAAGTCACCACAACATGTTGCAGGTTTTTACATGGACATTTTTCCAAAATCTCACATTTCAAGAAAAGTGTTTTATTAAACACATAATTTTTTAAAAGTTTCAAGCACCTCTAATTACTAAAAGTAGCAATGTGTACAAATTCAAATATTAGATTGAAACCACTTTGAAAACATAGAGCTGAAATGCAAACTGTACTGTGGATTTTATTTATTCCAGACGCAAGTAAGGGAAGCTCTGAGATCCAGGCATTCCTCATATTTGAATATTGTTCAAAATCTAGGTCCAGACGTGAATCTTGCATTGGAAGGTTGACCAATTCATATATCACTGGGGGATATTTAACAAGGTTTGATTTGACCTGGAAGGTAATGACTGCCTAATATTTCTGATGAATAGAGAGGAGTTAAGGATTTCCTGGGGATGGGTCTGAGGTCCTCTTGCATTTCACAAATACAGCCTAAAAGAAGTTGCAGACGGTCTCATACATTGCAAAACTAATGCCAACATTGATAAACTCAGTATATAGCTAGTGTTAGGTATATTTTTAAGGACCATACGGAAATGAGAAGCAGACCTTCATCCTCTGGGTACTTTCACTGCCTTCGGCCTGATCCAAAGCCCAGAGAAGTCAGTGGGAGCCTTCCTATTATCTGTGGTTGGCTTGGATCTGGCTCTGTCTTTGGTAATGCCATTGTGTCAGTAATAATATTTCAGGAAGCTGAAAGGCAGCTTGATAAGAGAAGAGGGAGAGAGCAGGCAGGACTCAGAAATCACTGGTTCAGGGTAGACCATTCATGGGCTTGAGCGCTGTTTAGAAAGACTAGAGAACTTTGGAAAAACAGATCTGCTTCTGTAAATTGCTTTGGGATACTGAAGTCAAAGAGCATCCAAACATTGCTTTGTGGGTTGTCTTGACTGCAAATAGAGTTAATGTTTCATTATATATGGAAAAAATGGTATAGAATTCCCCTCTGGGCCCCATGGAAAAAGTGAACCAACAGGAACGTTAATTGAAACCCTCTTCTCAGATGCCAGGAAAAGAGTCCTTGGGGCTGCCATACCCTAACAAGATATCCTGTTGAGGTCAAGAACAATTTTTTTTTTTCTTCCTTGATCTGAGCTTTCTATCTCAGGCAAGGAGAAAGGAACTGAAATTAGTTGAGGGAAAATAGCAGACAGAAAATGCTAATGCTCCACTTGTTGATTCACATTAAACTCTGGGATACGTGCAGGGAAAGGATTGTGTCTTTCCCGCCATCTTCATGGTTGCAGGGAGGAGCCCCTTGTCTCTGTCCCTGGGAGATGGATGGAAGCAGGGTGACGGTGCCTGGCCGGCTCTGCTCTGGGGGGAATGCAGCACACTGGAGGGGGTGCAAGTGGGACTGGGCTGGGCCCGGGGTGTGCAGAATTTCACAACGACCCAGACATTGTGAACTTCTGCACATTGGGGTGTTAAGGATTACATCCTTAGGTGGCTCAGCTTTGAAGGAAGTAAGTATGGGCAAAGAGGACCTCGGAAACCTGAGGTCCCTGGTTCCCTTTTATCCCTGAGCTGGGAACTAAAGCCTGGCTGTGCTGCCCTCCCCGCGGATCAGACTGGGAGTGGGAAAGGATGCCCAGTACACAGCAAGGGGAAGAGGAAATCCCTGGCCACGTGGCTTTGTGCAGATGGTCTCAGGCTTCTCTCATAATCCCATGCTTTTGTTTCTTGGGAGGGACCCCACCTCTCCCTTGCCTGAGTGTAAGCATGTGTAGGAGGCTCAGTGGGGGTAAACTTGCTAATTTAATTATTCCTTACATGTTGTTTGCCTGTGTATGGGGCAATTGAGCCTGTGATAATCAATCTTGCATGCTCTCAAAGAGGAAAATTCTACGTATGATCTAAGCTGCATGCTAAAATGTGGTTATTGGAAATTAATTTTAAGCTGAATAGGCTTGTATCATGTTGTCTCTTTGCTTTTTTTGGGCTTTTAGTTATTTATCTGCAGTGTCATGCCGGCAAAATATTTTACATCTTTCCATTTAGCTCGGTGACTTAATCTTCTGTTTCTGGAAATGTTTATATGCAGATGACAAAAATATATATTTTCTATGTAAACTGGTGGCTTACTTTTTGTTCATGTTAATTGAAAGGCTTGTCTCTGTAGTATCTTTTTAAAGAACGGGAAAAGAATTTCTCGAACTCCTATTATGTGCATTAAGGTAATTCATTTTTGCAGTTTCTTATCCACATTGTGGTTGCTTAGGAACAGAAGTAATAATATTAATTTTAAAGTCTTCTCCTTCCATTTGTCCTTCCATCAAACTGGCATTTCCCTATATCTGTTGTGTCCCATATGGTAATCTACTAAATATTTACATCTCTTCCTTTATAGCCTTTGAATGTGTTTGTAAATCTCTTTCTTCTCACACATGGTCTGTGTTTTGGTAATAGAGGTCTGTTGCAGGCATTTGTAATTACTGCACTAACATTCCTCACAAAGTTTACCTGAGGACCTTGGTTCAGGTATTAGAATTTTGAAGGGATTCCAAATTTTAGAGGTCTCCTGACACTGTGGAGAAAATAAGACAGGCCTGTTGCTTGTGAGACTGTTGCATTTTTTTCCCCTGTTCAGAAAGGTTAGGATTCTGTCAGATAATTCCTGCTGCAGAGTGGGTTTGATTACTGTTAAGAGAAGTGACTGAGAAATACTTCATTATAAGTAAAGCTGCTTTTATTCTGCTTCCTTACTAGTGGTGTTTGCCTTCATTTCTATAGATATTAGGTGTGGGAATATCTTTGAGTGGTCTGACTCAAGTATGAGTGTCGTTTGTCTGGAACCTCTTATGCTGCTACATCAGTTTGTTTATACCTGTCATCTGTCCTATGACAGATGAGAAGAAAAATCAGTACATAGCTATTTTGCCTCCCCCTCCCTGTAACTTCCCGTATGTTGAGATGCTTGCTGTTGCTCGCTTAGAATTCAGACTTGAAACAGCACATTTCAAATGTCTCTTTAATGTCGTTTGCTTGTTTACTTCCTTTGGTGGGTGCAGTGCACATCAGCAACATACATCCTCTTGTTTAAAGTGAGGTTTAAAAAAAAAAAATAAATATTGCGATGCTATACCATGGTGTGTATCCTTGCAGAAGCCAGCACCCTCCGTATTTCATTGTACGGCGGGGATAATAGAAGCCCCTTGCCTACTTAACTCGTGATTAAAATGGGACACATTGTGATGTTCTCCTCAATTAGCATGATCAGCTCCTGGGGAGCAAGGGAACCCTGGCTGTGGTGGTTTGCATTTTCCCCTCTAATGAGTAGAAAGAGTCTTTTGAGAATTGCTAAATAATTCAGACCATTAGGAACCTGTCAACTTAAACAATGCCCCCTCTGACCAGAAAAAAATGATCGTGAGTAGTTGGACACCCTGGCAGATGTTGAACTTGTTCTTATTGTTCGTTCAGCTTCAGGCAAATAGCTTTGCAGCCGCTCGCAGGATTTGTGTGTCGCTCTGTTCAGGCGGTGCGTGCGATGTAATCAACACATGTTAGCCAGACCTCTTCTGGCTTTTATACCCCGGTATTTCTTTTAGTTAATTTAATGATATTGTAATAAGCTGCTGATATTGCCATTTGCCACTTTTAGTAGGTTTGCCAGCCAGCTTTAATGAGAAACCACAATCAAGGCTTTAAAAACAAAAAGGTAATCCACAATGCTCCCCATCACAATTCGACTTCTTTAATATTCCTTCTGTTGTGTTAATTCCTTATTTTGCATTTTGAAGTGCTTCTCTACAAACAGAAGAATTTAGAGGTATTGTTAAACAGGATTTGCTGTATACTCATATAACCCAAGGATCTGAAACTTCAGGGAAAAACATTAATATCTTGAAACTTCCTATAAAATCATGTGCATATGCAGGACTACTTCAGTTAAAATTCATTGTGCAACGCAGCAAGATCTATTTTACATGCCTTTTTGCATGCTATTGAAGCAAACACTGATTTGACACAATTTTCTTAGAAACTTTGCCGTACTTATCCTTCTGTAACCTTTATTTATGTCTGAGATTTTTCTAACTCAATTGATGAACCAATGATCAGTATTATAATGAAAAATTAAACACATTTGGTTAGAAAACAACCCCTTAAAGCTTCCCACCCCCTGGGAACTGTTTGCGCTTCTGTCTGGAATGGGTGATAGCAAATAGTCAATCTTGCACAGGCAATTAGCTGGTCTGTTGGATCAGTTAATGGAACAAGCCATGGTAGTAATGCAATGTGAAATAACATCTGTGCTTTATAAATATTTATGTTGTAAGATGTCCTAGTATATTCTTGTGACAAATGACTCCACCTTCAAATATTTTTACATGTTTAATAGACGTGCTTTTTTTAAATGGCGTGTGTGAAGGCTTCCGTTCTCGTTTTTAAACCTAATGCATTCCAAAAACCTTTCCACTCCTATTTTTGTGAGATTTGTCCAAGTTTTAGTTTTTTGTTCGTGCAAGGTAACAGTCCAAAATTGAGAGCATTTTTACACCAGTCTGTTGTACTGAAAGAACTTTTAATTATAGCTTGGAGGATACATTTACGTAGTTAACTACAATTACCTGGTTAACTAAAACTTGTTACTGTGCATTGTGTATTGAAAAAGTGTATTGCTGAAGCGGGATGCTTGTCAAACAAGCAACTCTAGTGATATAGAAAGTAGCAAATACTGCTCATGAGTTCCCATCTTGATCTTGTGTATCAATCAGTATTTCTCCCTCTTTGTTTATCAAAAAATGAAGCTTTTACTGTTAGTTCTGAAGCAAACAGACTATTAAAAAGCATCAGCCTCCGAGGCTGTGCAGGGTGAGCCTCTCTGTAGCAGTAGCTACCGCCGCTTGCGAGGGCCTTGTTTGTCTCGGAGGTTAACGCTTGCGAGGGCCTCAGATGTTGCAACGGCAATCCTGGCAAAACAACCCCCCATTTTTATTGCTGAGCAAGATGATGTATGATGTGGGGGATATCCCTTGGGTCAGCTGTCCTGGCTGTGTCACCTCCCAGCCTCTTGCCCACCTCGGCCTACTTGCTGGTGGGGTGGTGTGAGAAATGGAGAAAGCCTTGCTGCTGTACCAGCACTGTTCGGTGATAGCAAAAACACTGATGTGCTATCAACACTGTTTTGGTTACAAATCCAAAACACAGCACTACAGAGGCTGCTAGGAAGAAAATTGACTCCATCCCAGCCAGACCCAGTGCAGGAGTACTGATCGATCATTGCAGGCAAGGTTTCTCGCATCCAGTGTGCTTAGTCATCTAAATTGAGATGGGTTTGCTGTGTAGTTAATCTGTTTTTCTCTCGTAATTGATTTCCCATTTTTCAGTAACACTTCTGCTGCATACCCTGCCATCACATGATTGTGCTTTATCTTTCTTCTTTTAATTATACTGAAATGAAGACCTTATAGTGGCCTTCCAGTACCTAAAGGGGGCTTAATAGGAAAGATGTGGAGAAGCTCTTTAGCAGGGCCTGTTGTGATAGGATGAGAGGTAATGGTTTTAAACTATAAGGAGGCAGATTTCAATTAGACATAAGGAAAAAATGTTTTTCAATGAGGGTGGTGGAACACTGGCACAGGTTGCCCAGAGAGGTGGTGGATGCCCCATCCCTGGAAACATTCAAGGCCAGGTTGGATGAGGCTCTGAGCAACCTGATCTGGTTGGAGATGTCTCTGCTCCTTGCAGGGGGGTTGGACTAGATGACCTTTGAAGGTCCCTTCCAACCCAAATTATTCTATGAGTATGTGATTCTATGATAATAAGTAACCAGAGGCACTTTGCTTTGGCAACTAGTCTGTATAACTCACTTGAAAATAGATCATAACCACAAATAATAAGCCCATGTCTACAGCAGGGCTAAAGAACCATGCAACATAAAAATAAAGGAAAAATTTCATCTGGCTTTAACACCAAGTGTGGTTTATTGCATGCCTTAACTGTCAGTGGATTCTTCCTGCTTTGGACGCTGGGAAAACCCATTTGAGAGGAGGGGGATGTGCCAGTGGGGAGTGCCTGGAGAGCAGCTCCTCTCCTCTGCTGAGCTGGGCAAGGGCACGCTGGCTCCACAGAGAGGTGGGGATGTGGACCACCCCTTCGATGTCTTGCATTACAGCATTTCACAGGGAGAACAGGAGCCTCTGACAGGGTGGTGGTAGCCACTTAGGGCATTGTAAGTCTCTGCAATAGCTGAGGGTATAAAACTGTGTTCATCTACATAATTTTTCCTTGCTTAACATCTATTCTGACTGACAGCCAGGGCTGTTAGACTTGTGTGGATGCTGTCATTCAGTAAGTGAAGTGGCCTGCTGGGGTCTGTGAGCTCTGGTGAGAAGGAACATGCTGACACATAGACTGCCGTTTACTGTTTTCCCAAACTCCTCTGAATCAGGATTAAGTAACAAATAACCGCAATTATTTTTGTCCTTTTCCATCTGACAAACATTTGGAGATGAGACCAGGAAGCTGAGTACGTAAGTGCTGGTTTGCAGCAAGGTGAGAACTTCGCAAAAATGGGATTCATGTCTTCTAGAGGATTTTCATGTGGTGTGAGGTTTCCCTTCACCACTGGCTGAAGGGGAGACTGCTGCATTTCTTGTGCAGTTCCCCTTCAAGGCCGAAGATACCAAGGATGGACCTTAAGTATAGTTTAATGAGAATATTTCTCTAGCAGATGTTGCACGATTCGTATGTTTTAGTCATGAAATCAACAAGACTTCGAAACTCATCTCTGGTTATTATCTTGTTGACAATAACGTGTCATTATTTTTAGCAGCTTAGTTACACTTAGCGTAGCACAACTTCCCAACTTTCTCAGGAGCTCCATTAGAGGTTTCTGATTTGAGAAATTCTATTTCTTACTTCAGACTTCTCTAATTCCTACACATATTCTCTTTTGAAGAACACGGTAACATGTTTTGGATTCCATGGGAAGTCTCTATACACATCTGCCAGTCTTTGGTTAAGCCATGGTTGGCAAGATACCGGAATCTATCTGTGTGTGCCCATCCAGGGTCCATCTTTTGAGTATTGGCTGAGGGACCTTATGAATCAGGGATTTTTGCACAGCTTGGCTGTGTAACTGTCAGGTGAGCCGGGCAGGAGAGGGCAAGAGGGAAAGTGGAGAACAGGCCTTTCAGAAACAGTCTGGACAGAGTCTAGGAGAAGATATTCTATAGGGGTGGCATAATTTTGTAAAAGTGGACTGACTTTAGGGAAGGAGATGTGTCATCTTAGCATGAATGCTGGGGATATGTGCATTTGCTGGGTTTTCCTTTTAGTGGATTTCCATTGCTTAGAAAACAAACCAGTGGTGACAGTGGGATGTCTTAGCACTTTCAAAGTAAAATCTAAACTTTTTTTTGGTACTGTAAAAGTAGTGTAAGACATAGATTAAAATAACTGTCTTTAATTTTGATAATTAATTTGTCTTCATCTATAAAATAAGGTCTTGGCTTTGAAATGGTCTGTAGAACACATGTTCAACATACAACCTTCATAACATATTTTTAATCTAGAGTGTTTATATAGCCAATCCGCTATCCAAGGCACAAGTTTTATGTTTAATTCCATTGTGGAATTCTTTGCAGAAACTACAGTTTGTTTTTACTGCAAAACAGAGATGTTAAGAGCCATTAAGCTAGCAGAAACAGGCATTAACACAAGCTATGGAGCTTCCTCTTACTTTACTGAAATACCTTTAATTCCCTATGTGACCTAGCAGTTCTCTAGAAAATAGGGATAACGGCACCCTTCTCCTTCCCAGAAACGTTTGATGATACATTTGTGGAAGTTTGTGAGGCACATGGATCTCTTACTACTGTGTGAAGTATTTATCTACTGTGTTCAGCATGAAGCTTGCCTACTCCTTGTTGATCTCCAGAGAATATTTCAGTATCCAGTTGTCCCAAGTCAATAACGGCAAGGCAGTGAGTGAGAAAAGGGGGACGAGGTAGATGTGAAGACTCAGTTTTGGGCGTGTAATAATGAAGGACCCTCACTCTGTAACCCATGAGCTAGACTGTACCAAAGCCCTGTCAACCTGTCCTGCCTTCTCCCCAAGGAGCTCCTCAAGGAGCAAGGCAGGAGGAGACCCCATGCTCAGGGGAAGGCAGTTGCAGGAGCCCTGAGATGGAGGATTTTAAAACTCTATGGTAAGTCAAGTAGAAGTTGGAAAAGTTGGCTTCAACATGTAATGTCAGTGTGCTAAAAATAATCAGTTAAGTATGTTAGAAGGGGAAGCAGAAGAACCTAGGGAGTGTCAACTGGAGTCTTGAGACCAAACTTAAGGAGCATTGGTTGCCTTGTGACAAAAAGTGGGAATGTGTTGATGAAACTGGCTGATAAAAAGTGACCCCTAGGACAGGAATGATAAAATGCAGTGAACCTGAAGGAGAATATATAGGGTTGAGTGCTTTGCCTAATAACAAGAGTGCCTGTTGATAGTTGGGAGTCACCCTCTGAAAATGAGAGAGGAAGGGAATGGACAGCTTTATTACCCGTTACTGGAAGATTGTGAGGCACTAATGTGAATCAGCTGGGTCCTAGGTTATGTCAGTCCAGGGTTTTTTTTGTTGAGTTAGGGGAGAATTACTATTATTGAACAAGGTGCTGGAGAGGCAACTTTGGGAACGGTGTTTATACTTCCTAACCTTTAAGAAAGATAAATCTACAAAATAGGTGATGATGAAAGGCTTCTGGGCTGCTTAGAAGCTAACCTTATCTAAGGAATCATTCAAACATCATTTATTTAATCAACTAAGAGGTGGACTTGTGGGGGAAATACAGTACTCTGTGTGAGAAAAGGGATAGGACCAGAGGCCAACTATTGCTCCTGAGAGAGACCTGGTGCTTTCACTCATGAGGTGTTGTTGCACCCACAATTGCCCCAGGCCTTGGATCTGGCCTGTTAGTGAAACAGTTGGACCACAGCAACGCTAAGTGAAGGGAATATAGCTATACCAGAAACAGGAAAAAGAAAATAGTCTGCTTTTCACGGAAAGCAAAGTTGTTACCAGAACAAGCAGATGTAAAGCCTCCAGACGTATATTCAGGTGTAGAATTAGGAGTACGGGCATAAGTCTTGTACTGCTCTGTTGGGTTTTACAAAAGCTAACCTGTGGAACTCGCTTAGGAAAAAACTTAATTGAGATCAGTAGAATTCAAAGAAGGATTTGACTTTTGCCGTGACAAGGAGAGCATATTCAGTGCTAATATTGTCAACCTGTGAAGTCTGAGAAGAGATCCAAGTCCTTGTTTTCCGTGGAGGAGTTAACTATAACTGGGCTTTGGAAATGAAACAGAATTTTGTTCCAAATTACTCCAAAGCTGCTGGGTTCTGGAGTTTCCTCTGTAGTGAGACAGGATAGTGGACACAGTGAAGCAGAGGTCCACTTCTAGGTGGCAATTCCTCTGTTACTATGCAAATCATTATTTTGTTTTTGTGGACATAAATATTGATTTGGGGCTTTTGTGGATTACTAATGATTTCTATTATAGTATTCATGTGTTTCTTTTCAATTGAATACGTCATCTGCAGTGTAACTTGGCTGTATTTTCACGCTTGGCACTTCAATATGACCCTGCAATTTTATTAGAATATTTGAAAAAATGCCTTGTTTTTTGGCAGAGTTTGTTCACCAACTGTTGCTGCAATCAGTGAAGTGCTGAGCTTTTCTGATAATAAAGCAATTGTTAATGTGCCTAATTACAAATTTAACAACCTAGCTTTGTATATTGAGACTTGGAGATATTATTTGCATCTAAAGAGACCCCTTTTTTTCTCAGGTCACTTATTAAGAAACAACTAATTCTCTCCATAGGAGGATATAAGAAGTCTGACAAAAGAAAGCAGCAAGGAAGAGAGCGTCAGGGTTTGCGGTTGTATATGTGATGCTGTTGTGCAGAGTCGTTAAAAGCGACTGAGCGCCGCTCATAAGAGTGGGTTTTCATGACTACAATATTCCCGCTGTGGTTTAGGGAATTACATTTTTGCCAGGGCGTCTTGCACAAGGATGTTACGAATACCTACTCCCTCCTCGCAAGTTTAAAAGAAAAAAAAAACAAAAACCAGGGGAAAAAAACCCCAAAAGAGACCCTGGAGCTACCTTCAGGCAAGCAAGCCTCTCTCCGTTCAGCAGCCTTCCGAGCAGCTTTCCTGTGGAAGCAGCCTGGCAGCTGAGGAATGTGGGGTCAGACAAGAGCCCAGTCACGGCGTATTCCCCGGCGGCTGCCCGGCATCGTGGCAGGCCAGCCCGCGTAATCGTTTCAGGCGGCCCATGGAAAACCACCCTCTGGTTAAGTCTGCATCATGCTGTTCCACCAATGGAAAAAATTGAACGGGAGGAGGGTGTGTAGCCTGCAGACAAAAATACATCCAGCCTCGCGCAGGGTCTGTTTTTAGTTCCTAACGGCTGAGCGTTTTGAAGTGTTAGGCACAGTTTCCTGGCGTGCCCAGGCCAGGGAGAGTCCTTGTGCCGGCGTGTCCGCGTCCCCGTGGCACAGCTGGGGCAGCTGTGGGGCCGGGAGGCTGAAGTTGGCTCCTTGGGGAAGGTAAGCGGGAGTGGAGAGGGGGGAGCTTGAACTGGGAGGGGAGCTGCCGGGGGACCGCGGTCCTCTGCTCGCTGGCTGCCGGCCAGACCTGGAGAACTGAAGGAAAAGTAGGGAAAGACCTGGGAAGCCTTGGAAAGCGGAGGGGAGAGTGGGCTGCTGCAGTGCCAGGACTTGCAGCCCCTGCCCTGCCTCTCCTATTGCCAGCTGCGCCCAAGATGAATAGTTTTCCTCCAGAAAACAGTTCTTGGTGGTCATCTGTCAAACTCAATTGCCTGAATTACTAAATAAACCACCACTGGGATCATTTTACAGCTCTGCTGTGATGGGGATGGATTTTTTTTTTTTTTAAGGCGAGGTATGAGAAAATGTGTTTGAGAGTTGTTTCTGCAACATTAAAGTGACTCTACTAACATAATATGATTAATAATCCCTCTGAATATTTTCATTTTTTTTGTCTGTTCTCACTAATACTTAAAGTAACTTGCAATAAATGGACAGTGTACCCAAGCAAGGGTTACATGTTTGAGGAGTGTTAGAGGGAAAAAGTTTCAGTCAAAACTACTGCTACTACCAGACTGGGATGGTATGGAAAAGCAGAGCTTTGGCATCTGGCAAAGGTAGGTCCTGCACAGGTTTCGATCTTTCTGCATAGATTGTTAATACTATGTAGGTTTTTAATACATAACCGTACACAGATTGTGAAAATGCTATGTTCCGTGGCAACGAAAAAATAAAAAAGAGGGAAGTGCCTAAGAAATGGAGAAGTGCCGCTCCCACTTCTTTTTTATTTTTTTTTTGGGGGGTGTGGGGAGGAGTGGGGGTGATTAATTGCTTGTGCAATGAAACCAAAGTTTGCTACTTTGTTTATGCTTGTTGCTGATATGGTCATGGAGTTAATTCTGTACACTGGTGACTTCATTCTGGAAATCATGCATTTCTTTCCTGTTAGGATGAATGATTTGATAACTTTATACACTCTATAGCAAATTACTAGTTAGAGGCAAGGGATGGGTTGTGGGGGTTTTTTGTTTGTTTGTTTTGTTTGGGGTTTTTTTGTTTTTTTTTTTTCTTTTTTTTTTAGTCTGATCACCTTTAACGGGAAAGGGGTATCCACATACCATGGAAGAGAGGATTCTCTAGGGCACTCTGTAGCTGTGAAGCTACAAAGCAAATATTTTAGTGGGAAAACCTAATCCTCGGTGTACTTCTTAATTCTTTTAATGTGTGCCTAACATGCTGGTACTACAGGGGTACAGGAAAGGAAGCCCTAAGCTGTGTTACTGCTTGGCACACAAAAATCAAGATCTGCTTTTAATTTCCCAAGGGACTATGTCTCACATGTACTTCTGGTGTCTAATTCCCAGATCCTCTGTCCTCCTCAGGAAGACCCAGGGCCAAAGGTGGGAAAGCATTTACTTTGGAATCGACACCCTCACATGTTTATGAATGTGTAAACTGAGAAGTAGAAAAGACTTCTGCCCAATGCAGCGTGGTTTCCCCCTCCTGTGTATAGAGCAGACTGTGTAACAGGTGGCAGGCAGGGCATCCCGCAGCCTGAAGGACACTGTCCTGCCAGTTGTTACTGGAAGTTTTTCTCTAATGCCAAGGGTTACAAGTTGGCCCAATAGACTTGGAAGGTGTTAGCTCTAATCTCCCCGCCTGTTGTTATCCTGAGGCAGGGACCTCTTCAGGAGTTTGCCTGTGCTCAGGCAGGGATTCTGCAGAGCTGGGCTCCATCACTGAAGTATTCTCTACAGCCAAGGGCAGGCAGTGAGGCTGGAACTGAGGCTGCCCTGCTTGGAGCATCTAGTCTGCTTTCAGGTGCACCATCCTCCCTGTGCTCAGAGGCCTCAGGCCTTGAAATCTCTTGGAAGCGCCAGATTAATCTGCACCAGGACTTGCCAGTATGCTTACAACCAGTGCAGGTGGAGAAGAAAGGACCTTTCAGATCACTGAGTTCATTTCCCCTTCAAGGGCAGGAAATAGACCCTTTGACATATCAACTCTTCAACTACTTCAGCTACTGCGTTAAGCCAAGATGTTAGCTGACATTCCTGTTTTTTTTTGTTTTTTGGGTTTTTTTTGGTTTTGTTTTGTTTTGTTTTTTTTTTTAAGAAGCTTAATGGCTTTTATTTAACTGGATGTGCACTTTAGCTATTGTATATAAATTCAATAACATTTACAAATGGTGAATTTTTTTTTTTCCTGCCAAAGAAAAATAAGTCCCTAGAGATTTAAATTGTATCAGCACTAGTGTAATATCATAAGGATCTTCAGGCTTGACTCAACCTTCTTATTGTGCTGACTTGAAAGCTATAAAGCATAATTTAATTAAGCTGCCAATGTCTTGGACCCAGAAGAATGCGATGAGTAAAAGAAGGAATCACGTCCCAAGTCCAGAGTGTGTAATTCTGATGCGATATATCTGTGATGCCGTGTAGACCTGTTGAGATTAATGTTATTTTATGAGAAGGAACCAGGAAAGGAGATTGTCCTCTTTTTGCTTAAACTCTGAAATTAGAAGTCTATATGCCATGTAATTATGATTCACAGCGTGAAAAAAAGTGTCTGGGGTCTTAATGACTGCTTATGTTTAATTAGAAAAACTATTGGTTTTCATTTGGTCAGTGAGCTACCAAACCGTTCCTAGTACAGGAGGCTATAACTCTAAAGAGATTAATGAGTGAATGAGGAATTCTGGCTTCAAATTGGATTTTTAGGGTAAAATAGTCCCTTTTTTTTTTTAAGACAGACATACTTGCGGTGTTTTGGTTATTCATTTTTTGAATACAGTGGTATATAATGCAAAGTATCCTGCCAAGAATACCACAGTATAATTATTATGGTATATTTTTGTAATAGGAATGTGATTGAGATTGCAGGAATAAGAAATCTGCTTCTGATTTGTGGAACTATGTGAGCAAAGTGCGTAGTTCTAAAAAATACAGTAAATTGTTTCCAGTAAGAAACTCCACATTTAATCCAGTCACAATTTTATGCTAACCCGCCTCCCTCATTAATTTCACATATCCGTCCATACACGGCCGTGCAGGAGTGGGAGGGCAGGTTCACATTCTAGTTTTCTCTGTTACTTTCATATTAAAACCTCTCATTAAAGTAGAGTAAAAGTTAATTAAAACTTCAAACCTGTAATTCTGTATCTGTGTAAGAATTCAAAATGCATATTGATTCTTTGCAAAACTAAGAACATGTTAGTATCTGAAAGATAGTTATATACAATTTCTGAGACTTTATAAGCCATTTAAAATGGACAGTGTTTTAACCATTAGGTAAAAGAGAATGTGAGAGTAGTTTGAAAGAAACAACAGGAATTGCTCAGTCAATTAAAAAACAAAAGCAAAAAACAAAGAAAGCTTTTCCTGATGTCAAAAACCACTAGCGTAGTTGTTGTACATCAAAGCCTGCAATATTCCTAACTAGATCTGCCTTTAAAATAAAATAAGTTGGTCATTTCATATAAGTGAGGGGGCTTTCTATTTCCTTTTTTATTGCTCTGAAATACTTTCAGATTCTCCATTATCCCAGCTCCACTAAACCTGATGACAATCTCCTGTGGTGCACTCGTGAACCATGCGCTCATGAGCGGTGCACTCACGCTGCCTTTTCTCTTCTCCGTGCCTTCCCACTCCACCGGGGCCGTTGCGGTCCCGCTCTGCAGCTGGGAGTCCTTACCTGCCCATGGGGAACTGTGATTTTCAAACACAGCAAAAAGCATACACAACTCTCTCCTCTTACTTCATTACTAGAGAGTAGGTGATGGGATATACTCTGCCCTTTGCATATAAAGGCCCTTTGTATGAGTATTTCTGTCGAAGCTCTGCATTTCTTTGGCTGATGTTTATACCCATGTAGATGGATGTCAGGGACTGTACCCGGTGGCAAGTGCTGGAGAACTGGTCCTGTGCCCTCTTGAAAGTTACCACACTGCTGCAGGTAACAATCCTCCTGTTGATGAAGAAAGTCTGAAGAGGTTATGACGCATGGTTGCCACTTAAGTAGTGATAAAATACTTGGTTAGCTTATTTCTTTCTTGAATAATTTTTTTTGTTCTTTCCTCAAGGAAGGGCCTTCTGAAGAAGTTTAAGCTGTGTCCTGGTGTGTCGTTGTAAAAAAATGAAAAGGTGCAAGCTCTTACTTTTTAGGGATGAGTCAGATAGCTCTCTAGCTCTTAGCTATTTTGTAGCTCATACTGCAGCTCTTCTTTTTAAGAGCCTTTTCTTCTTAAAGACAGGAAGTTTTAATTTTAAGCTCTTCTGCTGTGTGTAAAGAGTTCCTGGCAACTCTGAAGACTCTCGTGACTTCCCACATTTCTTAATGAGTCCTCACTCAGGGTTGCTAATTTGATGGGGTGATGTTACCCGCATCTGGACCAATCCATATTGTTCTCTCTTCATCATTGTTTTTGCCATTTTTGCACTGATGCCATGTTTAGTGAAGTAAGAATCAACTTCCCTGCATCTCATCAGTAGATTTTTGGGGAAGCTCTAGCAGGGATTAAATGGTTTGTAGAACACTTATTATACATCTACCAGCGAAGGTTCGTTGTCTCCAGCCATCTAGAGGAATAAAGGTACCAAAATATATCAGAAAGATAGCTTTGGTGCATGTGTTCAGGTCTGATGAGGATAACTTCTTGATCCAGGCTAAAGCTTAACATTGCTAGGGCTGATGTTAGTTGAGCCCTTACAACATCCTGGGTGGCGAGATTGTCAGTCCCAGTCAGGGAAATCTACTGAACCTTCCTAGGAAGATGCTATTACAATCTCATGCCATTTTCTAACTGATGTATGGCCATGCTCTGATGCTGACTGTAGTTTTTGGGAGTCTCAGCCTGCTTAGTATGAAAGTACTGGAACCATATGGGTGGCAGCAGTGAAATCATGTCTGGTGTGTGTTCCTGTTGTAGCAGATGAGACCCGTGGAGGAGCCTGTCTCCCTTGACTCAGATCTCCCACTAATTAATAATCTCTAATTATTAATTCCTTGTTGTATCTCATAAGCAAACCTAGTAGTGGGATGTTATTGCTATGGTTCAGTTTTGCTTGCGATATGGTTTGCAAGTCAAGCTTTGTGAACTTTTATTTTGAGACATTAAGACCGGGGAGGAAAGCACCCATGCAATTACAAAAAAAAAAGTACTTATAAGTGCACTCACTTTAATCTTAAGAATTAAGATTCTTAATTCCCCTCTAGCATTTATCAAACAGTCTAGCTGTGGTGGCATTAATGAGGGAATATAGGTGGCAGGCACTTCTCCAGAACAGCTCCTGAGCTGATGTGTTTGTTTTTCAGAGCCAAAAAAGTTTAGAGGAACTTTATGTGGAGAAGCCCCAAGGTGGGGAAATACATTTTTAGCTCTGGGGTTATGATTTGCGTTAATTATTGGGTGTGGTGGGGATGATGGGGTTCCTGGATTAGTATGTTTGCATAGCTGTGTTTTCTGAATGTGTCAAGGGGAACCAGGGTGAAGATTAACAACTTCTTTTTTAGGGAATGTGGGTATAATTGAAAGCAAATAAACTCTTAATAGTCATCTTCAGGCGCAGGGAGCTGCTTTCTAAATATACTGATTATACTTGCAGAAAATATTCATAGAAACTGGTTTTGCTCACAAGAAGTATTCATCCCTCTGCCTAGGAAGAGAGAAAAGCATGCTGTCTTCTGCGGTGGTGTAGGTTGCTGTGAGAAATATAGGGGAAGCTGAACTCTGTACCCTGTGCTGTAATTTCCAGTGCTTCCGTAGTTCAAATCATGTAAAATGTGTGAGTATTTGGGGTGAGCGCAGTCTGCCACCACCTCCCTGCCCTGGTGTCACGCTGCCTTTGGGCACAAGCCGACTCACTCCACTCCCCCCTGTCCCGTCCCGTCCCATC
>WHYT01017696.1:35665-48797 GCA_009806455.1 Tetrax tetrax
TGCTGCCTTTTTCTTGTTTTACTGGCAGATTATCTTAAAATCACAACAAACCTACAGAGGGAGGTTGCTGGGTGGTTGGTGGAGTGAATTGTGTGATGGCCTTTCCCTGCAAGGGTCGTAGTTGGAATCCAGGCGTGGGGAAGGATAAACAGATGCTGCAGGATGTTGCTCTCATTGGTTTGGTCCAAATTGTAATGGATCGCTGCACAATCCTGCCGTCTGTAATTGGTCTTCCGACAAGCAAACTAAGTTTGCCCTAACTTGTCAGTGAATGGGCAGAAGGACAGAGTTAGAAAATAAAACACTCACTTACCCAAACAGTGACAGTGATGATTCAATGTCAGTTGTTGAAATATGTTTATAAAATGTACATTTAAAGTCCAGGAACTCTCTTAATCAGACCTCTCTTCTTCATTTGTAACTTCTGTCCGATTTTTTTTTGGTATCCATTTTGCTTATGGCTGGAGTAAAATGTAAATTCTATTTGACTGAGAGCCCTTTTTTGGGATTTTTTTTTTTTGTTTGTTTTCTAGGAAGGCTGTGTGCAACTCCATCCTGGTTTTGGCAAGTGTAGCCGCTGGCTGCGAAGACAATGCAGAGCATGCTAACTGCTAACCCTGCCCGTGTTTGAGAGTGATCCTACAGGTATGGTCTTTGTTTTATACTGCGCTTTTCATCCAGAAACACTAAGGCCTGGAAGAAGAGGTGTTGAAATATATACAAACTCCAGAAGATAAGATTCTGTTTTCACAATGGCTTATTTTGACAAAATTTTAATGAGACTGCTGTGTGTCTTCCTAAGAGTGATAGTCTGAGATCCAAGATGCAAAGAAGCACAGTGCCTATGGAAAAAGCACTTTGATGTTGTTTTGATAAATTACAAACAGTGGAGATTCACTGCAAGTAACAAAAAGAACAGACAGATCTTTTTTACTTTGGAGGATGCTTTATGTAGATCCAAAATCTTCAGCCATCTCCATGGGGCAATTTGACTGCTCCAGTGTGTGCTATTCCCTGTGAATTCGGTAAAAAGCTGAAGAGCATGTTACTAAGTGAACTATCAAACTGTGCCATGCTGAATGAACCTAATGTAGTTTCATGCTATAATAGAAGATGAGACTACTTACTAACCAAGTTGATTTTTTTGGTGTGGGTTTTTTTGTTCTTTCTCCTGACTTGACTCCATTTAAACACAACAGTTTCTTGAGGATTTGCCGAACAGTTTCTTGAGGCAACACTTGGTTGCACAGAAAACCAGCCAAGCTGAAACTGCAGTGGGTTTGTCTTCTGGTAGAAGGGATGTCTCTGAAAGTAGAGTTTGTTTTACATCTAACTTATTATTATCTTGCTGTCTCCTTTTCATTATGCCATTGTTCTTGGGAGCCAGAGATTTTGTAAGTTATAAGAAAAGGATGTTGCTGAGGGTGTGGGTGGAGAAAGGTGTTGACATGATTTCAATGGAGCTAGATTCCAGCTTTATAACAGAGGGGTAATGAACTATACAGAGAACAGGCTTTCCTAGCCTGACCGTAAAATAAGTTCAGTTATGAATTTAATGTTATAAATGGCTATTTAATGGCTTTTTGGAAACAATTGTTTCATATCATTTTTTAAAAAGGCACTTTCCTGTGTAGAGGATAAAAATGGTCTGTTATTTTTCACTCTGTCTTCTAGCCATTGTTTCTAATGAAACTTCTTAATTTAGTGGAAAATGGGGAATTCAGAAAGCCAATACAGTCTTCAGGGATCAAAAAATCATGCTGCTGCTACAGCTGGTGCCAAGCAGAAGCCTTGCTCTCTGAAGATTCGCAGCATTCATGCTAAAGATGAAAAGTCTTGCTCTGTGCATGGATGGGGACATACCAGTAGTGGCTCAAACTACAAATCGAGGTCCCTCGCCAGAAGCTGCCTTTCGCACTTCAAGACTAGTCAGCCTTATTCATCTAGACTGGGTGACACTGTGGTGAAGGTCTCTAAAAACAATGCCCATGCCAAACACAGGACAAACGCCTCAGGGGACTACTGCCAAGAAAATAATGCGGTGTTTTTGCCCGAGAACGGTTTCCACTATATTGGCCTTCAAGGTGGAAGTAATCATGCTGCCTCTCGCGAATGCAATGGACACATTTTAAATTGCTATGGAAAGAATGAGAGTCTTGCATCAACCTCCCCGTCAGAGGACAGGAGGAGTCCGAAAGTTCTCATTAAAACACTGGGGAAGCTGGACGGTTGCTTGAGGGTCGAGTTCCACAACAGCAGCAACAGCAAGGTACTAACTGAGGAGTCCAGTGGACCAGTCCAGTTGCTGAGGTATTCGCCTGCCTTGGAATCTAAGCCAAATAACCTGCTTGATGTCAGGAGGAATTCCAGCGCAGACTGTTCTTCAAGCCATCGTCTGTCACCTACTGATTCAAGGCTTCGATCTAGCAAAGGAAGCTCCCTCAGCTCCGAGTCTTCATGGTATGACTCTCTCTGGGGAAATGCTGGGGATATCAATGAGTTGGATGGTCCGTATTTGACCAGGAGCACTCCAGATACAAGCATTCATGCCAGTTTCCCAGCTAATGACAACAAGAAGTCCTTCAACCAAAGTTCATCTCTTTCCTCGCTCCGAGATATCTGTAAGGATACAAATTTGGAAAGCACCCCTCCGCCTAGGATCAGGCTGTCTGATGAGTATCTTGACACTCATGGTAGCCTGAGCAACCGAGTCTCATTTGCCTCGGACATTGATGTTCCCTCCAGGGTAGAGCAGGGAAGTCCTGCACATTACTCCTCCTACACGCTCCCATGCAGAAAGTTCAAACCCCTCAGTGAGGATGCATCCAAGAAGGATACATTAAAAAACCGAATGCGACGCATCAGTGACTGGACAGGAAGTCTCTCGAGGAAGAAAAGGAAGCTGCAGGTATGTACAAACCCCAGCCTAAGTACCTAAAAATTGTCTTATAGATACCTCTTATAAATTGCATCAGGTTTCTCTTTCTGGCAGGATAATTACTTGCTAATCTCATTTGGTAATATGTGTAATTCTGTGAAGTATTGCGTCCCTAGAGCTGTCTGGAATGTCAACAGCAAAAAAAGAAACACATTGTGTGTGCAAATTTTCCCTTTCCATTTTGCCACCATCTTAGCTAACTTCAATCTCTGCAACTTAATCTCTCAGTGAATTAAGTTTTGAAATCATTGCATTATTTACAAAATCACTTGGAGTTTTTAAGCCGCCTCTCTATTTCACCCATGGAAATATAACCTAGATATCATATATATGCTATGAATCAGCATACATTATCTAAAGAGTGTGGAAGGAGCAGAAGAAAGATGTCATAAATATCTTTTCAGGTGTTCCCTGTTTGTATTATTGGCTTCATCACTCACTCTGTCACTCACTGTCACTCCATCTTGAGCAAGGCAAGCAACTGTAGAGTACTGACCCGAGCTGCTGGTTCTGCCTCCACCTGCTCTGAAGGCATTCCGTGGAGTGCCCTTCTCCTTCCTGCCTGTCAGCTTAGTTCACCAGATGGAAAAGCTTTTGAGTTGCCATCTGGCTCGCCGGGAGATGGTAGTGTGAAGGAGGAGATGGGAGGAGGGCAAGAGGGAGGGAAAGGATGTTTCTTTAGAGGAATTTAAGGCAAATCCTCTTAATAGGAGCGCAGGATTCCTGTGGTCAGGAATGAAATTCTCGTCTCTAGCTGCAAGGCCCCAGAATTGGCTCTTGAAATGCCAGATTGTGCCTGGACTTCTGCACATGAGTTTGCAAGCTGAGATGGAGGGCAGAGACTGTTTCTGGTTTTGGTTTGGATTTTTTTTTTTTTTTTTTTAATCTTGCCTAGATTTTCTCATATAGGAACAGTCACTGTGCTTCCCTAAATGTGAAGGATCTGCTCCCTTTCAGCAGCATAGGGGTGCTGGCCACTTCAAAAGTGAGTGGAGAGTGAAGGGAGCCCCATAACACACACTTTCTGGGGCATGTAGAGCAAACGCTGCCTCCTGTGTTGGAAATTCGGACAGGTATTGTGCTTAACAGGCAATCTGTCCCTGCAGTGTAAAACTCCTAGACTCAGAAATGAGGTCAGCATAAGGTTTGCCAGCATAAATCCTAGGTAAAGGCTACAGAACTGGGAAAATGAAAATGAAAGCTGTTTATTTGGATCACTTCTTTTGCGAGTTGGTGCTCATGTATTTTATCAGATGCTGTCGTTTCACCTTCTTACTCAGCTGTGAAAGAGAAGGCAAAAAAACTGGAATAGTGGAGAGTCTCAGTGTCTTGTGCTAGAATTCTTCACCAATTTCAACATCCATAGCTGTTCTGGATTTTACAACCAGGCTTTACATACGATCTCTGCATCCCAGACTTTTGCCATGTATTACTTAGTTATGACATTTTCAGAATGGTATTTGTGGTGCACAATTCATAGCTGTTTTGAATTCACTGCGTGATGAACTGACATCAGACACAGCAAGGAAATTTGGCTGGTGAGATTGCATCGAGCTTTAATCAGATTCTGGTAGAAGGAACTCGACTCTAGCTCCAGAAATCGTGATTATTTAGAAAAAGGCATAGGAAATAGTTAGTCATTGATTTTTATCAGGCAACTATTCAGCGACAGAAAGGATAAGAGAGGTAGTGAATGCTTTATGGTTTTGCCTTCCTCGTGAGGCTTGGTTAGCTCCTTTCTGCCTTGGATGCTTTGAGTCACCCGCCATCTCTTCCGGGGGTTGCCATGTTGTAATTTGGTGGCGATTATACTCTCACCGGGTCCTTTGCCTTAAAAATGCAGAAGTACCGCGTGCAGTTATGATCTGTCAGATGGTTACTCCCTCTTTGTAGGACTGTTCATCAGCACTGATTGTAGCCTTCGTGCTTTGCTCTGAACAGCGTGTCCCTTCCTCAGTACGTTACTCATAACCGATTGTGAGTCACTGGGGCTGAACGTAGGTGAAAGCTGGAATATTTCCCTGCAAGTAGGCCTGAGCACGGGTGCTGGCTGGGTGGATAGATCCCTCCAGCTGCCCCACTGGATACAAGTCAGCCAAGCCTCCTCCTTCATGGAGGCACAGGACCAGGGAGCACAGTCTCGGCATATTGAGGCCAGTACCTTGCCACTAGAAAGGCAGTGGGGCTCAGTCCCCTTTGTGAACAAATTGCAGCTTAAAATCTGGAGGGCTTTTCCCCAGCTTGAAGGCTGTTTCCACACCCTCTTACTCTGATGCTTGCTAATTTGCAGAGTAAATGTAGTCCTGGCCATTTTGTTCTGATGCCAGTATCGTCCGCTACACTGGTTATCCTGCCCTGTTATTTCATCTGTTGTGATTTACTTAAAGGGAGAAATGGTATCTTTTCTCAGCCTGTGTTTGTGGGGCTGTGCAGACTTTCTTTGGTCTCCTGGCTTAAGATAGGAAGTCTGTTTCCTTTACATGCTGGCACCTTTCCACTGCACCTGTTTTAAATAATCCATAAACAGATTTGGATATGGGATATTCCAGAGGAGCCCTCGGCTATGGCCTGTCCATATGGCCTTATGTCTGACTTGATCTGATACATCCTGGAATTGAGTTTGCCTTTCTAATGATGGTCTCACGTCAAGACTTGCAGTCGTTCTGTGCCCTGAGCCAGCTTTTGTTGCATGAGGCTGTCCTAATGCGTTCCCTCACTGTGTCACTGGTATTCTACTGCATGGCATGTCCTCATTTAGTTGAGTCCTTGCTGAAACAGCATTGGTGAGATGCTGTACCACAATACACTGTGTGGGAGCAGCAAGGTGTATGTGATGCATGTGACACCTGTGGACAGAATGCAGACAGACTTGTTCCACAGTCAGCCCCTGCTGAAGGTGGTGGTTTAAACTCAGCGTGCAACTGTATAACATGGAGAAAATAAGCAAACGCTGTGTAAAATGAAGATCCAGCCACTAGAAACAGCTGCTGCAGATAGCTTCTTCACTGAAGTAAATAGCCTCTTGATAAGAATCATTGCTGAAACTTCCTGACTTTATAAGCCAGAGCCCTGCTGTGTGGTGTGAAGAGAATTTAGAAGAAAAGTACATTGAGACAACCTCTTTATTTGACTTGAAAACTGGTATTAGATTCTACTTTCGACTTGGTTCCTAATGAATTTAGCAGGTTGCATTGTTTCCTGCGCTGCTCTGTACAGCTAATTATTACATGCATCACTTTGTCTAACTGGTGTCTTAGCCACTTTGTCTTTCGCGTTATCTATAACTGTTCCAGGGTGTGTCTCAGGTGTTGAGAGATCTGCTTGAATGCAACTGAGCAGAAACAGTGGTAGTGTTCCATGATCGCTAGATGCCACGGAGAGAAAATGAGCAGAAAGTCACCTAGCAGGGAAATCACCACCAGCAGCAATTTGGGTCAGAACTTTTCAGTGGTGACCAGCTACTGCTACAGTGACAAACTTCCCTGAGGACCAGCAGAAACTGCGTGACTGCCAACTCTGTTCTTTAAAAAAAAAACAAAAACAAAAAAAAAGTGAGGTTGTCATGGTGAAGTGTATATATTCATTTTGGATCCTGTGTCCATTTACTCTACTCTGACATTTCCTCATTTCTACCCTTCCTCTGTGCGTGGAGGAAACAGAGGATGTGGTCAGTGGCTGTACATGAACAGGTTTATCCCACCCTCTTTATTAATGCTTGTTCTTCCAGTGGTGGTCCTTCACAGCAGGCACCTTCTTACGTATCTTGTTGTTTTTCTGATTAGTGTTTTGGGACTGAAAGAAATACATATTCTTAATAAACTGTATGTTAATGTTTTCTAGAAGACACTGGCAGTTCCTGGAGAATAGTTAAAATACAGGATTTTGGTGCACCCACATAGTGACAGTGATTAAGAAGAGGGAGGAGAAAGCTTCCGGTTTCCCACTGAGCTGTAGGTGGCCGGCACAGTTGTGCAATCCATGTTGTATGGTCTCTTTGTGGGCATAAACACATTATACACGTGATTTTTATTTTTATTTTCCCCCTCCTTTCCCTCCCTTTACCATACAAAAAGCAAAAACTGTTGATGTTTAGGGAGTTACTCTGGGATAACACTGATTAACACTCTGCAGTAAGATTTGAGGAAGGTTGCTCCATTACCAGGAGAACTGGATCTTTGTGGGCAAAGTCATCTGGGAAGATAGACTTGAACTTGAATGTACCGTAAGTGAGTGTGGGTTTCAGTTGACGCTGGTTTTTGTGAGGCCATGACCGGCAGTGTCCTGCTGCTTGAGAAGTGGCTTGTCTGGCGACGCTTGGGAGGGCGTGCAATCCCACTGTTGCTCTTGGCTGCACTGGAGATCCTGATGCTATCAAAACACAGCACAGCTTTTCCGCTGCCGTTTTGAAGAGCATCAAGTAGGAAGCAAAGGAACAAAAAAGTAGTTGCTTTCAAAGCTGCTGGTGAGAGCAGCTCACAGGAGACCAAGGTTTATTTACTTTATTCATGTACAGAGGTCTGTGAGCAAATAAATGCTTCTAGAGAGGCAGTCTAAACTTGAAAGTATAATAGCTTTACTATTACTGAGGGTAATCACTTCACTTCTTGGATTATTTTTAGTCATCTCTTCTTTTCTCTTCCCTCGTGCTTTTCAAGCAACACTCTCCAATTTTCTGTACTGCAAAAGGCAGCAGGCTTTTTTGTTGTATGCTCTTAAGTCTCAATTACTTTTAAATACCATCAGTAACACTTAAGTTGGGAAGACAATAAGTGGCTTCTTACGATGTATGACGTGGTTCTCAACAGTGAAGGGAGCTCTGTCTTGTGTACTATGAAAAATCCCAGACCAGCACTGGAGCTGGGAGAGTTGGGAGCGGTCAGCAAGTTACTGGGAACAGCTTAAGAAAGAAAAGGCCCTGTCTGTCAACCAGGTCCCATGTCGACAAGCAGTAGCAAGAAACACACCCAAGTTAGCATCTGTATCACAGGACAAAGTTGAAGTCGTATGTGAAATACCATTGGGGCTGAGTTTTTCAAAAAAGATTGGCCATCCCTCTCAATGCAAGGGATGAAGTTGCGCAATGCAATTAGGAGAAAGGCCCATCAATGCTTGATGAGATAGTCAAGCTCCCAAGGGTGTTTCCAGCAAAGTCAGGAAATACACACCTCTGCAGTCTGGAGGCTGGATTCGTTCCAGTCAGCAAGTGCGTCTTTTCTTTTTTTAAATTACATCTTCTGTTAGATTAGATTTTTGTCAATTGGTCAATACTAACGAGCTTAAAATATTCTCAACTTCTGGCCTTTTTTTTTTTTTTGTGCTGGTTAAGCACAGTTTGTATGAAAAATAGAAAGTGGAGGTAGAATCAGCTTAGCTGTTCTGAAGTTAAATGTGGCTGCCTCTCAGAAATGGAGTGTCACCAAAGTATTGAAATCCCTGTAATAATAAAGAAACTTGTGGTGCTGTTCCCACTTGTACTCAAACAGGCGTGTAAGCAGTGGTGCGTGGGTTTCAGCCGGAGGATGTGGTTGTCTTCTGGAGTCCGTCGGGTTTCAGCCAGTAGAAGCCTCAGTGGTTACTAGTGAATTTGGAGATTACTCGCAGATTTCTGTGTTAACAAAGCTCACAGACTTCGTGGTTAACGTTTAATGGGGTTCTGCTGAGAAAACCCTGAGTGGTGGCACTGACAGTGGCAGGGGCTGCCGAGGCAAAGGCTGTGATGTAATGGTGAAAAGAGGTGGCCCTTGATGGAGGAACTGGCCGTGGCTAAACATGAAACAAATTTAAATGCCAAACGAGGTGTGTCTTTTCATCGTAACTCTGGTGATTGATTGCTAGTAATTTCCTTTTTTGCGCAGGAGCCAAAGTGTAAAGATGGGAGCGAATACTTTGACAGCAGAATGGACAACTTCACCACAGACACACTGGCACCATCACAGCTCTCCACTTCGCTGTGGTCACCTGCCTCCAGCCATGTCCTGTCCCAGAGAAGCGAGTCTGCCAATGCGATCAGCAGTGATGCCTTGAGGCAGAACATTTACGAAAACTTCATGCGGGAGCTGGAGATGAGCAGAACGAACCTGGAGAACACCGAGACCTCGTCAGAAACAGAGGACTCCAGCGGCGAGTCCCTCAGCTCCTTGGAGCAGCTGGATTTGTTGTATGAGAAAGAGCAAGGAGTGGTGCGTAAGGCAGGGTGGCTGTTCTTCAAACCCCTGGTGACCCTGCAGAAGGAGAAGAAGCTAGAGCTGGTCACACGGCGAAAGTGGAAGCAGTACTGGGTGACACTCAAAGGTAAACCACCACATTGCTCCTTTGGCTTGGCAGCAGCAACAGTATCCATTGTGTCTCAGCAACTTTTCATGCGTGCTGGTTTCTGTTAGCAGTTCACGGGCATCAGAAGTTCATGCCTAACTTTACACAGTCTACCTACGTGGTTAAAGTGGAGCACGTGCCCAAGCAGCCACTAAACTGAGTGTGTTTGGTTTTACATCTCTAGTGTTGCACTTCGTACCATAGTGGGAATTGTTTTGTCTGACTTCCCAGTTTCTGTACTGATGCAGAATTGGGGGTTTAGAAAGATGCTTTTGGATGTTTTGAAGTCAAAGACAAACTGAACCAAAACTGAGAAAAATACAGAACTTAGACCTCTGTCCCGAGGGGTCAAAATGTGAGGATCAGGAGAAGTTCCTGGAGCCCCATTCCCTGTCACAGGCACACAGTTCCTTGGGCTCTCCTATGAGATTTAATTAAAGTTGGGCTAAGTTAATTGTAAAAATGTTCAGTTTGTTTCCAGTGCTTCAGGTGACAACATAGCGAAGAGGTGAACTCCCTGTGCTAGGGCATTTACACAGAAAAGTGTGCGATTCAGGGCAGAAGAGGCTGAAGCAGCAGCAGCAGTGGGGGAAGCCCTGTGGTGCCTGAGACTTGGCTGCCGTGGACGATTCCCAGTCTCCCTCCTTTCCCTGGGTGGTCTTTCATCTTGCCCTCTCCCCTCGATGGCAACCCCTTCTGGTTTCGGCATGCCCACCTTCCCCTCTCCCCCGGCTGCTCCCGCTGTGAAATGGCCCCGTGGGAAGGCAGTCCTCTTAAAAGGGGCTGCTGCTAGTGGGGTGCGGTGGGATTGCTGTGCTCGGCGCTGAGCTGATGGCTTGGGGTAGTAGAGCTGGCAGGTGTGCCGCAAGAAGTGTACAGGTGTCCGGAAGTACGAGAAGGAAAATAACATCTATTGTGGGGAAGAAGAGGAATTTAATGAGTGAGTTCATAGGCTTTTTTTTTTTTTTTATTTTTGAGTTCTATCCAAAGGATTTGCCTTTCAGTAAATATAATACTAAGTTAACGAGTAAGGAAATGATCAGACTTCATAATTTCCTAGCATATCTGGGACTGGAGGAGAGTAAATAACCACTTTCCCACAGGTTGCCCTTTTCAAAATTCTGCATGGGTGTAGACCTGAAGAAAAGTAACAGTGAACAATGAGTGCTTGGAATGTTGTCCTTGATAGTGCTGATTTAAAAGAAGCAAACTCGCAAGAATGTAGCAATTCTGCCTAATAATTCAGAATAATAATTCAGAGACCTGTTATCAAGGGATCAAAATGTAGGCAGTCTTAACAGTTTAAATGACTGATCTTGATCACCAGATAGCATGAATCATGCTTACAAGCAGTGTATACAAAAGGAAAACCAATATCTGACTGCCAGCCTCTTATTGTATGTGTTTGTGTTATGGAACATGAATATGAGTTTGGTCTGCCTCTTCTAAAATTCAAGTAGTTTCTAAACAATCCTGTCAAAACTCTAAACTGAAGTACATTATATATTAGTTGTTTGTGCATTACTGGGATAGTGAAGCTCTGGGAAAGAATTTAGGTGCTTTGAGTTTGGTTCTCTACTTTAAAATTGGCTTACTGGTGACCTTGAACAAGTCACGTTCCTTCTTGTTACCTTAATTGCCCCAGCTATAAAAAAAAGAATAATAAAATTATTTGTAAAAAGCTTTATTAAGTTCTGGTGTTATAAGAAGTATTAGATACAACGCTTCTCACTTTGGATGGGTGATATGGCTGCATTCATGGTACAGAATCTCTTCCGCTTTGTTAGCTGTTTTAAATATACATTCCTTATTTCCTTGATCTCGTACCTTTATTGTGCTGTCAAGGCTTTTACTGCCAAAATAAACTTGCCTGTCTGGATATCAAGGCGTAGTTCTGTTTTCATAATATGCTGTATCAAGATCAAGGCGCTTGCTTTGGTTCTCCTTACACAGGATTTTGACTAAATCTGTATTTAATTTGTTCTTGAAGTTTAAATAGCCAAGATATTTTAAAATATGACTTAAAATAGCCACATATGCAAATGGAGAACAGCATGTTTCTTTGCACTCTGTTGAGATGTGTTTAATTATAAGTATGCAGAAGGCTTATAACCATCTGGTTACCTGCCAGACTTCAAAGTATACATGTCCTGAGGCCTCTGCTCTGCTTTCAGGGCCACCAAGACCTGAGCTTGAAAAGTAACCCTTTAACAAGAGGAACTCTTTTCCATCTGTCCTGTCTAATTAATTGCCCTCCCCCTTCAGTTCAAGTTTTGATTAAAATACTTGGACAATAATCAGTCCCAGTGTGTCTGTCAGAGTTTATGAAACTAGCTGTTTCCAGGGATTGCTCAGCATGACCTGAAGATATACCTGGGGTGCCATCCACCTAAACACACACGCATGCCCTTTGGATTTTTTTTAATGTACACATAAACTGTCAGGATAAAAACCAACTTATCGTTACTTACCTTTTTGATAACACATAGTGGAAATGTGGGAGTTTAAAATAGAACTTAATTTGCACTTTTCTAAAATACAGAAGTGGAAGTGGTTGTACAGCCCTGCTGCTGAAAACAAGAGGGGACTTGGTTTTGTTGGTTTATTTTGTGCTGTTACATTGAAATGATGACAGAAGTGCCATGCCCAATACGCAGAGTTTAACAAACCATATCCTTCTTATCCAACTGCAGAGATCTCCAAGTGTTTCTGTGTCATAAAGAGGATCAAGTAAAGGCTGCTAAGGGGAAAGGGTAGGACCAAGTCTGCAGGATCTGCTCTTACTTTAAATATTCTGCCAGAGACTCTGGACAATAGTAGGAAAAGATGCCCTTAAGTAGTATAGAGGCATCTCGATTTGTTGGATTCCTTCCTTTGAAAACTTTTTAGTCATCACATGATTTGGTCAGTAACCTCTGACTTATATTTCCCTTTTTCTTGTAACTGTTGTACATTGGCTGGCACTGAAGAACGATGAAATCCACCCGATGGATCTACCTTTTCATACACTTTAGATTTGGACTGTATGAGGACTGGTGTACTCTACCACTTTTCACAGCAAATGTGGTCCATAAACTCTAATATGCCCATCCTTCCCCTTTACCAGACAGAAGAATAAAAATCTTTGATTTTGGTTCTGATTTCAGATTTGACCTTTAAGGAAGCTCCCCTTGAATTTACATGACTTCGGATGATGTGTCTTGGATTTTTTAATACAATGTTAAGTGTTAATGTTAGAGAAGTACTAAAATAAGGTTGACCTCTGTTTTTACCTGACTATTTTAAAAGCATCCACAAAGGAAACATTGCTATTTTTCAAGTTTTGCAACATTCCCTTGATATGTGCTTCCTAGGCCTATTTGTGTGTGCATATGTACACACAATGTGTCGCACAGAGAAACACCAACAGCCTGAAAATCAACAAGTCAACCCAAAATCTCGCTTTTGGTGCTGCCCTGCCTTGTGGTGCCTCTTTGATTTGAAGGAAATACAACAACAAAAAATAGACTAGAGAGATAACAATGCTGTAGCCCAGGCAAACTTAATCCTTATATTGGCCGAGTTTCAAGTCCTCTACTGAATATGTATAGGGGTTACAGCAGTAATATATTCATGGATTACTAGACCCGAAAAAAACACTGTGATCATTTAGTCTGACTTGCAATGTAATGCGGCCATAGGTCTTCCCTGAATTAATTCCTGAATGAATTTGAGTATATTCTTTGGAGAAGGCTCACTTTGCTGCAGAATCCACCACCAGCCTCAGATTTTTCTAGCTGACTAGGTTATTCTCAGTTTTCTAAATGTATTTATAGTATCTGGTCGTAGTTCTTCCAGGTTAAACATCCAGCCATAGTATAGTGTTAATTTATCTTCCAAATT
>WHYT01017696.1:48817-78386 GCA_009806455.1 Tetrax tetrax
TTTTTTTTTTTTTTTTTTTTTTTTTTTTTTTTCTTCCTTCAGTCCATGGATGTTTGTTGTGTCCTTGTTAGATGTCTTTTCCAACTTCTCATTGGCAAATTCATCATTAACTTTACCTATTTTCCAATTTAGAGGATCTTCCTTTTTTCTCTATTTTGAAGAGAGGCAGAAATGATGTTCCCTGCCATTGAAGGGTATCTTAAACACAAAAGCATTAATATAAGAGAACTCAAATGTGAGATCCAGAACTTACTTTCTCTGTTATGTTTTTTGTCCCTCTGAACTATAAAGGTTGTACTCTGCTGTTTTATGAAACCTATGGAAGGAACTCGATGGAGCAGAGCAGTTTGCCTCGATATGCCCTCTTTGCAGAAGACAGTATAGTACAGTCTGTTCCAGAACATCCCAAGAAAGAAAATGTGTTTTGTCTCAGCAATTCTTTTGGAGATGTCTACTTATTTCAGGTAACAGTATATATATGTAATTTTGTGGTTGTTTCCATTTTAGAATATGTTTGTGAGTATACACATGAATTTATATGATTGTATATACACATACATACACACACATCCTTGTGCCTTTGACTTAAAAATAATAGTATAGTTACACTATTATACTATACTATCATAATATTGATTTAAGTGTATGGTATGACTTCAGATATATGATATTACATCATTTGGCCCAGTTAAATATAGTTCAGAAATAAAAAGAACAGATCACAAATCTGCAAGACACTTTTGGTGCCTAGTGGTTACAAGCGTCTAGAAAATCAGCTCTATTACCTTTTTTTTTTTTTTTCACATCTATTAGCATTTCACCCTTACACAATGATGGGCTTAGCCCCAAATCTGGTTGCCTCAAACAGAGTTTTCTTGAGCGAGATTTTCAAAAAAGAAGGCTAAAAGTAATCTAAAGATCTTGGCTGCTTAACTGAACCACTGGAAGTGTTAATAAAGAACAGTTTTATGTGGAACTGCCTGCATAAAAACATGTTGATTCATAGGCACACTTGTAAATATCTCCAGAGACACTTTGTGCAGATGTATTTTCTTTACCTTGCTGTCCTCTCTCCACTAACTTGACATATTTTAAGCAAGCAAATACCTCTCCTCAGACCTTACATGTAAAATCATCTCTGTTGCTGTGTTAACCTGCAGAAGAGGAGGTTTGTCTTTGAAACCTGTTGGTTTTTACCTTAACTAATTGGAGGATGCAATTGAAGGATGCAAGTCACAACTTTGCTACAGCTTGTGGGGCTCTGTTGTGCTTGTGGAGCCGTCAGACTTTGCAGATCTAAGAAGCAGAAGCTGAAGGGCAGAGGCAGGTTGCAGGAAAAAGTCACGGTTCCTTTACTTGCAGCTTTAAAGATAAACCTTATTTCACTGGTTTTAAGATAAAGTGCCGAAGATCTCAGTGAACCCGTCAAGCACTTCATGTCCTAGAGCTACTGATTTTTAAATTTTTTTTTCTTTCTTTTGTCTGCTCATAATGTTGCACCCTTGATTTGTTGCTCAGGCGACAAGCCAGACGGATCTGGAAAACTGGGTTACAGCCATACATTCAGCCTGTGCTTCCCTCTTTGCGAAGAAGCTTGGGAAAGAGGACACTGTTAGGCTTCTGAAAAATCAAACCAAGAGTCTCTTCCAGAAGATTGACATGGATAGCAAGATGAAAAAGATGGCAGAGCTGCAGCTCTCAATTGTTAGCGATCCAAAAAACAGGAAGGCCATAGAGAATCAGGTACTGGAAACAATATTTTTACAGGAGCGTATTTATCATTATTTCTTGCTTTGGGTTCTAACTGTCAGTGCTTTCTAGGTCTGAGAGTAATTGTCTTCGGGATAGGTGGCATGGTAGTCATAATTATTGCAAGGTTTCTACAGCAGTCCAGAGCAGCGCAGGAGGTAGGCTCCTCAAAGCTGAGGACTGGACCAATCTGTTTTATGAGCACAAAGCTATTTGTTTTCCCTTCTGGAAAAATGTAATTAATTTTCAATAGCTGATGTTATATGTAGCTGTTAATACTGTTTAACTGTTACATAGCATACAACAGAATATACAGTACGTTCTGTGAATAATTTAATATATTAGTGAATTGCAGTAGAGATTTAAGAATAGGTACTTAGCAATACTGTTCTGCACCTTAAGACAGGATGTGAAGAGTACTTGATCCAAATAAAACTGGAGGAAGGACAAAACCATGTGCTTGAAATTTAGCCAGGACTAGTAGGCTAGGATCCACTAGGCTTCTTAAAAAGCCCCATGGGAGTCTAAATGAGAATAAGAAGTAAAGACCAGAGTTTTCCATCCCAGGTGGAAAAGCACTGCCTTGAGTACCACTGGTAGCCACTGGAGCATTACACCAGTACCAATTCAAAGAAAAGGGGGACACTTGGTCACTAACAGTGCTTCTTGTAACACTCTGGTTGCGTGCTGGGAATTTTTTATCTCAGTATAAACCCAGGCCCATCACCACTGAACCTAGGAGAGCTGACGTACCACAGGCAAGATCTTTATCCATGACAGGAGCAGAAAAAATATTTGCATCCAAACTTGTGTCTAGGCTAATTTGTCTTGTTGCAGCAAGAAATGAGAAGAGTCATCAGTTGCTTCCCCCTGCAGTCTGAGTATGACTTCTGAAGGCCTGATGTGTTAGGTGGTGGTAGGAATGCCTGAATCTTGGCTAAAGCAGCAGCTTAGTGCTGGGGAAGATTCACCTCCCCCATATTTAGTGTACCATGGGATTTTAGCCAAGCCATGCGTAAGACAATAGGTCAGGGCAGATTGATGAGCAGCTAGAACTGTTCCTCAGTGAAAATGGTCACCTTGTTGTCTGTATAGTGGTGCATAGACATCGAGCCTTACTCTGCTTTCACTTCCAGCATGTCAACCAGGAATCACTCCAGTGATACCTTATGGAAGTACATCTTGAGGTGTTGACATCTTGCCCATGTCCCCAGTTTTGCAGGCAGCAACTGGCAAAAGATGCTATAATTAGACATGCTTAGTGTTCAGGCAAAGCCTTCACTAACTAGGCCTCTCATGTACTAAACTTGCCTAGTAGTTTAGCCTAATAGGTCTGTGGACTGAGGTTGCTGTATCTTTTGTTTTATTAGGCCATTAACAGAAGACGTGATAATTTGAATTTGTTAATGGTATTTGAGACCCTATCCCTACCTGCCTTTCCAGTCAGAGTAGCTATTGCTCTGTCATTACCTTAGGCTGCACATCATGGCCTCTTTGATCAAATACAGCATAATTATGTTTCTTTGGTTAGTGGAACACTTTTACTTTCATGAATCAATACTTATACTATTTAAAATTCTTACTGTATGGATTTGAACTTCATGAAGGATGGGCTGACTGGTACTGACTTCACTATCAAGCTCCTGTAGCACATCAGTCTGAAGCTGTATGAGCAAAGTTCAATAAGTGTGCAGGTTTGTGTAGGGATTTGTGATGCAGATGTTCATAAGCCCTTTGAGTGCTCACTTGTTCATAATTTATTTGCAGGTCACTTTATTTCATGGTCTAGAGCCTAGTGAAGTGAATGGAGGAGGAAAAATGTTGAGCATCCTTTTAATGCAGTAGGTTTTGAGACCTAGAAGAATATATAGATTTCTAGAGATGTCTAGTTCTTGTAACATGGGATGCACTGAGGAAAAATCCTGACATATATTAACTTAATTTACCCCTCCTACCTTAGATACTGATCCAAGTAATTTATCTAGAGTCAACTGAAGAGTATTAATGATGCTTTCTTAATATCTACTAATTAGATGTTCTGTCCTTGAACAACTGCTGTCGCTTTCCAGCTCAGTCCCTGGAGGAAGTTGACTGCATTCTGCTAGAAGTGAAATCCATCACTAGGGCTGCAGAATATTTATTCCTGTTAATCGTCTGTCTGTGAATGTCTCAAAACATTGAATAAGAGTAAACCAGTGAGACAGTGAGTGAGATGGATCATGTGCAAACATTCACTAGTTAGCAAACAATAAATTTATAATGGCCCTGTTCTCCAGTCTTGATCCCTTTCATCTCTATAAAATCTCTCCTTACAACTGCTGAAGGTTTGTTGGCAAAGTCACTTCAGAGAAAAATCAATAGATAATTGAGTTTCCTAATCTTTTGGTTTAATGTCTCAAGATGGACTTTTGCACAGGAAAGAAAAATCTTGATGTAATTAGTAACCAAGAATTCTTAATATGCTTCGTAAGCTAACCATTTCAAAAAACATTATTCCTGAGGGAGAAGTTTGCATGCGTGTAGCTCAGTTGTTTAGTAACTGTGGTTCTTTAGTTGCTTTTTGCTCACTTTGAGTAACAAGGAATAAAAATTCTGGGTTTGTTTTTGTGTAAATTTGGCGGTGTTTTCAATCATGGCAGTTATGATTCCTGCATGCTGAAGTATATTATATTGCCAATACTATAGTTTATAAGCATCCCCTACATCCTGTGGTGGAAAAATTCACTAGTGATATATTTTTGGAAGTCAGTGGAAATAGTGTGATTGACTTCAGAGGGACAATGGTGGTTTTTTTATGCAGAAGGATGAGGCACGGTCTTAATTTCTTCCCACTTGGGAATTAACTTGGAACCTGTGATTTCTAAATCCTTTCCCCTTTTCCTTCCTCTTCCTGCGAAAAGCAAACACTCAACCTCAGCTTTCTATTTTCATTCACATCTGTATTGATTTAAAACCAATACTTGTTTGCTGAAGACTTAGTAATTCACAGGGCTTTACAAGCAAGCAAAACCTCTTCTTCTTTCACAGTTACCATCACCTGAAAGGCAGTTGCAGTAAGAAAACCTGGACTTCTAAAGTTGCTATAGGAATCTAATGTACATACATGTTTCTTTTTGGTGTCCAGCAAATGGACTGGAGAAGCTCATCTGATACTATCTTTTAAATTTGGTGGATTTGCAGGCCAGCAATTGATAAAGTTAGTGCTGAACAGAAGTGCAAATAAAAAAATAACAAGGAAAATGCCGATTTTCTAGAGAAATGAGTGTTTTAGAGACTTAATGCTATTGAACTGGTTGAGAAATATCTTCAGCCTTGCAGCCTAGATCAGGGATTCTCTCTGTCTGGGTTTACTGGTCCAATAATATTAATAGACTTAGTAACTGTTTAAGAGAAAATGGCAGCCCTTCACATAGCTATTGGTATCATTGGGCAGTTTAGAAGGGATCAGTGAAGTATCTGCAAGAGTAGTGTGTGTACATCAACCAGTCCCAGTAGGCCACTGGCAGCATGCTGGAGATCCCAGCTCTGCACATCCTACCTACGGCCACGTGTGTTTACATTACTATATGCAATAAATATGTTGTGGGTGGTGGTGTTCCCCCAGGGTGTAACTTCTCACCTAAACCAAAGAGAATTAGGACAAAAGTTTGAAAATCCCCTGGCACTGAGATGAATTTCAAAGCCCCTGGAGTGACAGTCTTTAAAAAATGTTCATTTTCCTAGCTGATTTTTTTTTTTTTTTTAAGAGAAATCACAGTGTTTGCTGTGAATATGGAACCCTGTCTAACTGCTACTGAAGTTAGTGAAAGGGATTATGAGCATTTATTCAGAGCTCTTCTAACAAAATATTGCACATCAAGTCAAAAGCGAGGCTGTCTGCCTGTAGAACTGGTTTTAATGGGATGGAAAATCTACCTTGCAGTGAGGGCACCACAGCTCTGTGTGTACTTCTTTATGTGCTCAGTACATAAATCTATTTTGTTGTCTCATTTTAGAACAGTAATATGAATAATAGTTTCTTGAAAGCATTCTGAGCTTTTCTCTTCAAATTTTAATATATTGGTATAATCATGTTTTCCAAGGTATTCAGAGGTTTCTGATGTGATTCATATTTTCTGTGCATATGATACTTAACCTACTTATCAGATGGGTTATGAACATAGGTATTTACTTGCAGGCAGTGAAAGGATGAGGCATTAATGAGAAGAACAGGCACATGCTTGGAGATTATTTTTATGGAAGTTTTCATGTGTGTCCTCCAACTAAAAGTAGTTTATCTGTTGCCATAAAAATCAAAATAAGAGGATCAGTAAGGTGGTGTCTTGTTTACTTGAGGTAACCATTAAATCCGTTAGTACCTTTCTTCCCTTCCCTGCAGTGGTCTTTGGCTTTTTACACACAGCGTGGCTTCATTACTTTTTTTTGTTTAAAATGTACCTGATACTTTCTCTTCTCTCACACATTTATAGGAACGTGACTGCAGTAGTTTAGGGGATTTTGTTCTTCAGGCTTCCCAAAGCCCAACTTTCTTGTCTTAATTTTCTTTAAACCGTCTGATGAAATATTGTCTGACATTCTGATGAAAACTCCAGTAACAACTCTCAAAGAGAATCTTTTCAGGGAACTTTGCTAGCACTTGCCAGTTTTGCCACATACAAATTCAATGTGAATCACAATATAGAGTTACTTTGCTTTCTTCCATATCCTCCTAAACTAGAAAACAATACCTAAACTTGTTATAACAGATCTTCAATTTGGGTGGTCTTTGAGCTGTCTAGACCAGAGCTCCACTTCCTGAGAGATTCAGTACTATTTCTTTTTGGTGTTACTCTTCAGTGTAGGATGGTTGCTGTCTACCTCATTAGCAAAATCCTTCTCATTTGGTAGTAGCTGGTCACTAAGTAATGAAGTAGGCAAGCAGCCAGGAAAGTTAAGGAAGGTCATCTCACATTTTCTTCATTGCTGTAATTATTGTTTTGCAGATGGATCAATTTCTGTCTTTGTTCCTGTCGTAGTTCAGCCCCGATCGGGACCAGACTACGCAGTCTCTCTCTCACTTCCCCCACCCTCCGAGAATAGGGGCAGATAATATAAGAAGAATGGCTCGAGGTTTGAGATAACGACAGGGAGAAATCCTTAAAGTTACCGTCACGGGCAAAACCAGACTTGACTTGGGGAAAACTATTCATTTATTACTAAAAACAGCAGGAGAATGAGACAGAGAACAAGATAACCTCCCCCTACCCCTCCCTCTTCCCGGGCTTAACATTATCTCTACTACCTTCCCCTCCCGAGCGGCACAGGGGGGAAAGGGAATGGGGGTCGCGGTCAGTTCATCACGCGTTGTTTAATGCTGCTGCTTCATAGTTGGAGGAAGAACTCCTCGCATTCCTCCCCTGCTCCATTGTGGGGTCCCACCCATACGCCACAGTCCTTCGTTAAAGTGCTCCGGCTTGGGTCATCTCTTCCACGGAGTGCAGTCTCTCCAGAACGGCTGTCCCAGCGGGCCCTCCACGGGCCACAGCCTCCTTCAGGCCTCCACCTCCCCCGGTGCTGGGTCCTTCACAGGCTCCAAGTGGATCTCTGCTCCTCCATGGACCTCCATGGGCTGCAGGGGGACAACCTGCTCCACCATGGCTGTCACCACAGGCTGCAGGGGAATCTTGGCCAGGAGCTGTATTACTCTTCCCCCTCCTTCTTCACTGACCTTGGCGTCTGCAGCTGTTTCTCTCACAAGAAAAGTTCTTCACAACAGGCTGGCAGACGCCTCTCAGAATCTCTTCACATCATCCATCTCATCTCCTCTCCACCTCTTGCAGCCGGGCTGGGCTGAGTTGGGCCCAGTCGGCCACGTGGCGAGAGGCCAGAGGGTGAGGCCTGCAAGGGCCCATGAGGCCTGCACCTCCCCCTCTGCACCTCTGCCCGCTCAGCCTCTTCATATCTTCTCTTTTTTTTTTTTTTTTTTTTTTTTTTTTTTTTTTCTGTTTTCCCCTTCTTAAATATGTTATTGCAGAAGCGTTATCACGGGACATTCTGCTACCAATAGGCTCAGCCTTGGCCAGCAGCAGGTCCACCCCAGGCCCGGCCGAGTCCACTGAACAAAGGGGACCAACTTCTAGCAGTTTCCTACAGAAGCTACCACCATCACCCCCCCTCCATCACCTCCCTACTAAACAGAACCAGAACAGTTTCACAAAGATTTGGTATAAAATAATGAATAATCTCTTACGGAATGTGGAGTTGCATAGCACCATTGTCTCATACAATGAATCTGGTGAGGGAGCCTGTGCAGGAAGGGCTGGTCTTCTGGTTTTTGGGGAGGGGCAACTAGATAATAAGATTCAGTGGCTTTCGTAATTACATCCCTAGTTATAGACATATATGTGGTACTGCCAATTTCCATCAGATTATTGACAAGAATGTAAATTAAGTACACGTGGATGCGCTTTTGTGCTATCAGTGGTATTGGGAATAAGATTTCCTCTATCTGTTTTGGTTAAAAATGATGAAAATTCTGTCCTTCCAAAATAAGCAGAAAGATGACATTTATTTAAAAGAAAAAAAAAAGGTATTGTGTTGTTATATCAGGAAGTTTTCATAATCATTTTTTAAGTCACTAGGCAGAATGAAGAATAAAGGGTATTGCTAATTGCACATCATTGTTATTGTACTCTATGTTCCCTTTTTATTTCTTTGAGCTAAAAGTTATGACAGTATCTCTGTAGTGTCCTTTAAAGTAATGGAATTTCTGGGAGAGTGATATTTTTGCTTCTTCAAGTTCTCTTTAGGAAGTAATGACAATAAAAGTCTTTCCCTTGTCCCCAGAAACCGAGTGACTCATTTATCCAGATGGGTACAATATGAATTGTGTCTGAGAACCAGGGACTGGAATGCAAAGAGTTTGGTGTTGTTTGTAATGTGGTTGAAAAGCTGTTCGTATAAAAAATCAGCAGCAGTTTCTTTTAAATCCATGAGAGTTCCCTACATCAGCTTGCAGAGACACTTTCCATCTGGGAAGAAGATGTTGCATAGGGGAAAATTTCTGAATTTTTTACTTCTATAGACAGTGAATGGTGGCAGCGAGGAGCTCATCTTCCTATCTGGTATAAGAACTTACTAAATCCAAACAGTTTTAGAGGCTTAAGCCCAAAGAGAAGGCACTCCTCCCTGTGCATGTTTTCTTTTGTGCTAGCGTAAATAAGTGGTAAGTGGAAAAGTGATATTTTGTTATCAGATGAGCTGTTCAGGAAGTTTCTTCCATCCTTCCTCTAGGTCCTTGAAGTATTGCTACTTTGAGTTGATATGGTGTCATTTCAGGCACTGCTTTCCACCTTTCACCTGCTGATTTGGGGTTTATTACTGATCTTCTCTTACTTTGTACAGAACAGGTAATGAGACAGTCCTTCCCCAGCCCCCCAGAAATACAGTTTATACTGTCTTATAAGAAGGACGAGGAGCCGGGAGCCATCTGCTTTCGCTGGGACTGTTGGGGTCATTGCTTTTACAGCCTGCAAACTCTAGGCATGTTCTGATGGAGGTGGAGGTGCCACAAGAAATGTCACTTACAGAGAGGACTGTGTACCATGTACCAGCTATGGATCCCCATGTGACCTGCTGGAAACCACTTGTCTGTATTGTCTGGTCTGAATGTATTTACCCCTTGCTTTTCCCAAGCTCCCACTTTAGAGTTTACCTATAGGAAACCTGGGAGGGTTATTGAATTAACAGAGACCTGCTTTTGAGCATTGTCCTTTATCTCGTATGTTTGTGTAGGTAATTAATTAACAATTGTTTCTTAGTGTCTGAATAGATTTTTCATTAACCTGGAGGAGAGTTGGCTATTTGTGTTCTGAAAATTATCCTTACTGCTAAAGTACTGCCAAAAGTACCATGCTGATGTTCCTTTGTATGTTAACTCTTAAAAACTCATTCCTCAGCTAAGTCTCTGATGCAAAAGCTCATACTCTCGCTTAGTATTTCCCACGTAATTACTGTCTTGTCCCTGCACCAGGCTTCCTTGCATGAGTTTTCCTGGTGGCCCAGGATAAGTGATTCCTGGCCCTAATTCTTAAGGCTTTCCACATTTTATTTCTTTCTCTCTCTCTCTGCCACGGTCTCCTATTTATCTCTACCTTACAGGGATCCTATTAGGCTGACTACATTCGAGTGGTCCCTCCTTGTCTTTCTCCAGGTGCTCTTACACGACCACTAGATCCAGAAATCCATGCCTAACATTTGCCTGTGCTGAGAATGACATCCTCCCTTTCCTCTACGAAAAGCCTTTAATGCTTTTCCTAGAAATTCACATGGATGTTTTTAAACAGGGTGCTGTAGCCAGCGGTGCAGGCAAGAGCAACAGCTGAGCAGGTCATGCGGGGAGTGTTTCACGTGTGCTTGCTTGTTTTGGCGTGCCTCACGTTGGGCTGTATCTCTTATCTCTTTATGGACTCGTTTCATGCTGCTGTTGGCCTTTGTCACCCATTCCTGCTCTTACAGCTGTCTGGTGCATGCACAAAGGGAAACCCTTTGCCTCTGAGCAGATTTCAAAAGGGCCATTTTGTCTGTGCGTGATGAAGTTAAATCCTTGAGCCATCTTTCAGGCAGTCCTCCGATGCGGGGCAGAGATTTGCCCCACACAATAGCAGAATGAGGATTGCAGCAGCTAGTCTGCAGGCTGTAAATTAACTTAATGGACCAGGTCATACTGTGCTTTGAAGTTGTTGCTTTTTTATTTGTGTGCTTCCCCCATTTAGTCTTCAAGAATATAAATCTTTAGGAAGAATTATCATAGTTTAAAAGGCTTAGACAAATAGCAGCTGGTATTGCTTCGTGGTCTCCGGTTGGTTCCAGACATCCCTGGTTTTGATAAGACTACAAGACAATCCCAGAAATTCCCTGCCTACAGCTTTTGCTAATGCCATTAAATGTAACATCGTGATTACTGATGCTTTTGGAGCTGATTAGCTAGCATCCTGCGTGACTGATAAACACTGTAATTTAATTATTTCTTCAGAATGTTCTCATGTTGTGCCCCACTCCCCCTTCTTAGCTTATCTTTATTTTAAAATACAACTTAGTACAAATGTTTAATGGGGATTTTGAAGAAGACCTCAGAAACACAAGGATGCCTGTGTTCGGCTCGTGCTCAGTGGGGACAGGATGCTCCACTCCAGCAGTGCCCAGAACAAGCCTTGATCTGTTCCCGAGCTATTCAAAGTTGGCTTGGCTCTGTACCCATGGAGGTGTCATCCCAAATGGAAAGACTTCACCTGAACTTGTAGCTTTTGGCTTTGTGAAAAGCTGACAACTGTGTTTTCATTCTAGTTGGGTGTTGACACAGAGAAAGAGCTCATCACAAAACCTTGTATTGGAGTCGTCCTGTGCGTAAAGTACTGGCAAGCAGAAAAATGCTCTGAGGAGTGTCGGAGAGCATAAAGAAAGCAAAATAAAGGGTAATGATCAAATAAACACAAGAAAAAATAGTTATTCTTTCTGGGGTGCAAACGATGCAGGTTTTGAATGTCTATGGTAAGAGATTAGATGAGGCATCTTCATTATGTGTATATGTCCTTTTCCCGGACTTTTGGGAATTGCTCTCATAAAGAGCTTTTGTAAATTCTATCTTTTGCTTTTAATAGTCATTCTGTGAAAGATTTTTTTTTTTTTTTTAGTATACTATAAATTATAATTCTGTATTCACAGGTGTACAAAATAGCATATCTTCCCTTTCTTCACCCTACTTGTCAAATAAGATCTTACTTGCAAAAGTATAGCCGTAACTGATGCCACAGTTTGTGAGCACACATGCAAGGAAGCCAGACTAGGAGAGTAGGTAAGGTGTCTATCAGTTGTAGTACAAGCCTTAACACCATTTAGTTAACAGGGCCTTTTTTTGCGCCTTCGTTGCTCCCTCCGTTGTTGAAAGTAAGAGGCAAGGTACTTGTTTAGTTCTTGTGATACTTGGCAGCATTATAAGGAAACTGAACTGATTTTGCTTCTAGATGAGCCTGCAGGTCATAGTTCACCTGAGATTTTTATTATATTTATCAACTTGGTTTCTAAGTCACAAAGGTGTTTGTCCCAACCTTGGCTAACCTCAGTGTAAGGTGATAATGTCCTGTATGCGCAGGGACAGGCAGGACGTGCCGGTGAAAAGTATGAAATCAATGCAGGGTAGAGAAAGTGTGATGAACTTTCTCTGCAGCTCTAAACCACCTGTTGAACAACAAACGCGCAGTGATTGGAGCTTACACTGGAAGATCAGCGTTGTCAGGGGATTTAACAATCTTCAGTACCTGAACTTAGTGTATATTAACCTAGTGGACATTCCTTTTCTGCTTTCCCATGTGTGAATGTGCCTACTGTACTGAACACAGCTGCCTTTTTATTTGTACTGTTTACTGGTATTAATGTATATTAATAGACATCAGGAAAAAATTTTTGACAATGAGGGTGGTGGAACACTGGAACAGGTTGCCCAGAGAGGTGGTGGATGCCCCGTCCCTGGAAACATTCAAGGCCAGGTTGGACGGGGCTCTGAGCAACCTGATCTGGTTGGAGATGTCCCTGCTCCTTGCAGGGGGGTTGGACTAGGTGATCTTTAACGATCACTTCCAACCCAAACCGTTCTATGATTCTATGTGTACACTGTGGGGCAGATTTTAGCTGCAACTACCAATCTGTAAGTTGGGGGACTGAAAAGCAAAATTTGACTTTTGTGCAGTACGTAAGAATGTCTTTGTGTAGGTGAGTATGTATCTACACTTGAATCTCTTCACTTGCGTAATTTTACATTGCAGCTGGATTAAGCTGTCTGGTACATCTGAATGCGCCTGTGTTAGATACGTTTAAAAATTGTATGATGGATATGTATACATTCTTGCTTTTGGTCCAGTGATTTGTATTGGGTATATATAGCTCATTTTTTGCAGTTTGCCTGAGTGTAAATGCATCCTAACCTATTAGTCAGACAAAGAACTGTGCATGCTTGTGTTGCCAATATTGTCTCCTGTTTACGAATAGAGAGGCCACAGGCCGATAGTAAAGAGTGAGCAGGACCAATCAGTGTAGCTACTTCACTTTGTGTAGTGCATTAGTGTAGCTATGCAGCTTTGCTTTCAGCCAGCCAGGTATACAATCTGAGCTCATAAAAATGAAGGAAACAAAACTAATCTCAAAAAAAGGGGAGAGAGAGAGAGAGAGAGAGAGAGAGAGAAGGGGGAATAAAAAAAAAAGTGCCTTTGTGAACCACAGGGTTGTGTTTTATGTAACTGCTTTTGTGGCTATCAAACTACTCGAGGTTCATAGTGTGTTCATCTTGTCAGTATGCATTTAAGACCACCAGCTTTGTTTTATTTCAAGCCATCTTTTGAGTTGATGTAACGCAATATGACTGAATGTGTTTTGGCAGGGAATAACTAATCTAATCCATACACCACCAGATGAAAGTAATTTACTATGGGTTTGTGGAAGAGCTTGAATTTTCAGTGCGGCCCACAAAGACGTTTTTCCCCTTTTAATTGTCCCTTTTTATATCTAAACAGATCCAGCAATGGGAACAGAACCTGGAAAAATTTAACATGGACCTTTTCCGAATGCGGTGTTATCTAGCCAGTTTGCAAGGTGGGGAGCTCCCAAACCCAAAGAGCCTTTTGGCTGCTGCCAGTCGTCCTTCAAAATTGGCACTGGGGCGGCTCGGCATTTTCTCCGTCTCATCCTTCCATGCACTGGTAAGTCCAAGTGCATTTTCATGGGTGCGTTATGTAGAGCTGTCATTAATATTGTACTTAGATGTGGAATTGTGCTGGGATAATACAGGGCTACACCCACATGCATTGGCTCAGACAGCCCTGTTCCCTTCTCACCATTGTTGCCTGTTCCTTGACTGCAAAAAAAAATAAAAATTTCTTCCACAGACATGGACTTTGAAACCAGGAGGATGTGGCCATGACTTATTTTTTTGGCCCCTGAAGACTCCAGAATTGGGTACTTCAAGCCTATCTCTAAAAAAGAAACAAACCAAAATATTCTTCAGGTGTAGATGAGTCATTGTGTTGAATTTTTTTCACTGCGATTTCACCTCCACTGAGTTCAAAGTGTATGGGAGCTAAGTAATTTAAAGTGAAAACAGCCTAACACTGAGATTTCCAAAAGTGATTCAGGTCTCTTTGGGCTGAGTTGATCTTTTCTGGAGGTCCCAGATGGCTCTATTTTTCAAAAATATTTTGAAACCCTCCTGAAGAGGAAGTATTTTTAGAATAGGCTAAAACTAGAGAGAATCCCAAATTATAAGACACATTTTAAGAACTGTGGCCTGTGTTTGCAAAGAAAAATGAGGGAGATCCTCAGCTGCTGTAAGCTGTTATCACGCTGTTGACTTTCAGCGACGTGTGGCAGTAGTAGGTTTGCCTCTGCTCTTTAACCTTGGCAGGGCTGTGAGGCTTATCTTGGCAGAGAGGCGTGGACCACATTTGCTGCATGAGAAGTCAGTCTGAATAGTAGTCCTCAAAGTCCCATCAGGGAATGTGTTTCTCTCTGGCACTGTTTTATCTGTGTGGTTTATGTTGTTGCTTGTTAATAACTCAATGCCATAGCATGTTTATCTCCTATGTTTGGGGAATTTTGAGAGTCTCCCTCTAGCAATTTCATATCTGAATGATAGGTTATCACTCTTCTTCGGAGTCTTCTCATTAACTTCTTTTGTTGTACAGAGCAATATTTTCTCAGTTCCTCCCTGCCTATGACCTTCTAATTTTGCCCCGTGACAAAAAAAAAAACAACACTGTCAAACCATTGGGATACCAAAACAAGCATCACCGCTGAAAGTTTAAAACACTGTCCTTGCACCTTGGCATATTACATTGAGGTGAACAGATATAACTCTCATTTGATGCCTCAAGTTGAAATAACTTGTCAGTATTTTGCTCCTGTGAAAGTGATATAGGAAGGCCTGTCTCTGTGTTCAAACAGATCTGCTCCAGGGATGAAGCTGCTCTCAGGAAACGTACCCTGTCTCTGTCACAAAGAGTCCGAAATAAGAAGGGTTTATTTTCTTCGCTGAAAGGGCTGGACACATTGGCAAGAAAAGGAAAAGAAAAGCGACCTTCCATAACTCAGGTAGGTCTTATTTGATGGGGATGGCGTAGAAGGGCTTGTTTTTGCTGGGGCTCATCCTGTGAGGTGCTGTTGGTACATGGGGTAGGAGACATCTGTCCGTCAAATTTGCATTCACAGTTTCAGTAGACATGGCAGACATGCAATGGGAGCCTAACTTGTTAAGAGTAAATAGCTAATTTTGAGTTTCTTTGTGGTAAATAAGATTGATGAATAAGAGGTTAGTTTATTATCAGCAGTATGAGACCATCATGTTTGAATTTGTAACAAAACTTGCCTTCTGGCACACTGCAAACCATTTGGAAGTACAGTTTCTTTGGGGACAGCCTGTGCGCACAGTCCTTCACGCAGCGCTCTGCTGACTTATGACTGGAACTCTGAAGTAGTGTTGCAGTTTAATGTAGGGTGACACAGGTGAGTCTTCAAGGGGAAAAAGAGAAGAGACTGCTGCAAAGACAGGCCTCTTTGGCATGGCCTCTCAAAGCAACGTGCACTGCTTGGAAGTACGTTTTAGCCAAAAAGGAGGAGGCCAGCTGCAGGTGCAGACAGCTGACTAACAAAGCCCTGCCAGTCTACACCAGTTGAAGGCTTGGCTCAGGCGTGATGTGCCGGGATGGGCTGGCCCCAGGGAGAGGGGCTGTGCTGATGCGTGCCCCCGCTGAAGGTACTGCTCATGAAGCGACAGTATCTCACAGGGTCATTTTCTCTTTGTGAAACTAATGGCCTGTGCATGCATTTAGTGTAAACCTCACACCTCAGGAGTCTGTATTTTCTCAGTAAAAAAACCTATTAAATGTGAAACAAAAGTTTGCTGCCTTCTCCCTGACAAGAAAGTAAATAACAGGAGAGACTTCCTTGATGGTGAGGCAGAAGGCGCACCCACGCTCACAACATCACTATTTTCACTAGCCTTTGCCTTGCCTGCTATTTCTCCTGCAAAGCAGTATTTTGTGCATTGTTTACTAGGTGAGTTTGCTCCTACTGTTTCCTGGTCCCTTGTGTTTTGATTTTATTAGTCAAAAATCAATGATCAGCACTCGAAAATCAGCTGTTCTTGCATATCTGGTAATCTATTTGTGGAATATTTAAACAAGCCTATCTGTACACATACTGCAATGGTCCCAGAGCTGATGCAACTGATTTAATGTTGCAAAGTAACACATCAGGATTTTCTGGTCTAGTGGTTTGTATTTTTAATAGGTAAATATTTATCTCCGTATTACACTTGGGATTAAGCTTCTTTGGGTGACTGTTACGCATTTTAGCATATCGATTGAGTTGTGTTTATGTAGTGAAATTGAATGAGAATAAAACTCAAGTCTGTCTTATGAAAGAGGGAACTGAAGGAGAGATTTTCTTCATGTCACCCTTTTTACATAATGTTTCCTGTGTTCCTCAGCAGATGAAGCAGGTCTGCGAGTCCTGCACCTCTATTTCTTTATTAATAAAGAGCCCTGAGTGAAGGGATGTTATTGCCCCTGAGCTCTGTTCCCAGCGGAGCTGATACCTCACACGGTCTTAACTGGGTAATACGTCCTCCCGTGTGCCTTATAGCCCGTGAAGGGGATTCTGCGGAGCTTAGGGACGGGAGTCTTATGTCCGTGGAAAGGAGGCTCCTGCTGCCCTCCCAGCACTTTTCGGAGCACGGAGGAGGGAGCTCTGGCTCTCGTGGAGGTGCTCCTGATGCATCCTCACCCTCCTTATTCCAGCAACCAGCTGACCCCAAAAAAAGTGTTCATTTTCATCCACAAGTTAAGGTTCTTGATTTTTTTTTTTTTTTTTTTAATTAAACATCCTACAACAAAATTAAGGAAATATAACTGCTGAGAATTGCATATGAATAACACCAGGCTATGACTCATAGCCATAAAAGTGTGGAATTTTTAAAGGCATGGCTTGAAAACTGACCCATGAACCCAGAAGGTGGTTGAAAAGGGAGCCATGTCCTTGCTCAGACTTGTGTATATGCACATAATTGTGTATCAAAATCAGAATAGGCCTGAGGCTGCCTTTCTTGTTGTCTCTTTCAGCCCACTGGAAAACTGGGTTAAGCAGAGAAGTGGAGCTCACTTCTCTGCTCGTGCTGTGATGCCTGTGTCAAACAATAGATTAAAAATGTCTTGCTTTCTTAGATTTAATTAAAGTTCATGACTCGAGCTGGTATGTCTTAATCTTTCATACCCTTCAAAATTACATGGTATATTCTTGAACATCGTTATGTCAGAGAAGTTTTAAATTTTATCTTAAGTTTAATTTTATGGTATTAATAAAAAAAAAAAAGATTCTGAGTTTCTATGCTGGGAGGCTTTCGCAAACATTAATGAAGTGGCTCAGTCTTTTACAAATCAGTTAATAAAACTGCACTGTAGCAGATGGGGGATGTCTAGGCTCACATTATCCTCAGTTTCTTAAGGGCTTATCTGCTTTCTTATGTCTAAATGATAAAATGGTTTGAGAAATCATAAACAATAAAATACTTTGATTATGTCTGTGGGTGAGAGAAGGAAGAGGAAGTTCAGAAGTGGTGCCCTTTATTTGCATTGGCAGAAAGTAGATTTAGTATGAAATTTTCAGAGGGTTTGTTGTTGTCTTGGATTATCCGAAAGGCTTTTGCTAGTACAAAAAAAAAAAAAAAAAAAAAAAAACAAACCCCCAAAAAACCTAAACGAAAAAAGGCTCAGATGTAAGCTTGATATTGTTCTGATTTCTTGACTGCACGAGGAGTTAAAAAATGCTACTTATATTTGCAATTTGGGAAGGTAATGTTATTACCTGCATATTTCAACATCTTTTATATAAGTATATAGATCTATCCATGTGTTTATACAACCCTCATCACCAAAATATCTGATTATATCCATAACCATTTATTGGATTTTTTTTTTACAATTCCATTAATAAGCCTAACACCTTTGTGAAATTCTAGTAGTTAAGCTTTCAGAACAGATGGGGAACGTAAGTCTCAGTTTCTGGATACATCACTTCCAAAGCAGACACAGTAGTCAGCTATTTTCATTGCTTAATAGTGCAGGTTTTGGGTCAACTATGCCTTTAAAGCTAAGCTAAAAGTTTCCATTGATAGTGTCAAGCTAACTGCTTGGTTAGAAGAGATGAAAAACTGTAGGGTAGGAGTTTTAGAAAACAGCTACTGTTTTGAAATAGTTCCTTTAAACCATTATGAGATTTGTAGCTGTACCTAACAGTATCCCATAGGGTGAAACTATGACTTCCAGCATAGTGCATAATTTGCAGGTAAATGACTTTAATCTTGTTGCTAAACAGTAGATAGGAAAAAACAAGGACTTGAATGCTTTTATACATATTTGAATGTGAGTATTCGTGTACTCTGAAAGAGAAAACTTGCTTAAATTTTCTTTATAGAGGGAAATCTGTGTTTCTTTAATGCTTCTTCTAGTCAACATAAAGCAATAAAAAGTACAAAAAGACCCCTGGGGTTTAGCAGGTTAAGAGAGAGAGAGAGATATATATTTGTTTAGTTTTCTTTTTAATTTTTTTTTAAGAAATTACCTACACAGATAAGAAATAAAGGGTTTTATTTGTTTAGCCTATTTATTTATCTGTAATATTTTGAATAGATTTTTGATTCAGCTGGAGGACATGGATTTGCTGGTGTCCAGAATTCATCCAACTCTGCTGAGGTAAGATATGCCTATCCTCATTCTGCACCATCCTGTTTTTAAATTCCTGAATGTATTTCACTAATTGTATGATGAGGCTGGTTCAGAAACCCCACAGAGGTTCATCAAGTGCAGTTGGTGTTAGTTGGCAGGACTGTAATTCTGCTAATGAAACCACTTTAATGTAAGTTTCTGAACATGCAGGGTAGCTTTAAAAAAAAAAAAAAAATTCTAAAAATCCCTAGAAGCTTCTTCACAGCACTGATCCTTATAGTGTGTATGCTATCTGAGAGAGATTTGGAACCAAGCTTGTTTGAATGCATCCTTCACAGTATGGTGAAACCCAAGGTGTGTTTTTCCCCACGCAGAACCTGTGTATTTGAGTATAAAGGCATGTAAAGTCTAATGAAAGTCTGTGGAGCATACCAGCAGAGAAATGAGAGTTAATATATAGCTGGAGTTGCCCAAGTAAAGGAAGAGGAAATGGCATTCCCTCAACAGCATTACCCAGTAAAAAGCTGTGGCTGATGTTCCCTGGTGCCCAGGAGGAGGAGAGCTGCTGCTTGTCCCTGCCTGGCATCAGTCATGGTCCCTCTCAGCTCCTGCTGCCTCCCTGGGGATAATGTTGCGATCCCATGGTCTGGATGCAAAGCAGGACGCTCCGAAATCCATAACTGCGTATGTGTAGGAACACTGAGTGTTGTCTGTGTACTGCGGAGCTTACAAAGACAGAATCCTTCTTCCTTGGTAGGCTTGTACAGGCTCCAAATAAAAAATAAAAAAAATCAAATTCAGTCTTAGGCACAGGGTTTCTGGACTTTGTTTTCTGTATGTTGTCACTGGATTTCTTCAATGGCAACATGTGCCAAACTCAAAGGGGTATTTGTCTTCCCATCTACCCCTGTTCCTTTTCCTCCTTTGTTCCCTGAGCCAGATATTCCTCTAATGCAGTTTAAAGCTTGAAAGGAGACTTTAAAAAATGGTACTACAGTACTGTTCCCTTTCAGCTGAGTTTGTGTATCAGACATCAGACAAAAAGTTGAAATATGCATTTAAAATGAAATATTACTCTTGAAAATGATTAACGGTACTGAAGAGCTGTAATGAATCTTGTGAGGAAGGTTTGGACAAAGTTAATAATTTCTCATAAGGTTTTTTTTTTGTATCATTATGTGCCAAATGGTTTATTTTCTCATCAAGTGCATTCATTTAATGGCTAGGTAAGAAAGAAGTATGTAATTATGCAGAAGTTATACCACTGAGAGAGGCATCTCCCACTGATAGCAGCTAATCCTATAATGCTGGTTTGCCTCCTGAAAGTATCTTCACATTTTGTCTGTTCTTTGAAGACGTATATTGAAACCCGAATTCCCTTAGTTACTTGACCACTTGCTTGTTATTTCCTGTGGTGGGAAAGTATGTAAATCAAATCACTCCTCTCTTTTCAAAATAATTATGTGAAATTTCTGGGTGAAATGATCTCCTGTAGAGAACGCTTTAAAATTCCTCCAGAATGAACCATTGGGTGTGGTGTGAGATGGCATCCATTTCCCACCTCAAGTGAACACAATTCATTCCTGTCCGATTGTCTTAAAACATGGCAAGGTTTGATCCCTCCTAAACCTGTGAAAGAGGCAAAATCTCTTGAGTGCACCCTCTGAAGGCGTCTCCCACAAGGCTGTGAAGCCAATCCCTCGGGACTGGGAGGTCAATGGCTCTGCCTTGTGCAGCGGGCTCTGTGGTGGGTCTCCACGTTTGCTCTTCCTCAGCCCTTTTGAGGAGACAGAAAGGTTTTGAAGGTGCCAGGGAGCAGGCAGAATGAAGTCCTCTCCCTTTGGTGCCATACTGGGGAAGGGACAAGGTCTGGCTTCTTGACCCAGCTCTTGCAGCAGGATTTATATGTTCTCTGCAACTGCTGGATAAAAGCAGCCTACTCCAAATTCAAGCAGAGGGGACCGGGGTGGGGGCAGTGTCACTGCAGATTTTGGGCCAAGCTTTTACAAAGTTTAGCCAGGTAGTGTTTCAAGACTGAAAAAACTCGCCCCAATTTAGATGCTGAAGCAGAGCTCTGGAGCCTAACCTTATTTCTAGAAAAAACATTATTATTATCTCAACCGTATTTCTAAACCCTTTTTTTAAAATGGGAATTAAATACAGCGTGGGCATTTTTAAGATCCTGACATTTTGATGAATCATACGACAACTCAGAAATGATTCATCATAACTCTGAAAACCGTTACTTTAGCATCAGCCCAGTTTCATTGGCTGGTTTCAAAAGAAAAACAAAAACAGCATCAAGACTTTTATAAAATGCTACCTGAGGAGTGCAGCGAATGACGAATAGTGAAGTCTGCCAGGGAGGCTGTATTTTCCCTGAAAAGGATGATAAAAACAGAGGCAAATAGTGGGGGGAAATTATGAAGTAACCTACTGGTCCTGCAGCAGCCCTGTGGCACAACGTGTGAGAGTCTGCAAACCCTGGCGCCTATTTCTGGAAAATTGGATGGGTTTTTATAACTTTATGTGGCAATGAATGAATGAACTATTGTAGAATTAGTCACTGCAGGCATAACAGGAAAAAAAATATCTCTTTTCGTGTCAGATTTTCTGAGATGGAAAATGTGGATAAAGCAACAGTACCTTGACTGCAGTTAAGGAACATAGTCGTGTTTAGTAACAGAGGCGAGTTCATCTCAAGGCGTGTGCTTGAGCACCAACGTACCTGAAAAGGAAAGGAAAGCATCTCACACTGGCTGCAGAACTTTCTGTCCTGTCTTAAAAGCTTCTGGAAGAAGGTGGCCTTAAACCTATTTCTCATCACCTTCATCCTCTGTTTTAGATTGGTTTTGGTTTTTTGTCTCTGGCAATAGAGAGATTTCTGTTGGATAGCTTTGAAAAACTACTGTTGCAGAGCAATAGTAGTTGAGGTAGTTAGAAACCTCTGAGCTGCTGGGAGCATCGCCCTAGCTGAGGCAGTAGAGCTTCAATTTTCCCTGGAGGAGGTCCCCGGAGAATTCAGACTGACTGATTCCTGCTCAGCTCTTGCAGCCTGCCTACCTTGCCCTTTCTCCTTTCTGTTATTTATGCTGTGGAAGGAGGTCAGCGTTTATTCCTAGGCACTTGATTTAGTGCTTTCTGAGATGACCGTGCTTCTATGGGAATTATCTTCTTCTTCAATACGAGTGTTATGAGCAGTCTGGAATCACAGCCACTGAGGTGAAACTTCACCTGGTGTAGATTTCATTGCTCCATTAATTGCAGTAGCATAACAGGATTCCTGTTATGTATAATAGTTGCTGGATTTTAGTAGGATTTCCATGGACCTCTGTTAATTGAAATTTCATTTTCAACTAGTTAAAAGGGACAGTTGAGCAAGAGCTGTAAGATTCGTGAATGCCATTAGTTCATTAATATTATTGTGCCAAAATCATTGTTACTCTGGCATCAAATTATTGCTGTGCCATACTCTGGGTTGACTGCAACCTGAATTTCTGCCTTGTTTGGTAATTACCTGGATAAGATTACTTACTACATCATTTTCACAGCCACAGTTGTTACTTGGATAAAACAAAATAATATTGGTGTCTCTGTTGCTACTGGGAGATCGTTGTCAATAACTTTGTTGCCTGCAGCAGGTCTCTGTACAGTGATTTTACTGCAGCTTTTCATTGCAGTGCACCCCTGGGCTGGTGTCCCTGCGGAGCCGGGAGGAAGAATTGCGTAATCAAGGGGCTTTATCTAGGCAACAAAAACAAACAAACAAAAATAAATACAAAGAAAAAGCATTAAGGAAGTAGGCACTCCTGAGAACAGCTCAGGATATCGTAAGATATGTTTTGGGTGGAAGTTCTGCCGCTTTATGGGGTTATTGTCCCTTCCCATTGACTATAAGGGGAATTGAGGGACCCTGTCTGCGTAAACGTAAATGCCTTGATGTGGCTATTGGAGTGATGTGCTGAAGAGACAGACCCAAATATATAAGTGAAACTCCAAATTCTGAACAGCTCAGTGTTTTTCTTCTCCTTGTGTGACTTCCTTTGGAATGTGTAGCCTGAAGTGCAGTACAGGAGAAAGTGTGAAAATGAATGATTAGAAAACAACAGGGAATTTATTATTCAGAGGGGATGTTGTTATTTGATCAGGCAGAGTGGCTTTGGAACGAGGGTGAATGTGAAGCAAAATGGTAAACAGGCAAATATGCCGTGCTACCTGTGAAACAACATGTCCTTAAACTGTAAGTAGAATAGGAACGCTTTATTCCTTCTTTAGGCCTTTATTATGTTATGGCAAGCCTTGCTCCACAGTGCTCTCTGCTGGAAGTTTACTATGTTATGATTTTCCGTCAAAATTACAGTAATTACTTTTTTTTTTTTTTTTCATTTGTTAATTAGGTAAAATTGTAGTAGTCAGTTCTTCTTAAGAATTTATTCATGCTATCAGATATACATCAGATAGCTACGTATTTTCCCTCTGAGTGAAATCAACAATTAGAATGAGGTAAAGGTATAAAAGGCCATAATGGGAATGCAGAGAAAGTGTCCTCCCTTCTCAAGAAAAATCAAATCTTCGATGGTGAATGAGAGCACGTATCAGAACTTCGTCCCTGTCTTGTCATGGGGTGATACACAGTATGTGTCCAAATACATACCCACTGCCAACTGCCGATGTAGTTGCACTTCAGGGGGTTTTTGCCACGTCCACATAAGTTGTACTTTTCTCTCTTTTTCCCAGCAGCAAGTAGATGATTTTCTGAATGTCTACTGCTCAGTGCCAGAGAGCATCCAAAAGGAGAGTGCTTGGGAAACACAGACGTATGTTCACTTCTGTGATGGCCAAGGAGTGGCGCTGACCCTCAAACCAGAGCACAAGGTGGAAGATGTTTTGTCTTTGGCATGCAAGGTACTAATTTTTCATGTACAATTGCGCCTTGTTAATAGCTGTGGATTTGAGAAGTAACGTGACTGATCAGAAAATCCCTAAATAGAGAGTGTAATACCTGCATCTCCCTGTCACTGTATTAAGGCACATTGCTCTGTTTCTTTCAGTTGTGTTATTTATGTATTGTAGCCAAGGTAGCAGGGTTGTGGAAAGGTTTTCGAGAAGCGTTTCTTGACACAGTGCACAGTGAATACTTAAAGAGCAGTGATGGTTTCCCAGGTAGTCAGCCTCTGAGAAATCTCAGCCCATCCAGCTCTACATTGTCATTGCAGCAAACTCAGTTGTTCCGTGCCAATTAGTTACAGAGGAGTAACGGGGAATGGCTGAGTTAATGCCAGGAGATTAAAACATGTAAGACTACTGTGAAAAAGGCTATCTTATGTCTGCTACTCAAAGGACCCTTTAAAGCTTTAATTAAATACCAGCTCTACTTGTGAATTTCAAAGAGTGCATTCCCTTCTGAAAGTCAGTGCCAGCAATTTGAGAGGGATTGCTGTAGATCTTGGGACAGAAAACTGAGTCATGGATTTAAAGTAAAGTACTGATTTTAACTCCAGACAAAAGACCAATGCCTCTAGAACGTCACAACATACCTTGCACCTTTGTCTGCGCATGTCAGTGCTTGAATTTAGCTCTAGCTTTATGATTCAGGTCACTTAAATGATGCAAACAAGGTTTTTGGAAAAACTAACGTTTTACTCCCAAGCTCTGTTTTTTAACAAGTGGTAAATATAGCTTATTTACTTCACAAGCAGAGGGGAAAACCAGGAAAAAAAAGAAGTCCTGCTCTGTACAAAATCCAGCTGTAGCTTTTGGCATAGGTTAGCGTGAACTTTCAGGTGAGCTTTCAACTGGCTCAAAGTTAATGAACTTTGAGGCTTCTGATGGAGGAAAGGACCCAATTTAATGGCTCTTACCACCTGGTAATGTTGTAAACAACAACAACAAAAATTATTAAATTATACAAATTTTTAAAAATCTAGGGTTAACTATAGTTTTAAATCAACATAAGCACACTGCTTTAATGAAGTCACAACATATCTCCATGGCATCACTGAGAATAAATTGTCATCTTGTTTCTTTTGCTGGTGGAAATGAATCCTGGAGGCACGGTTTATTGCCTGGCTTTACTTAAAAATTCACTTTACAAGGCTAAAGGAATTGTATGAGACGTTATTTGACCACCAGATGGCACGGTAGAGCTGAAACATCTGGAAGTAGTTGCAGTGACATGCAAGACGCCAGAAAGAGGAAATAAAATTTATAAATGTAAAATTAAGTTGAAAAGGAAGTTCCTTACCTCTCTTACTTCATCATTCCAAAATATTTTAATTGTAAAGCTAACTTTTAATTTTTGAATGTCTGTATCTCATGAAAATTTAGTTTTAAAGTATTTGTTTTTTTTTTCTTAAACATTTTTCTGTTTTATTTTTTCTTTCTATTCTGTGTGTAAAGCTTTTCATAAGCATTCTCTAATGCTGAATACTTTCTGCTCATCTATCCTGGTTCTTTTCCTTCTTACATTTTCATTCTGCTCTGGTGAGTGTAAGGAATCTTTCTTCTTAACAGAACATGTTTCAATGTTATGTGTGTAAGGATAAAGTTCAAAGGGGTTGTTGGTTTTTGTTACTTTATTCATGCTTTATGGGCTTTATACTTTTCTCATTTGTTTTCCATCTGAGGCTTTTGGATAGCACATATAGAAAAAAAAAAGTGCATTTGAATACAATTGTTCAGGATACAGAACACATGCAACTCGTAAACTGTTACATATAATAAAATGTTAAGGTAAATACTAGTTACTCAGTGGATTTAGATTTTGTAATCAAAGAGGTTAAGTAACCCTAAGGGATGCAGTCATTCCTCCTGTTTTAGAGATGTTATTTCCTTGTGTTTTAGTAATGTTGCTCTATTAATATGCTAAAATGAAATGGTTTTGTGCAGTGGTCTCACCAGCATCCTGATTTTCAGAGAGACTCCCATCAGGGGCTCGACATTTTCAGGCTAATATCCTTTGGGAGTGTTCCTATTTCCCTTTGGCTTCCTGTTGAGACAGGATTTTTGCTTTGACCTCTCGTGGTGAAAAGAAATAGGTGAAACTCTCTGATCATAGATGAAACCCAGCAATAAAAATAAAATCCAATAAAGGCAAACCCATAGGGAGCCTGCTTCCTATCCCCTCTCCTAACATGCATATGCATTTTCTACATCAGAAGAAAAAGTTGCTGAGCAGAACTGAGTCATTAAAAGTAGCCACAGAAAAAGATGGTTATGAGTGTAAGTTCAAAAGAAAAGAAAATAGTTGTGATATCTTTGGAAACATATAGCAGTTTTCAGTTAATCTAATAGCCAAGACGTAGTATTTATGAAAGGATTTGGGAGGATTGTAAAGGAAAATGGAAATTGCACTTGAACCTTATCTTCTAAGCAATGCAGCTAGTTTTGTTTATACCACAAGAATAGTTAGAAAATGACTTATTGAGGATTGCTTTTACATGATTCCTAAAGAGCTTTTTATGCATGTGTGTCATTTCTTTGTCTTCTGGGATTCTGGAAATAAATAACGAATTCCAAACCCCATTCTCTTTGTTCCTTAGATGAAACAGCTGGAGCCAAGACACTATGGCCTACAACTCAGAAGACTGGTTGATGAAAATACTGAGTATTGTGCTCCTGAACCGTACGAATACATAGTAGACCAGGAAAGTGTGACTCCTTTTAGATAAAGCTCTGTGATGTCTGTAGCTACAGTTGAACTATCACCTATGAATACATGTGATTTAGCTTTAAAACCTTATTTTAGATCTGTTTCTGGATTCCATTCTGCCATCCTTGTTCACACAGTCCATGCCTATACTGACATTTGGGTGGCTAGGTACTACAAACATTCTCGTCAAGAACTGTTTGAAGACTTAACTGGGGCTTTTGGTACAAAAGCAAAGCATCAGTCTCTACTCTAGGCTGGATTTTCTGTTTAGCTTACTCTGCACTTAGTCGCACTGATACCAGTGATGCTTACACAGTGACACAGTTCTCTGTGTAAAGACAGCAAATTTTGACTCTTTATTGATGCAAAGAATGTTGTGCGTATTTCCCATGCTGGAAAAACCCTTTAGCTTTTGATGCTTGTGGTTTCATAATTTGATGACTTCTATTACTGTTTTTTTTTTTTTTCCTACAGGTGTATGATGAAATAGAAATTTGTCCATTAAATGTTTATCATGTTCATCTTACAAAGACTGAAAACATAAGTGACTTTGGTAAGTTGAACCAAAACAGCTCTCAGGAATTTTTATTTTAATTCTTCTCATTGCTTACTTTCTCTCTTCTGGAGTTTTCTTCTCTCTACCTGAGAGCAGGTAGAGCAATCCTTGATAGCTCAAAATCTGAGTCTGGAAAGATCTCAAGGCATTAAAACAAAGACCCCAACTGGTTGTTTTACACTGGCAAGTGCATTTCTTGCATCTTCATTTGGGAGAGGCCCACTTTCTAATTCTGCTGCACTGGCCAAATAATTCAAGTGTGGAATTGTCAGAAAACAAGTGTCCTTTGCGAGGATTAATGGCATCAGTCTCAGTCCGGTCTGCCCTTTTCTTTTTTGGTAGTGGGATCTTCTGTTGGCACAGTATCCACAGAGTGTCCTTTGGTACAAATTCTGACAGGCATTTTATCTGTGGAAGGCAGCTGTGCCTAGGAACAATAATATACCTTGCAAAGATACCTTTGTAAGGCAGCTCTGTGCTGTTTTTTAGCTGCAAGTCTGTCGGTATAAATTATTCCTTTCTGGACTGTCTCACTCACTGGTCTGTATGGATTTGCTGCTTTATAGTTTGGGTTTCCAGTTTTTGGATCTGTTTAAGACACCTCTGTGTCTGATGGACACACTGCAGAACTTGTTCCATAATGATGAGCTGTGCTATTGAAATGTCATATGGGACTGAAGTATAAAATATATTTTTGAAATGTTTGTTGTTTTTTTTTCTTCAACAGCACAGCATGACATTTCCTGGAATTTGAAAAGTTCTGTTAACTTTAACAGGCCTAACAGTGACTGAGAAACAGTGTGATAATTTCTCTATGCTCCATGGGTGTGTTCTTACGAGAAGTATGCTCCCTCTGGTTGTGTAGAGTTCACTAAATACACAAAATAAAAGGGAAACATTTCCAAGAAAGTTTGATTTACATCTCTTTTATTTCAGGTTTTGCTGTCACAGCACAAGTGGATGAAAATCAGCATCTCACCCGTATATTTGTGAGTGATGTTCTCCCTGATGGACTGGCATACAAGGAAGGTATTGTATTGTATTTATATTTAATACTGTACTTCATTATCTTTTTGAAGTCCCAAAACATGAAGGAGCTTTAGTACTGCTGTCTGAAATGGTTCTTGGCTTTTACTGTTCATATTTTTCTTTCCTGAAGACCATGGAAAATATGTGATATTAGGAAAGATAACGTACACAGAGTAACTGAATTATCCTTTCAATACAGTGGGGAGAGTTCTTGCTTACCCTTAGAGACAGTCTGCGTCCAGCCATCCAACCAAGTGCTTTTGCACAGAGAAACAGGCTGGAGAAAGAGTTCATCTCACACCGGGGAACCTCATGGCTTGGTCAGTCTCCAAGACCCATCACTTCTGCTTTTGCTAGCAATGAAAAGTAGCCTCCCTCCCCAAAACAGTTTTCTGCACATGTGGCTGTGAGCGCCTTCTCTGCTGCACTTCTCAGAAACCATGCTTCTCTTCATCAGCACAGCAGGATCGTGTCAGTTCTGCTCTCTGAAAAACAGGGAGGCAAACGCAGAAAAACAGAGGCAGAGAGTTTCATTTGCTGCCTGAGGGTAATGACCGCTTGGTTGTTGCTGACCTTGGAAGGCGGCGGTTGCCACCGTTTAGATGTATACAAAAGCAGATAAAGACACCATCCTCTGTTGTTCCAGTTCTGCATAAATGATTTGATCTGTGTGACTAGCACCTTGGTCTTCCCAGAGAGTGAAATACCTGTTATGGTGCTGGATACTGGTGGTATCCAGGTCATGAGAGGTGCCTCTATTCCAATCTTCTTGAAAGTTGTGGTGCCCTCCCACTCACCACGTGCTGTAGCATCTTTAGAAAGAAACAACTCGATTGCTGTACTATGTGTAACACTTATACAGATCAACCTCATCCTTACTTTGATAATTATAGCACAAATAAAACTCCCGTTGATTCTAATGGACTTGTGGTAGGATTGTTTGAATTTAATTAATTTAATTCAGTTCAATTGAATTAAAACCACAAAACTAAAAGGTGAATCAGCATCAGGTTTGGTTTGTGATCCTTTACGTTTTCTTGTTTTGTATTTCATCCTTTCCTTTTTTTTTTTCCTTCTTTCCTTTCACATGCTCCCAGGACTTCGAGTAGGCAATGAAATCCTGAACATAAATGGAGAGACTGTGTCTGAGCTTGACCTCAGGCAGATGGAGTTATTGTTTTCGGAGAGAAGTGTAATGCTGACTCTGAGAGTGAACCATTATGGGACCCAGCAACCCTTATGCGCATCCTGGTCAGATGGCGACATTTCCAGGGAACCGAAGAGTTTGTTGCCCCCTCCAAACCAGTCACAGCTCCTAGAAGAGTTTCTAGATAACTTCAGAAAGAACACAGCAAATGGTAAGAGATTGACAGTAATTTAATTACTTTCACCTCGCTTCAAATATCACTGTTTTTTAAAACTCAGTTATGTTTAAAATTCTGTACTTAACCTCGGTGAAAAATCGAAGTACAAATTGTTTTAAGTTCCATTTATGCTCCATATCTGTCTGTTATTTTATTATATTTTAGAAAGTAGAAATAGAACAGAATATGATCATTTCTGCAGGGAAATTATCTTATTTGAATCTGTTTGGCTACACCATTGTCATAGTTTAGCCCCGATCCGGACCAGACTACGCAGTCTCTCTCTCACTCCCCCCACCCTCCGAGAGAATAGGGAGAGATAATTTAAGAGAAGAGAGATAATTAAGAAAAAAAAAACGACTCGAGGTTTGAGATAAGGACAGGGAGAAATCCTTACCGTCACGGGCAAAAACAGACTCGACTTGGGGAAAAACTATTCATTTATTACTACAACTAGCAGGATAATGAGACAGAA